>CM070650.1:43458319-43573003 GCA_036346575.1 Dendrocalamus sinicus | reverse complement strand
ATCTTGTATTAGTTTCTATGTTTAGTTGATGTATTTGAGTAGACTCTATGCTTAGTTGCTGTATTTGAGTAAACTCGAGATGCAGATTGAGACATTGAGTCATCTCTATCCGTGTGCATGTATCCCAGGTTAAAGTTAGGACCAATTTGGAGCAAAGAAAGTATGTGTAGGGCAAGCTAAAGCTGAAGTTAGGACCAATTTGGACCACACGAATTTGTTGTGTACTATCCCTGTATAGTCTAGATGCATGTGCTCTGTTTTAAGACGTGAGCAAGAAAACAACAAAGGCGCTAGTTGTGCCGCACCAAAAGTGCTTTTCCTTGTGTTCAGGAGTCCTTTTGTTTATGCTTGATTTCTTCTAACATTCTTGCCGACATTCTTGCCGGTGTGGTTACGTGTACTTATCCTACGTGAGTGTGTACTTATCCTACGTGAGCGACTAAACAAAAAGGACCAAAGCGTGTGGTTGGGTGAATCAACTATCGCATGTTGCCATAATAGAGATGGTGATTGACAGTGTTATTTATCAGGTTGCACAGATCCAATTATCTTCAATCCTACATCGTGAAGATCGGGTAAACCGCCTGCATTAGTTGTACCAAATCTCAAGGTTGGCACAATAGGATTTTACCCTTAACTATTATATTTGTTGTTTTTATCCATATCCGAAAAAGCCACACAAAAATATTGTTCTTTACCGTAGTTTCAATTGAAAATTTTGGTGAGTTTTGCTAGGTTTAAATCCATTAGAACCTTACTTACATGCTAATCCAAAATCATTATTTGTGTTGCTTTTGTTTGAGCCATTTTCGTGAAAGCTCTATATTTGTGTTTCCTACTAGTGTTGGCAAGAAAATAAAATCTCAGTCTGACCACCATTGTACTTCGGTCTAACCACACAACTGGTCTAACCATGATCACTGCTTTGGTTTGACCGTATGTACTTTAGCATTGAGTTAACTTGATATTCGCTTATATCCTTCGTTGACCTTTCTACCCTTTGCGTATACTTTAGTCCTAATTGAAGACTAGCCTTTAAGCATTGCTAGATCTTTTCATACTTGATATCATTCTTGAATTTTGAAATTGAATTATTAGATATCTTATGAGCTCTTCATATATGTGTGGACATGGTGCAAAAGAAAAGAAAAGCAAACAAAAAAATAATGCTGAAAGAAAGAAAATATAAAAGAAGTAAGAAACAAAGAAAAGAAAGAAGTGCTGTGGTCTATACTTTTATCAGGCATAAACCCCTTTCCAAAATTCGATAAAGTTTGTGATTCTTGTGTGCAAATCTGTAGCCCGTTTATATCAATTGCAATCAAGTTGACGTCTTTCTATGACTTGCGTAATACGAGCTATTTTGTTCTTCACTTATACCTAGTGTTATAGCTCATTCCTTAGTTGCACTAAGTTCCACTATCATTGTGCATGGGTTTCTATAATCTTCACTTACATCTTCAGGTCGGCAATTAGGCATCGATTTTTTAGTTTGTATTATTACTTATTATTCTAATATCTAGAATTTCAGTTGCATAGGATTATACTAACCCTCTAAGCTCCACAAAAATAGAGCCTATCATTTATAGCACTTGGACCTTATTCACTTAATCCATCACCTTCATATTGTCTCAGTCATCGGAGTACATACAATTCTTCAATCCATGAAGCAACCATAAGAACTTCGATAAGAAAGAGGTGAGATTGAGCGATTCCACATTATACACCTACTATTTAGAATAGGAATTTTTGTTTGGTGCAACTAATCATGGTAGGTTACGAGTTTGTGGAACTTCCATTCTATCGAAATAATGATCGGAAGAGTATCTTGAGTAAGAAGGATGAATAAAGAAGGTGTTCGGATTTGAAGTTTCCCAAAGCCCAAGAGATGGTGTGAACCACTATAGAGTTTGAAGACTATGCTTATAGTCGGTGGCAACAACTATTTGGAAGATGACTCATTAAATATTGGTTAGATTTGAAGGCAGTCATGAGAAACGAGATTATGATATCCTATTATGAGCGGGAACTACTTCACCATGTCAAGAGCATCACACAAGTAAAGCTGTCCAAGATTACTATGTTGAGTTGAAACATGCACTGCGTCACGTCAGCATCACTAGTGCATATAAGAGAAGACATACTTGAAAGGAGATTTGAGTCCTAAAATCGTTCTTGTACTTCAACATAAATATTTTAGTAGTATGCATGATCGTGTGAATTGTGCTCTTGATAAGGAGAAGAGAATTAAGGAGAGTCATGCACCGTGATTCAATCTTAACCAACATTTTAGTTCTTATGCCTTTATTAGTGTGTCACATGAAAAGACGACCGAGCATGGAAGTTTCTCTTTGGTCAAGGTGTCATATAGTGTTGTCCTATTGCTACATATAGACGTCACGGTTGGACGGTATTAGTTTCTCCGTTTAGTTGACGTGTTTGAGTAGAGTCCAAGATACTGATTGACTCCATCTCTATCCGTGTACCCTAGGTTGAAAACCAACTTGGTGTAAACGGAGTACGTGTAGAGCAGCGAAGCTGAGTCCGATTACCATACGAGTCGAGTTTAAGTTCGAGTCGTTGTCTACTAACCCTATATAATCTAGATGCCTGTACTCTGTTTTAAGGCGTGAGCAAGGACAACAGCAAAGATGCTAATTGCACCACACCACAAATATTTTTCCTTGTGTTCGTAAGTTTTTTGTTTATGCTTGATTTCTTCTGACATTCTTGCTGGCATGAGTACGTGTGTTGATCCTGATCGAAACTATCAATTGGTATCAGAGTCTTCATTTCACTGCCAATAGTGGACTCAGGATTTTACCAAAGGGTATGCCACACCAAAATTTTCTTATGCACTTCGGTAAAACCATTTGCCAATTCGGTAAATAATTGTAAAATTTACACCGTAATTCGGTATACAGACATTAAATTTGGCTGTATGTTTCTGAAAAAGAGATGCAATGTCTCCGTTTCTCTTCATAACTGAAATATTTCAAAAAAATGGCTCGCGTACGATCGAGGATTCGAGCCTGTCCAAAGTATTGAACCAGACCCCTGATTTTGGCCAATTACACTCCATGCAACGCTAACCAATCGTTAGTAAGATCTGAACTGCGAAGTTGATACGATAAATATAAAGCATCAAGATGAATCTAACGCATCAACATTTCACAGCAGGTAATGACGTCCAGAAGAGTAGTACAAAATACCTTTGATGATTCATGGCATGGTATTGTCGCCGTTTGCCCGGAAGCCTCAAAATTGATCAAGTATGGAGCGCCGACGAGGCAGCCAATAGTGCCCGTACCAAGAAACCCGACATCACTGAGGATAGAACAACTCTACGACAAGCCTTGTCCGACGTAACCACCTGCATCACCTCACCAACGACGGCGACGCAGCCGAAGGCGAAGGAGCTTAATGAGCACGACGACGGGATGGTCGCCGCGGTAGAGCTCCTAACACACTGAAATTCAATCAACTCGGGGTTCAATCAAATCATCTGGAAGGAGAAGCGAAGCGACGAGGGGGGATCGGAACGGGATGGCGGCGGTACTCGCAGCCCCCGGCGATCCACGCGCTCCAGGAACATCGGGACGGAGGACGGCAGGAGCGCGACGAAGACGAGCGCAGAATGCGGGTGACGCGAAGTCTCGGCGCGTGCGGCGGGCCGACAGGCGGACCGTCGGCAGGAGGGATTGACTGAATTCCTGATTGGCGTCGGTACTGCGGCTGGGCCCCAGGTATGCCATGGCTCATCCGACATACCTGTGGGTCCGTCCCTGTTCACTGCAATATTGCAATATTGGTACGATGAAGAAAGGGGGACGAGGCGTCAATTCCGGATCTGAAGAATGGAGTGGTCCAGAAAGGTGTTTAGTACGTGGTACACTGTGTAGGCTCCACAAATTGACACTACTGATCTCTCGGTTATCTTGGTGCAGCAGCACAAGCTAGTAAGGAACTAGTTATACTGAGAGTGTTCACTGCATGCTCACCGAGAGCAATTATGCGGCATGGGCTTGGGGTACGGTGAAGAAAGGAGACGAGGGGAATGCCGGATCCGAAGAATGGAGTGGTCCAGAAAGGTATCTAGTACGTGGACCGACTCTAGCACAGCCAACTAGAAGTTTCATGCTAGCTCTTAAGGATGGCCACCTCATTAGCGCATGTGTGCAGCTCATGTTATGAGGTCTTGATTACATCTAGAATTTGCTCCATGCAAACATGTCGTATGTGAAGATATTTTACGCTGCATGTCGGCTTGATGCCCAGATCCTTGTGTGTATTGGCTCATCTAGAATTTGCTCCATGCGAACGTGTCGTATGTGAAGATATTTTACGTTGCATGTCGGCTTGATGTCCAGATCCTTATGTGTATTGGCTGTTACAACTAGTGTTCACACATGCATGATTATATATATATATATATATATATATATATATATATATATATATGACGAGTGTTTCATGCACCATGGTGCCTAGGCACCAATATCAATACCCGTTGATTTGCTTCGAGATTCGCAACGTTTGATGTGGGTATCTTCATATACCCATAAAAAAGTATATTTGAGATGTCAAACTCCGAAAAAATTTAAATTCAACTTCAGTTTAATTAGTTTGAACTATTTTTATGGTATATACTCACTGTAGTTGCATTGAACTCAAAAGTAGTTTAAACTAATTTGAACTGAGTTCAAAACTTACTTACCATAAATATATCAAGGGTATAAAACATTTTCATACCCAAACTCAAAAAAATTATCAATCATACACGTGTATCGGATGTTGGTGCCTAGGCACCATGGTGCCTTATGTAATTTTCCTATATATATATATATATATATATATATATATATATATATATATATATATATATATATATATATATATATATATATATATATATATATATATAAGTTTTAACACAAGTATGTATTGCTTATATTTTAACACGCTCTGATCAGCTACCAATCCCGAGTAACAAAAGGATGTAACCATGTCCCAAGAATTAAGTAGTAAGAATTGTGCTAGTAGTAACTATGCATGCTTACGTTAATCATTGCTCAGTCAAATACATGCATGCCATTGGGGATCAGCCTAACACGGCATGCAGGCTAGGATTAGTAGAAGGTGGGGGTGCCAGGCCCCCAGCCCCCTCTCCGCCACGTGGTACACTTTAGGCTCGACAAATTGACTACTGATCTCCCAGTGATCTTGGTCCAGCAGCACTAGCTAGCTAGTAAGAAACTAGTTATACTAACAGACCATACGAAAGGTCTAGAATATATTTATGATAAATAATTAACACTTTAGTTTAGTTGAGTTTGAATTTTGCAAAAATTTCAAAAATCCAGATTTCAGTTTGTGCTATTAGGCTTGACGATACCATTGGACCTAGGATGGCGGTTAGGCGGCCTTGATCTATTAGTCGGATGTGAGCCCCGATCTAACCGTCATGGGGTTGGTGGTCGACCAGCAGGATGACAAGCCGGTCCGACCGTTATGAGGCGGCGATCGGACCGACCATAGGTTTTTAGAAATTGAACACCAAATACTTGTGTAGACTTGTTTGGGGATGAATTCGCACTTGGTAAATTTGAATTGTAAACTAGAGCTAAAACTAGATAGAGTTTAACCGAAACTCGAGAAATGGTGTTTTCTGGTGTCATTAAGTGGTCAGACTAGCCAATGGCCGGCGATTTGACTAGTGTGGTCTGACTGGTGGGGGTGGCTAGAGAGTAGTGAAAATGGTTTTTATGTTTGGATGAGTGTGTGCATGGTGTGAGTGCTATCAGTTGATTATGTTGAGTTACATGATACATGGTTTTGACTAACATGAATCAACTGTATAGAACTTGTGCTCGTGATAGTTACTTAGTCTTTGGATGTACATGTGGCTTAGACGGAGGAGGACGGCCTGTCAATACAGGATGAGGAGGTCGGTGATCTGCACGGTGAGGATGGCGACAAGCTCTCCCCATCCGGAAATGTAAGCACCGATGAGACGAGTTACGTGTGTTAGATTATTACGTCGGGATGGATGGTTGGATGCTATACCATTTGGATTTGATCCAAACGGTATACTGTGCTGTAGTCGTACTCTTAAATTAATGCATGCCCACATTTCATCATAATTTCTTAGAAGCAACTAGTGCGCGGGCATCCACCCATGAGCTAGGGCGTGCGATTCTTCTTTCGTTAAATTTTCGTGATGGAGCAAATCTCGATGTTGAATCTCGACTCAAACCCAACAAAATGTTTCATGGTGTAACACAAGAAAACATCGCCTACAACAAATAACAAACCCTTCGACACAAGACGCAACCAAACCCGTTGTTTTCCTCCAACAAACCAACTCTCAAGAGCAAACAACAAATTCTTTATTTTTGCAAGGAAGACCAACAATAAATTCAATGAAGAGCAACCAAAAACCGGTTTGCAAGAAAAGAATGGATGACTAAGTGCTGCAACATTTGCAACTTACTTATAAAGCATTTTGATATCGCCACGCAACAATAAACAACACTAGATGCAACATCATGAAAATTCTTCAAAAAATCGCATGAGTTTGTTACTACAACATTCAAAAAATCTAGTCCCGACATCTCAAATCACTTTTTATAACAAAAAGAAAAACTTATGGCTGCGACAAACACCCAAGCCCCACTCGACGACATGGTGGTATGAAATATTTTGATTTTACTTGCGCAACAATGAAAACACTAGATGCAACACAGGTATTTTTTCAAAAAAGTTGCATTGCCAGAGTTTATTATTATAACATTCAGAAAATTTAGTCCCCATATCTCAAATCACCTCTTACAACAAAAAAACATATAGTTGCAACAAACACCCAAGTCCGTAACACACTGGCTCTCTTGATGGTAATTGTGGCAAGCTTAGCCTTGGGCTCCATGATTTCCTTCCTAGCGCCTGCTCATCCACCCAGGTGCAGTTCCTTCATGGCCCCTGTTCATGAAACCTTTGCCACCACCGCTGGGTTCCAGGTGCATCCCATCCATGGGCGCAGCTCCTTGTACAACACATCGTAGCACCTTGGAGGTTGGATCATCTTGCACCTCCAATGGCATTGGTGTATTTTGTAGGCATAGCCTCAATGATGATTGTTGTAGGGGTGACCCAACCCCTCGTGACTGGGCCTTGCAACTGGCCCAATATATAATAGACCCAATAGTATAGAGGAATGTACCAATGTACCCTCACTTTTGTAATTATCAAAGGGTAGGATGAGAATTTCCCATCCTACCCCATTCATGTATATAAACCCTAAGAATGGTATGAGAAGGAGATCCACTCATTTATAGGTGAGCTCTCTCTCTGTCTCGAGCTCTCTCTAGCTCTACCCCTCCCATGGAAAAAGGGTACCTGTACTCCCAGTTGTATCAAGGCTATAACGATTGGTGTCGTCGCGAGGACTCACACAAGCTACACAAGGAAAGGTGCTAGAGAGGGCTACCGTTGGGCGCTCATGTCACAAGCACCCCACCGGCTTTGCGGCTTTCAAAAAGTGATGTTGCCGCTGGTGGCCTACCGTGCTATATGCTATTGGCAGCTACCCCATCGCACCAGCAGAGGTGGGGTAGCACTTCTCGTCATCGTCATCACTGAACCAAGGAGTCGGCCCCTGTGTGCGATGTACACTGGCTCCGATTGTCGGATGACTACTTCATGATCGTGACTTCATCGATGCTCGTTTGATCACCCAGTGGTCGCCGATGCTTTGTCTGACTGCCTTGTGGTCAAGACTTCGCCGACTTCTTATCTGGCCACGAGTTGGTCAGATGAATCGTCTATGACCAAGAGATGGTTGGGACTTCATCCAACCACCTCGTGGTCATAGACGCTTTGTCTAACCGACTCACAGTCATAACTTCGTCCGACCGCCTCATGGTCATGACTTTGTCCGACCGCCTCGCGGTTGTAGATGATTCATCTGACTGTTTGGCGGTTGTGATTTTGTCCGACCCCGTCGACACCTGTCCAAAGGGTGGGGGACGTAGCACGTGCTTCAAGTCTTTATCCCACTACCGATTTTGTCTAACCGCATCATGGTCGAGACTTCATCCGATCACCTCGTGGTCATAGACGCTTTGTCCGACCGCCTCATGGTCGTGACTTCGTCCAACCACCTCATGGTCGTAGACGCTTTTTCAAACCGCCTCATGGTCATAGACGCATCGTTTGATCGCCTCGCGATTGTGACTTTGTCCGATCACCTCGTGGTCATAGTCACCTTATCCGACTGCATCACAGTCAAAACTTCGTTTGATCACCTTGTGGTCGTAGATGCTTGGTCACATTGCTTCGTGGTCGATATTTTGTTTGACCACTTCATGGTCATTGACCGCCTTACGGTTGAGATTCCACCAACTTCGTCGATGCCTATTCAAAGGGTGGGGGACGAAGCACACGTGCTTCAAGTCTTCGTCCAGCCGCTGACTTCATCTACTTTTATGTGACACCTCGTCATCATGACTTCATCCTACTATCTTGTGGTCCTAGACATTTCCTCCAACCGCCTTGTGGTCCTGACTTTGTCTGACCGCCTTGTAGTCCACTCTATGGTCGAGACTCCGCCGACTTTGTCGCCGCCCGACTGACCACCTTGTCCTCATGTCTTCATTGACAACCGTCTTCACCACCGTCCTCGTAGGTATCATCTCGGAGGGGCGGCCCGCCCCATGACTCCGTCTTCATGTGCTTCCCACATTGGAAATAGGACATCGACAACATGACCGTACCCTTGGCATGGGACTTCCTCGTACGTGACTATGTGCCACTCAAGTTTGAGCAAAGCGAAAGAACCCAACGCCGATAGATTTACAGCATCCACACTCTCGAGGGCTCGAGGTGCCAATTGTATCAGCTCGCCTATCTAGACCTTCGTGCTTGCTGGCGGGGGATGAGGGCTGGGATAGTTGGTCATGTCAGCTTGCCCATCGGGACCTCTATGCTTACTGTCGAGGGAGTACTATTGTAGGGGTGGCCCTAGCTCGCCTATCAGTTCGTTCGGTTGATTCGGTTGTCATTTTAGGTTTAGTTTTCTGCTTTATCCCTAGTTTGATTGACCTAGCTTTAGCTGAACACCGTTAATCTTAGTCTAGTCCTGTGGACAACACGACACTCACTAATATTTTGGTGGCAACTCGTGCACTTGCGGGTATGTTATTTTGCACGATCAATAATAAATAGATAGATTTGAAAACTAGGTTCAATATGATCAAAGGACACAACTTGTCTTGGCCTTGCTTAGTTACCAACTCTTGGTCTTCAGATCCTGCTTTAGCTCTATCAAGACCTAAATCTACAAATTCGGACTCTTTTGTGTATTCTGCACTAGTCTAGGATCACACTAGTGCACACAGTGTTAACATAGATGAAATATCGATCACCTCACGATCCACTAAGAAAAACACTCAAATATTAATAGTTATCAGAGTTGCAACCTTATGGCTAAGCTTACAAATAATAGCCTGAAAGGCTTTAGAAACCAGCAGCAAAAAACAAATTAAAACGATAGAAGCCATTTGACATGCCCACAAGTAATTGACTGGGGAGCAAAGTCCTAATCTACGAAGTCGTCGAAGAGACCTTCTTCAAGTATCTATGGCTGATATGGCTCCTCTTCAGCAACTGAACAAATATAGATATAGCCATGAGTACATAGAGTGCTCACCAAGTCATTTGTAACAAAATACAATATAATTATACAAGGCTTACCAAGTGATGACTGAATGGTTATTTTGTAGAAAACAATAATTTGGAGTAAATACAATAGATAGATTGAAAGCGCACATTGAAAATGATTAATAAGTAAATAATTAAAGGAATTGAGAGTAACCACAAGTGAACTGACCGTTCACTCCAATGAATAACTAGTGAACTAATTCTTCACTTCCCAACTTAACCCAATCAGGTTTTATGAAAACTCTACCCCTCGTATGAAATCACCGAGCATTGTCCATAACCGGGGTTACAGCTATTCTAACAATTTTACACTCTGCAAAGGTTGCATAACTTTACCCACAATAGATAATGCACATATCATGTCAGCCAATACAAGCTTTCTTAGGTGTGTGACTAAGTGATTATCACAAGACCTTTATAATTCTCAATCTCAACCCAATTTCGCCTACTCCCTTAATGTGGATCCATGGCTACGACCAAATCACATTCATCCCAATGACGGAACTATCCCATATTGCATATGTAGTTATGCGATAAGGCTTAGATTAATGGCGCACAAAGTTAAGTCCTTGGACATTACTAGGCAAAACATCCACATCCCATTGTATGAACTGCACTCCCTTTATTGTATTATCATTCACCTAAGTGAAAACCATTTTGTATAACCAACACCAATGACACACCAATATCATGGCACACAAAATTTATATACGTGGCTACAACTACGATTCAATATCTAATTAAGTCAAAATTAATCATATGATGATAAACCAAGCGTACTATAAGCATAGCTAAGCATAGTAAACGCACAACCCATGTGACAACTAATATTGTATCACTAGATATATTCCCATCCTATGGTGATAAAGGAATCATGGAATTCAACTTATCAAGGAGGAAATTAATCAAGTGTGATGATAACTACCAAGTATAAAGGTTTATAATAAAATAGCAATGCATCATAATTTAAAACAAAATAAAAAATAAATAGATTTGAAAGTTAGATTCAACATGATTGAAGGACATGACTTGCCTTGGCCTTGCTCAGTTGCCAATTCTTGGTTAGATTCAACATGATTGAAGGACATGACTTGTCTTAGCCTTGCTCGATTACCAATTCTTGGACTTGATCACCATCGCTCGCGCCGAAGATGTTATCTAATGGGAGAAAGCGAATGGAACACAGACAAAATCAAATAAAATTCAAATGAAATCCAAAAACTTCAAAACTAAAACCAAAAGTTAGATATTAATTTTATATGAATTTAGGAAAAAGAATTGGATCAATCGGAGCTAAGACGGAGAAGAACGGGTTCTCAGAAGATCTAAATGTAAAGAAAAAGGAAAATAGGATTTACTGGAATTATTTTTCTAAAGTAAATCCTAATATTGATATGAGCATCTATTTTATTTTTTGGCTGAATTATTTTTCTAATGGAAAATAGGAAATATGATGTCATCTATTGACGTGGCAGCTGACCGGGCTTCTAGGACTACGTGGCACGATACATGGCATGACATGTGGCACCAGGTGATAATATTCCAATGATGTCTTTTTAATTGGCAAAAGAATTGGAGGAGCACATTGATGATACAATAATTATTTTGTGAAATTATATGCAAGCTGATCTTTTAGCTTAAACCCCAGTATTTGAGATAAATAGTAGGGACTTAAATTATTATTATCAGAATCAATTAACTAATAATCGAAAAAAGGAGTATCCACATGGTTTTTTGAGATAAAAGAATTAATTTGATTCTCTCTTACATGGCTTAAGCTGGTATTAGTCGTCTTTATAGAATAATTATCTTTCTAATTCTTTTTGACATCAAATTTAACTAAGATTTTAATTCCTCGATAATTGATTTGCATAAGCTTTTATTCTAGTTGAATTATTAAATCTTATTCTTATTTTCATTCATAAATTATATTTTACCAAATTTTTATTTGAATAATTCATGAATATTTGAATCCCAAATGTGAATGCATACTGCATATTGATCGATTGCTATCCACACCACTTGAATTAAAGGGGCCCACTTGTCATATCAAGATAGAGGGAGAGCAGAGTAGAACTAAAGACAAGGAAGCAAGCGCGGCCAAAATAGGGAGGGCTCGGGCGGTGGTGAGGCGGCGCGCCGCGGTGGTCGGCCGGAGGAGGTTGCGGCCGGAAAAATGGGAAGCTTGGGAGGCGAAAAGGCCAGGGAGGCGGCGGGCGAGACCGGGCGGTGAGGAAGGGCTGCGGCGGCCCAAAGCGGCAGCGGTGACGCAGATGCATGGCGGCGATGGCCGGAAGGAGAGAGGGAAATTGAGGGGAGGGGGTGGCGAGTATGACAGGTCACAGGAACTCACCTAAAGCGATGTCACACCGGGAATTGCGGAGCAGGCCGACGGCGTGCACCCGTTCGGCGTGGGGAGGCGCACAATGGGAGCTCGTCGGTGGGGAGAAGGTGGGCAGCACCGGGAAAGGCTTTAGGGGTTGTGGTGGTGCTTCGGTCCAGCCAATTGACAAATGGCATGGTGGGTGGCCGGAATCGCTCCAGGCGGCAGTTCGGCTAAAGACAGAGGCGACGGGGGCTCGGCTGGCTTTGTGATGGCGTCGTCTCGGCCGAGACGGACGTCGGCGAGAAAACAGGAAAGAGGCGGCCGGGTATTGGCGCAGTGATGCAGGGAGTGGCACACGACTCAAGGCCGATGGCAGGTGCATCATGGCTAAGAGGCGATGGGATGGCATGGTGCAGTGATGCGCCAGCAAAGAAGGGAGCGGCGGCATTGGCGCAGAGGGGCGGCGAGGTGAGCGGGGGGGATGGCACAACATAGGACTAGCACAGGGCCGAGAATCACGGAGCAAAGGAGAGCTGTGGAGTCGGGCACACCGGGAACAGTGCAGCACGGCGTTGAGGCAGGATGGGTGCGAACGGCGCATGCATGACACGGTCTGCCAGATGCGACCAGGGGTGTGGCAATGGGGCATTCCCGGCTGGCCGTGGGCCGAATGGGCCGGGTCCAAGAGAAGAAAAGGAGCATTAGGTGTTCTTCCCCTCCCAACGAGTCCCTTCTAATGCTTGGTTATGCCAAATATTCGAACACCACTAGTGAGTGTGCAAACAGAGGAAGAAATAGGTGAAGGTTAGAAGAGATGGGAGATGAAGAACAAAAAGAGGGGAATAAATAAGGAAACAAACTTACCTCGGTGTAACTACCATTCAAACGTGTCTCTGCTTGCAACTGCTGAGATTATGGCCATGTTCATTCCCGAAACTAGTGATGTTACATCCACACTCGTCCAAGCTTGATGGTTGGCAAGTAGCAACACCCCAAGCTTCACTATCGTGGTCATCAGTGCTACTCCCCGTGTAGGATCGGAAACAACAACAGAGGGGGGTGGATAGTGCCTTCAAAAATCCGCCACAAGGTATCCACAATATCGTTTTCTTCGATAGTTATAGGAGCTATGAAGAAGAAGAATGAAGCTAACTGGAAACCAACACAGATCAGATATGAAAAGGAGACACAGAACAACAGAGAAGAAACAAGGATTGAGAAACCAAAACAGTCATAGAGCCTGGCCGGTCAGACCGCGTGAGCTAAACCGGTCGATGCATGGGCTCGGTGGTCGAACATTGGTGTTGCACCGGTCGACCGCTGGGCACGGCCGATCGACCGCTAGGGTTAGCGGTCTCATCAAGGGTGGTCGATTTGACCGCAATAGAGAACCGGTTTGACCGGGTGGAAAAACGAGCGCATCAAAGTCGAGCCGAAAATACGCGATGTAAACAGCTCAAATGAGAAAACAAACCAGAGATCAAGTATATCGGTGCAATTCCTCTAGTGACCAGAACAACTGAGAGTAAAGACTTTTAGAGAATAAGACCTTGATTCTAAACTTGAAATAAAACAAGTTTCTTGGATTAGAGCAATCTGCAGAAGAACTCAAGAGGAACCGTACAGTAGTTACTGCAGAACTGAAACAGGGAACAAAAAGAGAATTAAATCCAAATAGCTTGTGATTTTCAGGTTTCTTGATCACGAGTCTTTTGCTTTCAACAGGGAATGACTTCACAACAAGAAAGCACAAGCCTAGAACAAACTTTTCATCAAGACAACAGGAAATCACGGATCCTCTGCTCACTGAAACAGTGAACCCTAGAAAATAAAAAGCAGAGGGAGTCCATTAGCAAGATTGCTCATGATCAAGATGATAGATTTCTGCAAAACTAGAGGTTCTAACACCTTTTAACCATGGGACTTTAACCCCATCTATCATTAATCCTCTAACCAAAGAGAAACAAGAAAATGCAATTCCTCTGCCTACAGAAATAATGAAACCCTAGAAATAGAGTATGTCTCCAGCAAGCCAGATTCTTGAAAGAAGACTGCAATTTGGACCTTTGCTCTCGGGAATGACCTAGCCAAGAGGCTTTGTAAAGATCCCTAGTTTAGAGCAAAGTGGGTCTGCAGCAACTCAAACACGAACTCCATTCAGATTGAAAATAGGGAGTGAAGAACAGAAGCAAGAACTCAGAATAATGTAGGCAGCCAGAACATCTCAAACAAGATTTCTCATATGGATTCAGAACCATGAATGATTTCATAGAGAGGAATGATTACATGATTGAGTGTCTACCCCATTCCATACACCTTCCTACCCCACACACACGAGAAGGAAGTCAAGAAATACAGATCTCACCACGAGCTCACACCCACGAATGGGAAATCAAGAATTGGCAGCCATGTCTCACTACCAAACTCACACACACAAAAGAGGCAAAGAGCCAAAAGCATTACATGACAAGAGAGGGAACCAGGGTACAAGCATACTACTCCAAACACTAACCTCCTCTATTTATACCCTTTCACTACCGGGTCTCCAACCCGCTTTACCCATCAAGATCCGCTTCCATTTTGCAGCCTTGCACATTTTACCATAATGCTCCTGCCGCACCTTCCTGGAAGCTTTCTCTTTTCTTACTGTCCACGCCTCGCAACCACTTCGAGTCATCGCCGTCTTCGGCATCTCTCGACCGCTTTGACCTCAGCACCGCCTGTGCCTAGTCCAGCCATCCATGCCTCACCACGACTCAACCTCAAAGTCCTGCAGCCATCACAGACAAGAAAACATCACATAGCACCACTCGAAATAGTATAATCATCATTAGCATTAGTGAAAGGTACTCAAACACGAACTAACCAAACGATCGATCGAAAAGAAGAACAAATGTCCTAAGCACGTCCAACCATGTTCGACCAAGTCCAACCGAACTAGACTGCGCCATGCAACGACTTGGCGCGAACCAACCAAATCAAACTCAAACTTTCCAGAACACGAGTCAATTACTCATCACAAACATGGGGACACCTCCACATGGTCTCTCACCCTGTCTCCATCCCCACTGTGATTTCCGAGCCATCTCTCTCCCTTCCCCTCTCCATCTCTCCACATTGGCCCGGTATGCCATCGAACTTGGTGTGGTGGCAGAGCACAATGAAGCCCAACAAGAGGCACAACCCATCAAGCAAGAGCTAGCCCAGCGTGAGGCCAAAATGCTCGAACACCACGCAGAAGAAGGGTGGAATGAGACCATGCATCATGACCACGGTGATGAGACATAGATGCACATTGGCCCAACCAAATCAAGCCGATGGAAGCGATGGGCTGGGGGAGAGCAGATGGTGGTGGTGTGGGAGGGCATCTAGATCGGGTGGTGGAAGTGGCGGTGGGTGGGGAATCTAGGTCTAGCTAGTGGAAGTGGTGACAAGGAGGGGTGATGACGTGCGAGCTAAGGTTGCGGTTGTGAATGATGGGGTGCCTAGATCCGAGCATTCTAGGAAGGAAGGAGAAGCATCGGGACGGAAATGGGGAGGACGAGGATGACGAGCGACGATTGGAGGTGCGGATGCAGCGAAGGAGGAATGAGCGTGGCTCGAATATGAGGAGGAGGGAGGGCGTTGGTGGCAGCTGGGATAGGTGTGCGGAAGAGGATGGTGAGTGGTGACATAGATGCGAGGAGGTGGGAGGAGTGTTGGTGGTGGCTGGGATAGGGCGTGGAGGTGGCTGTGGTGATAGGAGGAAGGGCGTGACAGGGTGGGGAGGGGGCAGGGGAGCGGGAGGCGAAGGTGGAAGGCGAGGGTAGGTTGGGGATTGCATAGTCTACAGGCCCATATGTCAGAGCCAAGTTTTGTACATGAGTGGGTGGGGAAATTTGAGGAGAACGCACTACCACAAATTGGGTCTTTTAAGTAGTAGAGATTTTCTAAAAATCTTTCTTACATGTGTGCCATCCATGTTAGTCTCATAATTCTTAAAACATGTTTTAATTACAAAACAGTAAATAGGTCCCATCTGTCATAGGCTCATTAGCCACTAATTACCTAATTAATATTTTAATTAACTTTTAAACTAGATTAGCACCTTGACAGGTGGGTCTGTCCAAGACAGCTCTATTGGTGGTGATGATGACCGGAGAGGTGGAAGAAGGCGGCAACATGGTGAAGATGACCGCCATCCTCGCCAAAGACACATACGGCCGTTCGGTAAAATCCACACCCACCCCGAGTTCCCCATCCTTCCCTCTCTCTATTGCACCCCTCACTGGCCACCGCTGTTCGTCGGCGACCCTCAGGTCCCGAGCGTCACCCCGCTGGCGAGGCCACGTCAGCCGTCGAGCTAACATGGTAGGTGATGTGGCCGCCACTCAGTGCCACACGGCTGCCATGCAAGCACCGGCCACCCCCTTGCCACCTCGGCCGCCCCTTCGTCCATGGACTCAGTCCACATAGACAGAGCCCACTGGTCAGTCTGAGTAAACCCAAGGCTAACTGTTGGATCGAAATCGGCAATAGAGGGGGGTGAATGTTGCTTTCAAATCCTCCCCAAGTATCCACTCACAATTCTCCTCCGATAGCTATATAAGCTATAAAGCATGAGGTTGAATGCCTACCGAAGAAAAGAGAGTATAAACCAACAAAGACTTGAGAAAAAGTAAGTTCAGCATGCAACCAAAATCCAAGGCTATTTATCTTAACTGAATAGAGAGGAATACATTGCTGAAGTCAAAACAGTGACAAGGTAATCAAAAAACTCACATAGGGCAACCTGTCAACCAAAAGGACTTTAAAACTAGCAATAACAGGCTACCTACCGATTGACTAAAAACAAGCCTAGCAGGTGAACTAAATGGCAGTGAAAGCTGATAGCCGAAAGCAACAACAAGATCATACGAAGTAAGTTTCTAGAAGCACCCGAAAAAGAAATAGAAATCAGTCACTAAATCGAAAACTGACAAGAAGCATTCATGCGCCGAAGGAGGTTCATAATCTATAGCCGGACTGTATGTATACGTGTATTTGAGTTGGATTTCCAGCCGGACTGCGATCTGAAACAATTAAAACAGCAGCCGAACAGCATAAAACCTGAGCAAAATGACACAGCTAATTGCAGCACACAAGTAGCAGCCCAACCAACAGCCGTGAGACAACACAAAAAGTGCTGCAAAGCCGAAAATGCAGAGAGCAAAAAGCAAACTCCCAGCTGAAACCAAAGAAAAGAAAAGGCAAATCTGCAGAAGAGAAGCACAAAGCAGTGAACAGAGATTCAGAAATTTGCCAACACGAACTACTTGACAAAGTAAAACTGAAGACTTTCTTGAGACAAAGAATCATTGCATTTTCGCTGCTCTTCTCAAGATTTTTGGGCATGACTTGAAATAAAATATCTAAACAAATCTAGGACAAGGAGAATTCAGACCAAAACCAAGAGAAATCAAGAAATTCCTATTTTGGTCAAAAGGATTAGTAGGAAGGCACAAGATTCATAAGATCACATGATACTTTGAGTCTTTGCTCAAGGGACTTTGAAAACCAGCTGCAGAAGATCTCTTAGCAAGAAGGCACAAATTTTAAACCACTTTATGAAGGGAAATCAAGATTTCTCAAAGTCCTCTGCCTCTCAAACCCTAGAAATGAAAAACAGGGGAAATGAGATGAAGACAGTCCTGCCTAGTAATAAGACTAATAAAAATCCTGCTCTTGGGAATAAAATGGCCAAAGTGGCTTGAATCGATTCCCCATTTAAAGTAGAAAGGATACAGCCTTTCAACCAAACTATTCAACTCAAACTCATTACTAGTAGGAAAGAACAGAGAGTAACAAGGGAAATATCTGAAGCAAAGAAATAACGAATGAAAGCATGAAACCAAATCATCTCAGATAAGAACTTAAGAACATAATTTCTTCGATTGATAGTGAGACATACGCAATTACATATGAAGGTTTTCTACAGCCATCTCTCACACCTCAAGAACACAACCCAGGAAATTGGGAAACTCAAGCACTAAAGAGAAGAACTCTACTGCCTATCCCATTTCCTTCACTCACGCAGGAGAGACTAAAAGCAAAACAGACATCTACTCTTTCTCACCTACTTCTCAACAGAAAGCACAAAAGCAAAAAAAACCCTAGCAATCTTTAGAATCCATGCATTCTCCAGGAGACACACCTCCTCTATTTATAGTCTTTCCTTAACAGGTTTCTCCCTTGCATTGCCCGCTAAATCAAATACCCAATCCTCTTCCTCATGCAGCTTTGCGCTTTTATCGAAACGCCCCTCCTGCATCTTCCGGGAAGCTTCCTCATTTCTTGCCGCTCAAGCCTTGCAACCACCTCGAGTCCTCGTCGTCTTCAGCACATCCCAACCACTCTGACCTCAGCACCGCCTGCGCCTAGTCCAGTCATCCCGTGCCTCACCACGACTCCGCCATGATGTTCTGCAGCCATAACAGACAAGAAACACATCACATAGCACCGCACGAAACGTGTAATCACAATTAGCATCAACAAATCGTACTCAAGCATGAAATTGCCCAAACGACCAATCGGGAAGATGAATATGCCTCAAGACCGTCTAACCAAACCCGACTGCGCCAAATACCGACTTGGCACAAACCACACAAACCAAACTCAATCTTTCCAAAATACTCATCAATTACTCATGACAAGCATGTGGTTACCTCCATATGGTCTCTCAATCTCCCCCCTTGATGAGTATATTGACAAACCCAGAAAAAGCACATAAGGTTGAGTTTGTTTGAAAATGAAAAGAGAGTCAAATATGGTCCAAAGGAAAATAAAGAAGCTTATGACCATGTCGACAATTGGAGCAAAAGCGAAAGAGCAAATTGTTCTCCAAAGCTCAGAAAGTCCCAAAGGCTTTTCTCCATTATTGTCCCCTTTTGGCAATAAACATATCAAGATGCAAGGAAGAGAATAAAATCATGAGTATGGATGGAATGACTGAATATTATTCATTTTAAGCATGATGAGCCATGAAGATTATTGTAACATCCCAAAATTTTATTTGCAATTTATTTGATTTTCTGAGTTTAATTGGATTTATCTGGATTTTATTTCAAAATCTAAAGCAAGAAAATGTATTTAAAATATTTTATTAAAGCCAAAAGAGTTTATTTTATTTTTCTTAACCTTCCTAAGTTTTGATTAACTCTTGAGAATTTACTGAAATTAAAAGAAATTTAGAAGTTTCCTTCTTCCTTCTTCCCCAACCGTGGCCTCCATTAACACCCCATCCGAGCTTTAAAAGCTTGGTTACTCCTTCCCTCGGCCGGCAACCGAAGCCATTATTGGCCCTTAAGCTCGCGCGCTAGTAACCGCCCCACCTCCGTCCGTTTTCTGTCGGCTTAAAGCCTCTCGCCGTTATGCGACTATTTCTAAAGTCCTTAACTCCGGCGAGCCCATTACCTCCGTCCCGCCCTATAAAGCTCCTTCCCGAGCCGTTATCCCTCCTTCGCCTTCCGTGCGCGCCACCTCTTTCCCCTCCGCCCTGAACCGAATCGGCCCGACCGTGCTTCCTCGTCCGCCGCCGCGAGCTCCGGCGAGGAATTGGCGCCGCCTGGTCTCTTCCGTGCCTCGCCGCCGGCGCCGTGATCCCCAGCGCGGCGACCACCATTCCCCTCTCGCCGAGCGACGCCGCCACCGAGCCCGTCGTTGCCGAAGACTCGGCGCGCCGCTTCTTCGTCGACCGACCGTGCACTCGTAACCGAACCTCTACGACCATCCGTCGTCTCCGGCCACTCTGCCTGATTCCCTCCGACCACCCCGCGGCCAACCAGTTTCCGAAGGTAACACCCTTCCGTGTGGTCGTAGATCCGTGTAGTCGTAAGTCTTAGCTGTAGTCGTAGCTGCCTGAGTAGTGTAGCGACTATGTGGTCGTAAATGACTAGGTAGCGGTTAACCTATTTGAGTGGTCGTATTCGGCCTCGAAGTCGTAGGTTTTCTGTGTAGTCGAAGTCGTAGATTCTCTGGTAGTCGAAGTCGTAGGTTCTCTGTGTACTCGAAGTCGTAAGTTTTCTGTGTAGTCGAAGTCGTAAGTTCTCTGGTAGTCGAAGTCGTAGGTTCTCTGTGTAGTCGAAGTCGTAGGTTCTCTGGTAGTCGAAGTCGTAGGTTCTCAGTGTAGTCGTAGTCGTAGACTGGTCTGTGGCCGTAGTCGTAATTTCCCTGCGTAGTCGTAAACCTTCCGTGTGGTCGTATGTCGACTGCGTGGTCGTAAACCTTCCATGTGGTCGTAAGTCGACTACGTGGTCGTAGCTCCGCCCGATCACATTTGCCATGGTCGTAGCTCCGCCCGATCACATTTGCCGTGGTCGTGAGAACTTCCGAAGGCCATAACTTCTTCATTTTAACTCCGATTTAACTCGTTCAAATTTCTAAATTTTTATAAAATCCTAAACTACCCATTTCTGGCCTCTTTTTGAATTTTTTGATTTTATTTGAATTTTGTTTGAATTTTCTTTTGGCTCTTTGCGTATAGATTACGACGAATCCGGAGAGTATTTCTTCGACGAATCGCAGCAAGACTTTGAGCAAGGCAAGTTACACCTTTGACCATGTTGATCCCAGTAATTTAAATTAGTTATGTTGTTTTTAAATTAATACGCATGCGTACTTTTATTCAAACTAGTTCAAATGTGGTTTAAGCTTTAGTTATGCCGAATTCCTTTGTGTATGGCCAATCTTGAAAATTGAATAAACATACCTTGTCACCATAGATGAAAACCTAGTTGGTACATTAGTATTGACTAGAACATTTTATGGAATTGCTTAGCCATGCTTAGAATAATTCGGGTGGGAAGAATTGTTTCACATAAAATGATAAAGTTTTCGAATGTGTTCTTGACTTTGGTGGGTCAAGAATGATTATGAAATATTTTCAAACAAAATATGAAAACTTGGTTTAGACTTAGGCTAATGGTTAGAGTGGTGGGTGCTTGCTGGTATGCATTGTTGTTTGGTGACACAATGTTGATTGCCAGGCACAAGGGGTATGTGGTTGGTGCCTGAGTTAGTTAAGGACCGGTCTGTGAAATACTATTACAAAGTCACACCGTACTACCACAAGTCTGGTATGGGACAGACCTGGCTAAGTAATTTGTGAAGTTCCATTTTAGTTTCGCTATAGGCTGAATGTGAGCGTGGCGTAGGCCATGAGAAGTCTCACATGGCACAAGAGGGGGCTCCAACATGTGGATTCATGTTGTGGTGAAACCTTAGTGGCGGCATAGCTAATTTGGTAATGGAACATTGGAACAGCTTTGTCATGATCTCCTCGGCCGCACACCTAAGGAAGTGTGTTAATCCGGTGGCAAAACGGGGGACATGTCTTGTGGGTAAAGTTGTACACCTCTGCAGAGTAACAAACTATCCTGGATAGCCGTGTCCACGGTCAAGGACATGCTTAGTATGGTTTTTCACGGATTAGACTTCAGTTTTAATAAAATTTGGTTTATGGAAACTGGTGAATCTTTTGGAAAGATGGTCCGGGTGGGATACCCGTGGATAGGTTAGTGTTAGGTTGTTGCCGGCACTAACGTTATTATTTTGTGAAATCTTGGTTTTATATATTGTATCAAATTCAGCTTTTGCACTTACGTTATTGTATTTGTTTCAATAATGCTGTTTATGCAAATGAACCATATTATACCTTCCTTTGTAATCCCTCATGCATGCATCAAATCTGTTATATCTCCTGGTGTAACTTGTGGAGTACTTTATGTACTCACCTTGCTATAAACTTTGTTGCCAGAGGACGACGACGTCGACTATGTTGAGGATTGCGACGAATAGGCCACGTCTTACAGTCAATTCGCCTTGTGGGAAGGCAGGATGGGCTGCTCCTTTTATTTACCTTCCGCTGTTTATTTTCATGTTTGGCCTTGAAGCCACCATATTGTAATCTTGGCCATAAGGCCCGTACTTTTGCTTTATAATAAAGTTTGGTTATCATGCATGATATGTATCACTGTTCAATCTGTGTGCACTAGCTTTTCCTGGGATAGTGCGATTAACACAGAGGGATGTAGAGTTGTTGCTCCGAGTCCCGACAGAGATGGTATCAGAGCATGTTGACCCTAAGACGTGACCGTAGGTAGAATAGAATGGATGACCTTAAGGATTTATTTTCTAAAAATATATATAGATATAAAATAAGAACATTTTAAAAATCCTTCTACCTCTTATCTCCTTTATTCTTTCACTTGTCTATTCTTTTCTTTTAAAAATATAAATACGCATAATTGATGACTAACTCCTTTTCTTTTTCAAAATTATAGATGGCTGAACGTCCTACCCAAGTCAAGAAACTAGCATAGCTCAATCTAAAACTCAATAAAGATTCAAGACTCAACTCAGCTTATTTGACATGGCATGAATTATAAAAGGATAACTAAAGGCAGATGTAACATCCTGATTTTGAGCCTTTTAAAGCTTTTAAAAATTCACCATTTGGATTTTTCTGGAATTAATTAAAGCTTAATTGGAATTTTCATTAATTAAAAGATTTAATATAATTAAATTAAACATTAATATTTGTCAAAAATATTTTATTTGTGTTCATTGTGTCACAAGGAATTTTCTGTATTTTCTTGGATTTTTGGAGTTTCTTTGAGCTCAATTTTAAATTTCCCAAAAAGAGAGAGAGAGAGAATGAACAGTATCCGTGTGTACTGTTCATGCGTCTTCCCAGCAGCAGCGAGAGATCGATTCGATCCAATCCTCTATACAGTTTTCCTTCCTTTTCCATCTCTCTTCATAACTTCCAATCCGGACCTTATTTCAATATCTTCCCAAAAGGAAAGTTGTGACAAATCATGCAAGGAATGTTATAATAAATCACGCCATGCAGGCATGGCCGAGAGGTGGCAATTGGCGGCAGTAGCGGAGGAAGCGCAACAAAGCTCTGGATGCACTGGAGACCGGTTCTCACGGAGGAGTTCGTGGCTCAGAGCGTGGAGACGGCCAGGTCGCCAGGAGAGTGCAGCGGAAGCGTGAAATCCGGCGGAGTTCGTTGCATGGGCGCTGCGTCGCCGAGAGGCTATTAAAGACTATGTAATCCTTCTGTGTATGTGGCGCTGAGTCCATTTGAGCAATAAAACAGGCTGTGTGGCGGCCGCGGCATTCATCGCTTAGAAAGTCTACTTTTCTTCGTCTACCTCGCGTTCGCGTGCGTGTGTGCGTTCCTGGGCAAAGCCAACATTTGGTATCAGAGCCAGTGAGGCTCGACAGCAAGCTGATGGCCGGCCATCGGTCTCCCTCGCCTGAGAGGTCGAAGCTCAGCGACGGCAGTAGTGGTAGCAGGCCACACGAGGTCATGGTAGAGCGCGTCAAGGAGATGAGTTCATCGCTCGTGTTCCCGATGCTGTCGCGCACCAATTATCATGAGTGGGCGCTTGTGATGCAGGTAAATTTGGAGGCGATGGGGCTGTGGGGTGCGGTGGAGTCGAGCAAGGTCGAGCGCCGCGAGGATCGGCTAGCATTGGCCGCCATCCTTCGTGCGGTGCCGACGGACATGCACTGCAGCCTCGCCAACAAGAAGAGCGCGAAGGAGGCATGGGAGGCAGTGGAGAAGATGCGGCTCGGCGTCAAGCGCGTAAAGGAGGCGAACGCGCAGAAGCTGTTGAAGGAGTTCGAGCTCGTCGCATTCATGGAGGGCGAATCGATCGACGACTTCGCCAACCGCCTGAACACCCTCGTCGCCAAGCTGCGCAAGTTGGGGGAATCGATGGAGGACGTGCGCATCGTCAAGAAGTTCCTACGCGTCGTGCCACCGCGGTACCACCAGATCGCGGTGTCTATCGAGACGCTGCTCGATCTGGACGCGATGTCGATCGAGGAACTCATCGGGAGACTCCGTGCGGCGGAGGATCGAGCCGGCATGGAGGAGACCGCGGACCGCACCGGGCAGCTGCTGCTCACCGAAGAGCAATGGGAGGCGCGCCGACGTCAGCGTCATGGGAAGGAGCGTGTGTGCAGCGGCGACGCACGCCACGGCGACGGCGACAGGAAGGAGGCCGTAGCGGCGGCCATGAAGGCGGCGGCGGCGATGATGGGGAGCAGCGTCGGTTCGGCGCAGCGGTGCACCGATGCAACTCCGGCAAGGGCAAGTGCTACAACTGTGGTGTCCGCGGCCACTTCTCGAGGGAGTGCACCAAGCCAAGGAAGGAGGAGGCGTTGCTCGTCGACGCCAACAATGAGCCGGCGCTCATGTAGGGCAGGACGCGCGGCGGTGTCGTGATTTAGGGGGAGTTTGTTATAATAAATCACGCCATGCAGGGATGGCCGAGAGGTGGCAATTGGTGCCAGTAGCGGAGGAAGCGCAACAAAGCTCTGGATGCACTGGAGACCGGTTCTCACGGAGGAGTTCGTGGCTCAGAGCGTGGAGACGGCCAGGTCGCCAGGAGAGTGCAGCGGAAGCGTGAAATCCGGCGGAGTTCGTTGCGTGGGCGCTGCATCGCCGAGAGGCTATTAAAGACCATGTAATCCTTGTGTGTATGTGGCGCTGAGTCCATTTGAGCAATAAAACAGGCTGTGTGGCGGCCGCGGCGTTCGTCGCTTAGAAAGTCTACTGTTCTTCGTCTACCTCGTGTTCGCGTGCGTGTGTGCGTTCCTGGGCAAAGCCAACAAGGAATCCCTCCCAACTGACCTCTTTCCATTTCGTTCATCAGTTTGCCTTTTATCTCCGATTTTCTGAAACAGACTCTAAACCGAAATTCGTGAATTGGAGTCTGTTTCTACCTCTTCCAAGCCAATAAATACGACCCGTTGACCCCCTAAACCCATCCCAAGCCGTGCCAAGTCCCCTCAAAGCTCAAGACACCGTCGGCACCGAGAACAGTAACATCTGTTATTTTCCAGCATTTTCTCGCCCCGGCAAACTTTAGATCGCTTGTTCTCCGTCGTCCGAACTCCGATTGACCCGATTATTTTTCCTAAATTTATCTAAAATTGAGCTCTATCTTTTGGTTCTAGTTTTGCAGTTTTTGGAGTTCATTTGAGTTTTATTTGAATTTGTTTTTGTGTTTTGTCTCATTTCCTTTCTCGTTAGATCACGCTTTCGAAGGAGCTGAAGCAAGATTTGAAGATCAAGAATTCCTAACTAAGCAAGGCCAAGGCAAGTCATGTCCTTTGATCATGTTGAACCTAGTTTTTAAATCTATTATGTATTATTTGTTTTAAATTATCATGCATTGCTACTTTATTATAAAACCCTTGTATTGGTAGTTAGTGACCTAAATGATTATTTTCTCCTTGATAATTTGGATGCCATGAATCAATTGTCACCATAGGATGGAAAATTTTTTAGTGATGCAATATTAGTTGTCACATGAGTTGTACGTTTAAATTGCTTAGTCATGCTTATTACTAGTACGTTGAGCTATCATCACATGTGATCAGTTAATTAATTTTGACTTAATGATATACTAGAATGTGGTGGTCAACCGCAATTATAAAATTTATTTGTTGTGACATGGGTAGTGTCATTGGTATTGGTTATACAAACTTGGTTTTCACTCGGGCGAATGATCGTGCAGTAAAGGGGGTGCGGGTTGCACATGGGATGTGGATGTTTTGCCTGGGTAAATTTAAGGACTTAACTTTGTGCGCCATTGATCTGAGCTTTATCGTGCAAACCACATGTCTAGTATGGGATAGACCTAGCATAATAATTTGTGAAGTCTCAACTATGGTTTCGCTACTGATGTTGTTATGGTGCAAGAGGGGCAATTATCGACTAGGGGGTTACCCTACTCGACGACGAAACGTTAGCGAGTGGGATCAGGTTGAGATGGATCATTGTAAAAGCCTTGTTGTGATTTTCTTTAACATGAGGATTATCACATCGTGTGGGTACAGTTGTGCAACCTCTGCAGAGTGTGAAGCTATTCGAATAGCCGTGTCCTCGGTCATGGACAATGCTCGGTGATTTCACACTCGTGGTTATTTTCAATTCCATTGACTATTTATTTATTTATTTATTATCATTTCCAAAGTTTGCTTTTCAATCTATTTATTGTATTTACTTTAAATTGTTGCTTTATGCAAAATTAACCTTTCAGCTATCCATTGGTAAGCCTTGCACACTATATTGCATTCTTTGTTACAAACAACTTGCTGAGTACTCTATGTACTCACGGCTTTATCCATATTTGCTCAGTTGAGGAAGAAGGACCAGATCAGCAGGAGCTACTAGAAGGAGGATACTTTGATGACTTCGCGGATTAGGATTTCGCTCCCCAGTCGATTGTCTGTGGGCATATCGAGTGGCTACTACGCTTATTTCTGGTTTTCTGCTGCTAGCTTCTTTAAGCCTTTCAGGCTATTAATTGTAAGCTTGGCCATAAGGTCGTACTCTGATAATTATTAATAATATTTGATTCTTTTCTTAGTGAATCGTGATATGTTCGATATTTCATCTTTGTTCATACTGTGTGCACTAGCGTGATCCTGGACTAGTGCATAATACACAGGAGAGTCCGGATTTGCATATTCGGTCTCGGCAAAGCATCGTAGGGGAGGCAGTGCAGTGACACAGCAGGACAAGGAGGAGGCATGGTGGCGCAGCAACTATGGTCGGGTACCTTGCCTCCATGAACCCCAGCTGTGCCAATGTCATATGTAGTATTTCAGGTTCTATTTGTGTAGTTCTCTCTATATGAGCAGGAACCCGTAAAGCTTTACACGGAAGCAAAATTGACTTTTTTGGTCAAGGTCAAGGAGTGGCCAATTCATTTGGTCTTCTATTTTCATGCTAGATATGCTTGCTTGTTATCATGGGTCGTTGGACGAGTGATAAGCTTAGATGGGCGGTGTGGCGGCGGCTAGGATTTGGCAGAGATGGTGAAGCCAAGGCAACTTTGGAGGTGAGTTGGCCATGGCTGGGTTCTTTAGGTTGGTTTCAAATATGAATAATTCAAGTTAGTCTTCATGAAACTCCATTTGTTGCAAAACTGATGTAGTTTTGTTTCAGCTTGTAGAGATTTTGATAATGATTTCAATTTTCAATTTTGAATTGCCATTTATTATGCATTCGAATAGCAAATTTGTAGACTTGTAGCCATGTTTTCAAAGCTTTTGAGTGATCTTAATGTATAAACATTGCTTTCCAAAATCTTAGATTTTATAGAAACTATAAACAAATTACATTGCCTTACAAATGTCTATTTTAGGCCATCTATTGTTGTTTGCTTCATCTAGGATGCACATATCCTTATGCTACAAGGTACTAATGAACTACCAGGAAAGCTGCCTATCTCCATGTATATGCGTTTGTATGCTCTTACTCTCAATTAATTCACTTAGGTTTTATCTTTAAGCAGAGGAGAAGCTGCCCCATTTGTTTGTTTCAGAAAAACCATAAGTAATAAGCTATAAGCTGAAAAGAACAGAGCCATAGGCTATAAGTAGCAGCCAAAAAGAATGCACCCATATGCTTTTGTTTACCTTGAAAAATGTGCTACACCTTCACAATTTGTGTGCTTGTCTCATTTATAGGTCACAAGAGCATGATTGAATGCAAAATAAATAGTTGTTATTTCTATAAGAAAATAGTTTCTTCTTTATGTATTCCCTCATGATTATAGGGCCTGTTTGGCAGAGCTCCACCAGCTCAAGATTCACAAAAAACAGATCCAGATTCAATTTTACCAGCCAAACACTACTAGCTCCAGCAGCTCCACCATGAATCTGCTCCACGAAAACAGTGGATCTACCCTCAGATTCATGGATTTGGTGGAGCACCTCAAGGGGTGCTCCACCAACTCAAATTTGGTGGAGTTGGGGAAAATTACCCACCACTGCCACTGGTTACACAAAAAACGGTTCGTTTTTTCTTTTCTCGCGACCGAGCTCCTTTTCCCCGCCGCGCCAACTCCTCGGCCGCCGCCTCCCGCGTCGCGCCTCCCCCTCTCTCTACCGCTCCCGTCTTCTCCCGGGCCGGCGCCGCCTCCCCCGCCTCCACTCTTCTCCGATCTGGCCGTCGCCTTCCCCACTACGCCGATTTCTCCCTCCACCGCCGTGGTCTCCTCCCGCCTCCGCGTCCTCCGGGCCGCGCCGCCTCCCCGTGTCCGCTGCCCGGACCGGCGCCACCTCCCGCCTCCTCCTGGGCGGCGCCGCCTCCCCGCGTCCGCCTCCCCACAGGCGGCGCCACCTCCCGCGTCGCCTCCTCGGGCGGCGCCGCCTCCCCTCATCCGCCTCCCGGGCGCGCGCCTCCCCTCGTTCGCCTCCCGGGCAGCGCGCCTCCTCCTCGTCCGCCTCCTCCCCGGTGTCGCCTCCTCTCGGGCTTTTTTTTTTGCATTTTTTCAATATACCCCTTGACGCGTGGGCCCAGTTTGGCAGTGAGATAGAGAGAAGCGCTGGAGCTGTACCAAACACTTGGATGAAACCCAGATTCACGGTGGAGCTGCTCCACGGTGGATCTAGGTGGATCTGGTGGATCTGAGTGGATCTGGAGCTGGTGGAGCTCTACCAAACAGGCCCATACTATCTTGAATAGACCTAGCATGTAAGGGAACGACTGGAACATGTCCACTAGGCTGAACTTTTGTGGATTTTTCTTTTTCTTTATTTTTTTGTTCAAGCTATAGCATGGGTAGAGCTGGGCCTTAGGCCATCGGGGCAATAACCCGAGGCCCAGATCAAAATTGCTATAAGAAAATTGCTTGATTTCGGAAGAATCTGGTTGACCCATGTTATTTTGGCTGGAGGGGCCCGAGGGCCAGCTAGTGGCTAGCTACATCCTTGGGCTATAGGTGAGAATAGTAGAATGCAACTGCTTTTCTACTTAGTAGTGTTGGTGCTTAAGGACTTCTTTTGAACAATGATTATGTATATTCTGAATTCTCATTATCCAAATGCGGTCTTTTGTTACAAATTGGATTTCTTGATCTTTGATAATTATTTTCCTTCCGACTCTACAAAAATTTAGAGGATGAACGCAACTTGGCTGGGGCTCGAGGCCAGGAGGTGCTGGAGGGAAACAATGGCAAGTAGTTGTTTCTCTTTTGGGATTACATGTCCATAAAAGAACAAAGGCTATAGTACAATTAGGCCATCACCTTGATAGGCATTTCATATGCCTCAAAAAGGAAAGCATAATTGATATTTGTTTGGAGCTTGAGAATTGCAAATGTTAGCATATACATATACTTCTTTGAAATGTACTCCTTTCTTGAATGTGGATCCCAACTAATGTTTATTAGTTTGTTGGTCATCATTTCAATAAAGGCTTTCAATTGTTTGTAATGGACTTAATCAAGCAGCAACAAATTTCTATACCTATAAGCAAGAATGTATAGCTGCAATATAATATTTAGTACACTCCAAAGTTTGGTATTTTGTTGCAACATACAGTTATCTAACTAGTATGCCATTATGGCGGACTACAACTTATTTTCTCTAAATACACACCCTGTATCTGACCCTGTATTTTTGTATGGACCAAAATGCCCTTGCCTCTTCTAACTCAAATCGACTCAACCCAACTAGGTGCTAAGCCTCGAACTCAGACAAACCGCAACTAGGTGCTAGCCTCAAACTCAGACCACACCCCAACTAGGTGCTAGCCTCGAACTCAGACCACACCATTTGATCCCCTTCTTCCATCTTTGCATGGCATCACCATAGCTTGATCTAGGCACCGTCACTACCTCTGGCTCCTGCCGCTGCCTCCTTCTCCAACTGCCACTCCTACTGCCTTCGGTTCCCACCACTGCCTCTCGCACCCGATCCCTAGAGAACCCTAGGTGGTGGCACCATAGTGGAGGCACTTGACATTACATAACCAGATTCAACATTTAACATTGTCAGGTCTCAGACATGCCAACTGGGTACATGACCGAGCATAACACAAACCACAAAAGATTTACATGTTCATCACTCAACAAAACAAAGGTAGAAGTGACATAGCACTAGTCTAAACAAGCATGTCCTCTTTTTTTTGTGATTCCTGCTTGTTGGAGAGGTGGCCACAACCTAAGCATTAAGACTCCTTCCTTTGGTTGGTGTAGATGGTGCTTTGAATGACTTCCCTTTGTCACATTATTCTTCTTGACATGTGCTTTAGATCCTCCACACAGGGATCCTCGCCTCCTCCTCTTTTGGGAAGATCGCCACATGTCTTGCCACCCAGGTCACCATGAAGATCGCTGCCAGGCTATCGTGAAAGTCACCTCCTCTAGCTCGCCTATATGGTGGCGCTGCCTACTAGGGTTCTATAGGGAATAGGTAGGGAGCATGGAATTGAGCACACAAATTGCACCATAGCTACCTTTTTTTTGCAAGTCTAGCAATCATGCGCATGAAATTACAAATCTAACACCATACTTGTACCTACCATGCTCCGAGAACGTGGCAGGAAGCTCCCGCATTCGAGGACCGCAGCAGGAAGCTACCGCGCTTGGGGACCACGGCAGCTACCTCCCGCTCATGGGCACCGCGGCAGGGGCATTACATGTGATTGGTTAGCACTTAATTAATAATTAGTGATATTCATTAGTGATTTAATTAATGATTAGTAATATTAATTAGTGATTTGGTAGCTGCCACGGTGCTCATGCGCGGTAGGTAGCTACGCGGTCCTTGAGCTCAGTAGGTACAGGTATGGGGCTAGATTTATAATTTTGTATGCATGAGTGCTAGATTTGCCAAAATAAGTTAGCTATGGTGCTATTTGTGTGCTCAATTCGGGAGCATGAAGGGAATGACTGATGCATCTAATCTTGGTTACGTTGGGTCGAGCTGATTAGAGTAAAAGGATTTGGTGAGGGCATTTTGGTCTATATGAAAATATGGGACCTGATAAAAGGGGCGTACTAGGAGAAAATAGACGGCTTTAGCTTCTGATTTCTAGCTTATTTTATACTATTCATAAATTTCGTCTTTTTCTATACTTTTGTCTCTTTTGAGCTTTTTTGCCGGTTCTTTTATCTCGTATTTGTTTGCATTATACGTGATGGGCTAACATGTTTTTTCTATTTTTAAAATTTTTAAATTTAATTATATTAAATAAGCCTCCATCAGGTACAATGTTTTTTCAGCCAGCTATAGTGCTTTTCAGCTATAAGCCACCCAAAAAAAGCTCTTTTGAGCAGGGCTGCATATTTACCATATCACTAAAACAATCACTAAGACTTAATGGCATATATAAAATTTTCCCTTCAATTTAAGGCTATATGTCAACTGTCCCGTCAACAAAACATGCACATGTTTTTAATTCTGCAATATTTTGCTACAATGTTGCTTACCGTAATCGATCGGTCACTAAAAAATGTAAATAGAGAATGGGAGGCCGCATGCACCATACGGTACAATTTAACTATTGCATGCCTCCACTCCATATTAATAATTTAAAATTTGCTCTACCAAAGATGCTATCGCATCAAAATTTACACGAACCACTCTAAAAAAATTATAAACACGAACCATTCTTTGTACGACCAACAACAATTTACGAAAAAAGGGGAATCGCCACAGCGAAGTGCGGGACAAGTGCGAGTAGAGATTAGAGAATAGGAATGCCGCAAAAACGTTAGGGCCCAATCCTAGCTAGTTAGGGTCAATTAAAGTATATCAATTAATGTTGGCCTTATTTAAAGAATCTTAATATAAATTTTGATGCCCTACCTCGCATAGTTCCTAGATTGATAATCCTATGCAAATCACATCAATGCCTTCATTTAAAGATTTTCATTTTGTCTAAAAATAAATAAATAAATGTAAGGTTCTAACTATCTCCCTCTGGAGCTGAACCCTACAAAAGTATGGACGAACTTGCAGGGAGCCCATCCGCGCACTTTGCGGGGACAACCGGAGAGTTACGGTCACCAGATGTCGATGGAGTCCCAGAATATGGGATTCTAAGGCTCGTTGAGCCTGATCAGATAGCTACTGGGAGACTCGAATGCTTAGTGGAAGACCCCTCGTCATGTTGCGAGTCTTGCTTGTGGTCAGATTGACCCTTGCGGTTTGGGTAATTAGTCCTCCATTGAGCATAATGATGCAGAGGATAAGGATTCCTCCTTAGCCTTACCCACGGTGCTATCTCCAAGGATAGCCTCACCATCAAATCAAAGCATGATCTGCTTATAATCATAGAAGGCATCCATGTCGATATCTGCATAGTCATCCAGGTCAAACCAGTTCTCCTCGTTCTACTCTCCTACCATGAGAACATCAGAAGGAAGAGAGCTTGTCAACAACAAATTACCATAGTTCAGAAGATCTTCATGGATGGTGCCAACTGTTGATGGTTTAATATCGATCTTAAATATAATTATTTGGATTCGGGGGGTCTCTCTAATTGACCTGGCTATGATCTTACAGAGAAAGGATGCATGGTTTTTTATACAGGTTCAGGCCTTCTCTTGAGAGAATAATAATCTACCCCTATGTGGCTATTGCTCAACGAATTGATTACAACTGAGAAAGTAATACAAAATGTCTTGCTCTACTGTTACTCTCTTTCAGTGTTGTTGCGTCCATTTGACCTCCTTTTTCCTTTCCCCTAATGTTAATCCTTTATATAGCTTACGAAGCAATGTCAGTTGTTCTTTGCCAAGAGACGCCTCAATGCTTCGGATGATAACTATTCAGCGGGCGTTATTATTAGAGAGACATGGTATCTCAAACGTCGTGCAGCAGTTATTGTCAGAGAGAAGTTGTGCACAATTATTCCAGAGAACAAATTCACGTGCTAAGCGCCTCGTGAGACAGACCTACCATGCAATGGGTTGTCTAGAGAGGCCAGTTGAAGTTTGGCTTAATCATAGAAGGATCTACGATCATAAGGTGGTCGTAGGATACCTTACAACGATAATATAGTTGTAGAAGTGTTTAGACTAAGAGTAGTTATAGAAGGGCTTATGACTACTTTGCAAAATCTCTCTCTTATAGATAAGGGGTATACTTAAGGAGTATAATGATATAATAATATTATTTACAGATAAATAATAATTTGAGGATTGTTATATCCTCGTCAATACCTATTTTGATCGTTTTGAACTCACGAAGCCCATTTTCAACTCTGTCTGGCCAAATTAGACACCAATAAAATCCTAATTAGCTCAAACACCATTTCAAACCCAACCCAATACTTTTCAAGCCAGTATTGTTCACCAAAACCTATCTAACGTATATATACCCATTTTAACCCCACAGTACTCATGTTTTACTCCACTTAGCCAAATCAAGCATCACCTAAACCCTATCCACCCAAACCTATTTCTGTCTATTTCTTTTCGGTTATTTTATTACATTTTGTTCCCAGCTTGCATTCTGCAAAGTAAGGACTTATTGATATTTGTTCTTCTGCACTAGTATTCGAATTCAACAAGTGGGTCAACGAGGAAGCCACAGGAGAAATTAAAGTAATCAAGATCAAACCTGAAACCTACTAAGAAGAAATCGATGACCATGGATAAGGAGGCAAGTCACATGTCCTTGATCATGTTGAGTCTGCATCATTTTATTTTTTAATTATCAGTACTTTCATCATTCTTTATTTACACACTGTCATTTCTTTAAAATAATTGTTTAGAATGACTTGATAATTAGCTATGTCCCAACACTAAAAAAACCCTTATTTACTTGATGGACATATTCATCTTGACAAGCCTTAGTAATATAGGATTACTAAAAAAATTAACCATGAGTAGATTAAGAACTCAAAAGTTTTACACTACTAAGAGGTTTAGTATTTTGTTGATAGAATTACAAAATAATACTAAGGTTAAGGATGAATCATAGAAAACTACGAGATGGTTGGAACCCACAACCTTACCCTAAGGATGAGGATTGGGTCGGTTTGGTGGCAGTGTTGTAGGGCACTGGGTTATTGGTTTATGGAAGGTTGCCTCATGGGTGAAAAGAAAGGACAATAACCTTATGCTGAGTAAAGGACACAGAAATTGCTTAACCACAAGTGTAGACTTGTCAAATCTAATCTAGTAACTGCTTAAATCAATTAAAAATCTACTGGATATACGTTGTTCCAAGAAGGGGAATGGACTACAGGCAACGGGGTGGTTTGGAAGGGAAGTCTTCCATACTTAACAACGGTAGATCCAATCAAGACTCAGGTCGCTAATTCTGCCTTGGACCATGGAATCCCGACATTGTGAGATCCATAACCTATCGGGTAGAGATTAAAAAGAGGAGATCAGTGAAAGACCTTGTTTTCTCAACCCAGTCGCACGCTAACTGTTGTGCGTCTATGACATTGAGAATTTGAGAAATCTTGTGGATAAAACTGGGAGCAACTCTGCAGAGTATAATAAATGGTATTTGAATACACTATGCTCCTAGTTAATGGAACTGTGTTTCATATGTGATTCCAACAACAAGGCATAAGTTGAGTTTGAGGATTTGGAAATGGATATTATGGATAACAAACCCCCTTTTTGTTAATTAAGCATTGTTTTACTATTTTAAAAATACAAAGTTTTTTACCAATAAACTTGCATCCACTAATATTATACTACAACCTATGATTATTCGTTTGAACTCATTACATATTATTTATATAGCCTTTCTATGTATTTTGCTGAATATCTATTATACTTAATCTTATTTCATTTTCTTCAGATCAGATATCAGAAGAAGAAAGGATGCTTCAGCTCTCATGTTAGAATTATGACCGCATTTAAGCGTTCATATAGAGATTTCTTCGATTCTTGTGAGTATAAATTAAAGTTTTGAGCTTGGACACCTGTAAAGTTTTTAAAGTTGACCATTAGATTATATTTTAATCAAGTTAATCATTTTTAAATGATTATGAGCAGATATAATTTCCTTTCTGTACGTAATTGAAGTCCTGGTCTATTGCAGGATATACAATGACCCTATTCCTAAAAATAAGTTGGTTACAGTCCTCAACTAGGCCGCACAGTACATGTCGCTGCCCACCTTGCCGACGTCGTGCGGCGCCAAGAAGAACCATAGGATAGGGCGGTGGGAGGAGCACGCGTGCGAGATTATCATGCAGCCCACGGAGATGGTCGCCAACCGCAAGTCCTCACGCAAGAAGCCAACTACTGGTACCAGCAACAAGGAGAACGCAAGTCCGATTCTTCTGGAAGACCAGCTGGTCGTCGTACAAGCACTACAACAGAATATGGGTATGGTAACACTTGACTGTAACACAATACAATTTGTGTTACAGGGGAAAAAACTCAGCAACACATACTTTGTGTCCCAGGAGACTCTGTAACACATACTCAATATGATCAATAAACGTGTTACAAGCATATAGTGCAGCAACATAAACATGTGTTACAAAGCCATCTGGTAACATATAATATATGTGTTACGGACATGTGTTACTTGCTACTCTAGCGATAACCTTATCTAACATTGAAGATTGTACAAACAACACCACTGCTAGATTGAAGATATTGATCTTATTTAATAGAAATTGGAGGGGGCAAAGGTAGAAATTATTAAATTTACACTAATTTTGTCCTTTAAAACAAAAAACTGCAGCCTAGCTTTTGGTTTGGAAACATGCCAGAAATTTAGTGGAAACTCGCTGCTATTTTTCATGTTAGAAAATCTGTTTCCAGATTGTAGAACCACAAGGTAGATTTATTTGCAAAGTTGAAAATTTAATTGTGACGAAAAGTGCTAACATGTTCATCATACAAAATAATCCAGATTTGTAAATTCATATAGTCCAAAATAATTAGACATTATATAAGTGTGTACGCAACATTCAGAAAAGCTTTTCTAATTGCATTTATATTTTCCCATAAGTAGTTAACCTAGAACATCCTTTAAGAACAAGCATTCATTGGATAACAGAAATTTTCCTCTCTCAGATAACATGTACCCAGGCCACGAATGTACAGTCCAAATGAGTTCAATAAAACTAGACCAAAGTGTAACGGCCCACATCGTTAATTAACCTCAAGCAATGAATTACAACGTTAAGCATGATTAATTATGTAATTAAGAATCTTAAAATGTGAGGGAATTTAAAATTTTCTATGTAGTCACATAAATTGAAATCAATAAACGATAAACTGATACGTTGCTTTCACAATTGCATTGACGAGGATAAAATCAATACCATCCCTTGATCGACAATTAGAACTTATATCAAGTCCAATAAAAATATTACAATTTGCATTACATAATAGCAACACTACGAATTACAACAAATATACAATTTTGTGTCTTAACCAAATAACTATCTTAAAAATGAAGTAATTACAATAGAGAGCGTCAATTACAACTAGAGATTCATCTCATACATAATTACTACAATAGGGAAATAAAGAATAAAAGTTACATTAATTCGTATACATAAATATTAAGAGAAAGCCGATTACAAGTTAGGCTGTTTCATACATTAGAGTTAGTCGTCAAATTGCCACCACGTCGATGTTTCTTTGTGAGCGAATCATTGGTTATAATGCCAAAAAAGACCGAACAAAAGAACGAATTAAAAATAGCAAAGCAAAGAAAAGCGTTGCCGTCAGAGCCCTAGGAATTAACGTTGGGCGGGGTAAACCATTCACGGAGATACCTGACCGTCGGGGGCCAGTCGACACCTCTCACAACTGTAGGCTCATCATACGGTATAAACAAACCTGTTGAAATTATAGGAACTTGTTCATGTAAATCCAGGGACCACAAATAGTGCAATTGAGAGCGACGGGAGGAGTCAAGGCGACGAAGACCAAGAGTCGACCAGGAGTGGAAGGGGGGCCAATCGGGAGCGGCGTCCGCAACCGCACCGGCGGGAGGGCCGAACCGCAAGTCGTGAGCCCATCCCCCAGGAGGTCACCGTCCAGCATCATTCAAGCACAAGCCATCCACACCCACCAGCCACCCCAGTTCACTTCCCCTGAACATCACCTGACACCGGTAGAGGTAAACCACAACCATTGAGTACTTTCTCAACACACATGCACAACTAGAACATCAAACCATCAAGCACCATAGAACCACACAGAGCCGGCTAGCTAGAGTAGGGGGGAAGAACTAGATGAGCTTACCCCAGTGTAGGCGGCGTTGTGCTACCGCCGGGGTAGCCGCAGCCCAGCGGCCACAGCGCACTCCCCCGGCGTGCGGCGGCTCAAGCCAGCCATGACCACCGGGGGCAACACACCTCCAAGCCTTGCATCCAAAAATGAAAATCGTGAGAACAGAAGTTAGACAGCAATCCAAGAACCCATTAGTAGATCGGGGCCGATCCGGGGAGAGGACACCAGATCCGGACCCTAGGGCCTGGATCCAGCCATGACATCCTCGGCGAAGCCGAGCGGCCAGGCGGCACGGTGCGACGCCGATGGGGGCCAGCAAGGGGAGGTGGGGGAGCGCGTTGGAAAGGCGGCGCAAGAGGAGCAGGTAGAGAGAGAGGGAGACCGGAGCCGGAGAGTAGGGCGGAGGCGGTGCGGCGCGAGGGAGCCGAGAGGGCGCGGGAGGAAGTACCCAGGCGCGGCGCCAAGGCGTTTCGGGAGCAGGGAGGGGAGAGCCGAGAGAAGGGAGACGGGAAGGAGGAGGTGAAGCGTCGGTGGGGCGGGCGAGGAAATAGGAGTAAGGGGAGGCGAAGCGTCGGCAGGGCGGCGAGAAATAAAGCCGGGCGGCAGAGGAACCGTCAGGCGATGGCTCAAGGAAAAGAAAAGAACAGGGGCGGAAACAAAGAAAAGGAAATAAAAAGTAAAAGGGTAAGAGGGTAAAAGGGGCGTGGAGGCGGAGCCGGGGAGTAGAACAGAGGTTGTACAGAGAGAGGGAGCCGAGAGAAGAGAGGCGGGGAGGAGGAATGGAGGCGTTGGCGGAGCGGGCGAGGAAATAAGAGAAGGGTGGCGGGGAGACAGGAGCCGAGGCGTCGGTAGAGCAGCGAAGAGATAAAGGTCGGGGCAGAGGGGAGTTGAGGCGTCGGTGGAGCGGTGAGAAATAAAGGCCAGGCGGAAGAGGAAAGGTCAGCTGACGGTTCCAGAAAGAGAAGAGCAGGGGCGGAAGGGGAAAATAGGAAGGTCAAGTAGAATTGTGAAAAAGTAGAGTTGCTAAACTAAGAACACTCATGAGCATGCATTGTAATAATCTTGCTTTAGCTGTAATAATCAAGACCGAACAAAAGAACCGTCCGAGATACCTGACCGTCCGAGGGCCAGTCGACAGCTCTCACAACCATAGGCTCATCACTCGACACAAACAAACCTGATTTGATATAGAGAACATCCAATATAAAACCAGTTGCCAAAATATCAATTTTCATGTCCACACCGCAACCAAAAGGTCAGCACGGCCCCATACATTGCAGCACAGCCACTCCCGAAAATATCTCAGCCAGACTGACGGCACAGCCAACGAGAGAAAAAGAGAGAAGTTAGTCCTGAGCACAGCACCGCATTCTTTTCCCCTTTCCCCATCCATTCCAAGCCACAGAGAAACCCCACCAGCCGAGTAGAGCCAGACCGCAAGACGAAGGCCAGGCGAGCCGATCAGGATCAAGGCGACGGCGACGGCGACAGCGACGGCAAGAGGAGGAGACCACCAGAGGTAAGCATCACCAGGCGACCACCCCCACCACAAGAAGGCGACAGCCACAAGCCAACCTTAATCCCTTCTCACAACCAGCCATCAACCACTAGTGAAGGTAAACCACACAAGACTCCCGGCAGTATATTACATTCAGCCATTATAGTCAATACTGAACTAGAGACAATAAGTAATCAAGCCTCAGTAGAGCACAATGGACCAACCCAGAGCATACCACCAGAGGTAGAAGAAGAGAAAAGGGGCTTACCGAAGAGGGCAGCGGCTGCGTCCTACCACCGGTCGAGCCACACCTCTAGCTACCACCGGGTACTCCTCCGGCGTACGGACAGCGGCTAGCCGACCGTGGCTAGCCGGGCAACTCGCCTCCCAACCTAGCACCTCGAGTAAACCAAAAATAACAAGCCAAAACCAGTAGATCGGGGTTGGATTTGGAGAAAAGACACCAGATCCGGGCCCTAGGCCACGGATCTGGCCGCAGCTTACCGTGCGGCGGCGGACGGCGAGGAGAGTAGTAGAAGAGAGAGAGGGAGAGCCGGAGGTAGGAAGTTGAGATCCGGGGACGGGAAGCCGAATCGGGAGGCACGGCGGCGCGGCACCGACGGGGCAGACGGCGCGAGGGGAGGAGGAGCCGAGCTGTGCGGTAGGTAGGGACCGGCGCGGCGGCGCGTCGCCGCTGGGACCAGTAACGCGAGGGGAAGACACGTGAGGGGGAGCGGAGATGATGCTGCACGGAGGAGCCGAGAAGAGGCACCAGGGTGATGCTAAATCGGGAGGAGGAGAGCCGAGAGAAGGGGAAACGGGGGAGAAAGATAAGGAGGCATCGGCGGTCTAAGTAGTGATTAGAGAAGCAGGGGACGAGGAGTTTGGTGAGTAAAGACTAAAGGCTATTGATTTTAGGACTGTTGGAGCGAAAATTTTCATTCTAGTGGGAACCCTTTTTTTCTCCCTAATAGTGCTTTTTTGAGAGAAAGTGCACGAATGCATTTTTTTGAGGGAAGTGTGCATATAATAAAAATTTGTCTTCGTAAATATTTAATTTAAGTGATAGATTACAGATTAAACTACTTGCTAGCATTATACTAGTCATGTTAAAAGTATAAAATATCACGAATCGGTATTGGTGAAAACTAGAGCTTAATTAGAGGCGGGGAGGAGGAATGGAGGTGTCGGAAACTTGCTGCAGGAAATTTGATAACATCATGATAAGCAGGTATCTTCAAAAATATAGTTTCCTAAATTTAATTACAATTTAAAGTGATGTGACTAAGTGTATAATGAACAATCGGATTAAAACAAGTGAAAATCTAGGGCCGAGTCCGTAATCAAATATTAAAATCATTTAAAAAGCATTAGAGTTTTGGAAAATATGTACGCTCTATTTTTGCTAAATATACTTTAAAAAAGCCTTATATTTTTTCCATGGAGCGATCAAATATAAAAATCATTTAAAAATAATGCTGTTTTATACATGGCTTGAAATTTTTCACACACAAATCTCCCTCCACATACTAGTGCTTCCCGCTAAAGTGATAAACCCTAAATCTCGCCCGCCCGCCCGCCTGCCGCTAACTCTTCGTCTGCCCCCCACTCACCGTCCGCCCCCTCTCACACTCTCTCAGTCTCGCCGCTGCCTCTTCCTCCTCCTCCGCCCCCACCGGCCGTCGGCCTCCTCCTCCGCCCCCAAATCCGCCGCCTCCGACCCGCCCGGCCGCCGGCCTCCTCCTCCGCCCGCACCTGGCCGCCGGCCTCCTCCTCCGCCCTGAGATGCGCCTCCTCCGCCCGCACCCGGCCGTCGGCCTCCTCCTCCGCCCCACCCGCCGCCTCCTCCGCCCCAGATCTGCCTCCTCTGCCCGCACCCGGCCGTCGCCCTCCTCCTCCGCCCCACCCGGCCTCCCCGCCGCCCCCAGATCTGCCCTCTCCTCCACTCGGCCTGCCGATACCCCAGCGCCCGGTCCCGGTCCCCCTACCCCCGAATCCCCGATCCGGCGATCCCCATTCTCCATTCGGCAAATCCCTCAGACCCTAACCACTCCGCCGGCGACAGGCGACTCGGCTCCACTTCGCTGGCACCGCGACGGCGCGACCAGCGAGCGCGCCTCGCCGCTTCTGCCCTCCGCTCCGCCGGCTAGATCTGGGGTTGAGGGCTCTCCGGCCTCGGCTCCGTGCCGACGCCGGCGCCCGCACGGCCGGCTCGGCCCTCGCTCGCGCCTCGCGCGATCCACGACCGGCGACGGTGACTGGGACCGCACCAGGCGCGCCTCCGCCGACAGCCCGGCCTTGTCGCCTCCGCTCTGCCTCTGCGGCACGCCGGCACCCGGGCACCGCCGTCCAGCAACTGAGCAACTGGAGCCGCTGTTGCATCAGCTGCTGTAGGAACAACTCTAAATCAAGTGATCCTGCGAGAGATTCGAAAGGTAAATTTGATTCCGATGTAGCAAAAATATTCTAGGGGATATCTATTCATTAAGTAAACAAAAAGGAAGTTCTAATACTGTGAGCTGGTAGATAAAATGCTAGTGTCTTTTGCACAAGCAATATATTATGCTAGCACATTTCTATTAAAATTAGCCTGTTCTATATTGCTTTGTTATTGGATTGGCCCCACCCATTTTGCCATTATGGGTTGGCATTACTTGCCATTTGGCTAGCATTACTGGCCTAGAATAATTTGGACTTTCCTTAACCATACTATCAACCTGACGTCTTAATGTTTTTTATTGAGTGGATTTTTTTGGAGGGCAACGTAGTTTCTTATAATTCTGAGTCATAAACTATGATGTCCATTATCTGTTCTCCTTGACCAAAGTCTTGTGTCATGTCCAGCTTCCGCAAAAGGCAGTAGATATAGTTGTTGTACGACAGCAACTTTTATCTTAGTATGACATGCTTCAAACTCGTCTTAAGGATCTGAAAACAGCTTGCTGAAAAGGAGGTTTATCTCTTTAATCCCTGTAATCAGTAAATGTTCTACTAAAAGTAAAGTTCTGGAAAGCATAGTCCTAAACTTCAGAATTATTTCTTTCAAAGGTGTGGATGCTTGCAAGAATGTGCCAGTTGGAGAACCATCATATCGGTAAGTTTACAAAAGTTTCAAGTTCTTTATCATACTAGTTTAATTGTACTTATTTACAAATATAACACATTTGTTTATTAGAATATTTCCTTGTTCTACTGCTGTTGTTTGCTAAAATAATTAAGTGTTGTAAAAACTAATTTCTAGTGCTCGACGAGGTAGAGTGAAGAGGGTACGGGAAATATTACAGTTGTGTTCTATGATTGTACTGAAAAATATTTTTACAACTTCGAACACCCATTCCAAAATTCCTGCGTCCGCCACTGATTCCTATTGTAGTGGAATTAGATCGCCATGTGGTTAGTAAGTTTGAGAAAAACTAATCCATCATGCAAAATGTAACGAGATTGCAATCCAGTAGGAGGATTTCTTTTAATTGCAGTGCCGTGTCTATGGCTATGGTAAGCTGTTTGAGAAAAAAGGCAGCTAGTAGCAACTAGCAAGTGTACCCCCGTAAGGATGGCATCGTATTAATTATGTGACTTCAATGGAAGAAATAACATTGTCCGTCTGTGGCTTGAGATACAATGCCACACTGTTTATTGTGGGTCAATTTCTAACATATTGCAGATATGCAAAGAAACTCACACATGCATTATCTATTTGTTGGTGGAAGTGGATAGTTTTGTTGTGGTGAAAGATAAAATTGCAAAGTCAAGATAACATTTGCATGTTGTAGTGAATAGCACGGCATATTGTAGGAATACTGAAGTTATGCTTTGTTTGGTTCAGCCGTTCAAAAGAACATGGTCTTGTGTAGGTGGGATTTCCGTGTTTTTGTACAGCTTTTTGTCACACATCATGTGGATTAGCAGAACACATGACTTTATTTTGTGTTAGGAGAACATTAAAAATGGTATACCAATTATGAGTTTTCTACAAAGTGGAGGGTGCGAAGTGGATTGTACTTTTGAGCTCTGAATCATGTAACTTGTATGGAAAAAAATGAATCATGTAGAAGCTCCTGAAGATGTTTATGTTTTGCTAATAAAACTATGTAATGCTTAGCAGATTGTGAAAGAGGAATACTGGGAAACATTCATCGCTGATTCATTGCTCTATGCAAAGGTGCGTTGATACGAAATGGTTCTGTTCTCTTATCCTGTGATTCATTCACTTATGAAATAATCGATCATGATTTCTGGTTTATTTTATAGTATGGGAAATTTGAACTCAGGTTACTAGAAATTACCGTGCCCAGCAAATGAGCCAGTATGTGCCCAGCATGCCGGTGACGAACTCCATGTCGACCTCTGCTGCTCAAGTTGGTACCTTGAATCCTGTTTCTGCAGGTACAGAACCTATTTTGGAGAACCTTCATTTCACAAGGCCAGTGCAAACTCCAGCTGATCAGAATTGCAGGGTGCTACAGCCACTGCCACAGCTATTCCCATGTTAAATTCATCAGTAGGAGTAGTAAATATGGATGATATAACTTGCAATTGTTCATCTCTTGGTCTCTTATCCTTTTATATTTCTGTCCATTTTAAGGGAGACTATAAAGTTAAATTAAGTTTGAACAAAACATCGTTTCTTTCACCCACTTTCTTTTTCCATTTGGCATTTTCTTTTATATGTCGTGTGTATGAACGATCTTTAATTTAATCATGTTTTATAATTGCTGAGTTTCACAATACTCCATTTGGAAGACAAGCTTATCATTTGAGGCCTGCATATGTCTATATTGTAGGGATGCCTGCAAAAATTAGGTTGGAGTGCTGGTGTGGAAAATTTTTGTTTAAAGATGGCCAACTACGGAACCCATAAGGCATTCAATTTTTGGTGCTTTGCTTCCAGTGGGCGTGGATTTGAGAAGAATAGATCATCGGGCAAAGATCACCTCATGGATAGATCATCGGGCATAGATTTTGAGTAGATAGATATCATTATGTCATTCTAGGATGAAAAGTTTGTGTTGTTATTCCCGAGACTTGTTTTCTCAAATGGATTGTCATGTATGTTATAAAATTATGTAAACCATGTTTTATATATTTCCCTGTGGAATACAATGTTGGTGATGGTTATAATTTTGTGCAATATGTGATTCTTGTGAAAGAAAATAATTCTGCAATTAATTAATTGTCATTTTGAAAAATCCATTACTTTTTCCTCTCTCTAGATCTCTGTGTATATATATTTATATGTATTAAAATAAGTTTCCACAAAATGTTTTGGTGTAAGAAAGTGTGTTGCTACTCATATTACAATGGTGTTACTATTGCTTCAAAAATGTGTTACTGGGGTAGTTTGTTGTAGCACATATTTGTGTTACCAAGGTAGTTTGTTGTAGCACATAATATGTGTTCTTACAAATAAGATATGTGTTGCAAGGTAGTAACATGTTTTCAGACATGTAGTAGCACTTATCACGTGTTACTTCAAACCTAGCTAGTAACATGGGCTATAAGAACACTTAAAAATTGTGTTACTGCAAAGACTAGTAACACCTTTATTGACATATTGTAGCACATAGATGTGTTACTATAACTCCTTCCTGGTGTAGTGAAGGAGCCGAAAAGCACAAGCTGATCAGCAGCCACATGCCCCGAGGCATCCACTGGTACCAAAGCCTCCGCCGCCACCGCTGGACCTGCCACCAAGAGATCAGTGAAAGACTACAAATCTCTCTTATGTTATATAACGAACTGAAATACTGCTTAATCTAACGGCAAAGAATAGTAAAGAAATTGTACCTGGACATTTCAGCTGAATGCTTTGGCTCCACTATCGCCGAAAAAATTGATACTGCTTTGTGCAAATCACATGGTCTATTAGACAACAATTTCGAACCAAGTTAGACATGGTGTATTAGACAAACATCTCAAACGAAGCTAGAAATGTACCTCCATACCGTTGGTTTGGTCGCAGTTACTGAGGGATAGGGGTGCAAATGGAACGGATATTTCCCGACCGACCGTCCATCCATTTTAATTCGGATATAATTCGGAGCAAATTTTCGGATATCCGAAGGTTTTTTCGGATACGGAAACATATTTTGATATTTTTTGTCGGATACAGAAACGGATTCAGAACAAGCATTATTCGACGGATATGGAATTATCCGGATATTTTTTTGGATAGTTACCGGATAGTTACCCGGATAGTTATCGGATACAGAAACGGAGTCGGATACCTGGCCTCTCTGCCGACCAGGTGGGATCTCCGACTCTTCTTCAAATGTAGCATCATTTATTTATATAAGATTGCTTGTTTTGGTGGCTGTTGCAACATCGGTACACTCGTATTCAATCTTAGTTTGCTTAATTTGTCTCTGTCATCATGTGAAATTTGCTTTCGCGCATTATCCGATTAAATATTCGACCGAAACTAACTGTATTCGGAGCGGCATGTATTCGCTCCATATTCGTGACCGAGAATATCCGCATTCGTATTCATATCCGACACTATCCGTGTCCGACTTTGACTCCGACAAAATATATGGAAAAGAATACGGGATGAGAAATATCTGTCCGTGTCCGCTCTGTTTGCACCCCTACTGAGGGAGTATGTTATTCTAGATATTTCCAATTCCAATAAAAAAGACCATTCACATACATTAGAAACCTGATAAATAGGATTCTAGCAATATGAAAAGTATGGTGTAGGTATTATCTGTTTGCACCAATATGGAAATAGCATGATAAAAAGGACAAAGTGACAGCTCCTTACATGATGGATAAGAAGTGATTCGTCGATTAAGGACATCTAAATTAGTATGTTGAAATTCATTCAATATGAGGAGAGGACGGCGACGGGGCTTTGATCGGATGATAGACAGCGGGGCAGGAGCTAAGGATGGTGGGCATGGGTGGTACCAGTGGGAAGGAGGAGATGATGGCGGCGGGGCTGGCAGGAGCTGAGGATGGCGGCGGGGCAGGGCAGGAGGTGAGGACTGCAGGCGTGGGTGGTACCAGTGGGGGACGAGGGGAGGACGGCAGCGGGGCTGGCAAGAGCCGAGGATGGTGGGCTCTGAGGAGAAGGGGAGGATAAGAAGAAGGAAATAGAGGGCTTTTCTTAAAAAACAAGAACTCATATGTAATTATGGAAGGACCTCTACATAATTCCTAGAGAAAGGAGGGAATTTTTCGCAAAATTTACAACGTGGCGCAATGGCTGCCTGGCAATCTCTTCCGCTTTAATAGATGTACGATGATGCCATCGTTTTCCAAAAATAAGAAAATAAATGTTTATGCAACCCCTTCCTTCAGCCCCCCCTCCAGTACGAGTATTTTACAAAAATTTAAAAATTTGCTGACACTGCCTATGAAATATTTATCAATTATTACATTGAAGTCGCATCAGAGCTTTCCATGGCAGCAAAAAGGAATCTTGGCATCGGAGGCTTATCAAGCTCCTGTAGACCCTCAAGAACCCGGACAACTTCAACCATTGTTGGTCGATCAAACTCATTATCTTGGATGCACCAACATGCAACTTTGCAAACCCTTTCAGCCTCTTCCAAATTGAAAACACCATGCAATTGCTGATCCACCAAACACCGCACATCTCCTTCAAGAAGCTGACAGAAGGCTCGCACAGGGAAATAAGCAACATGATGACTGTTGCTAGTGTACACATCAGGTTTCAAATTCCTCTCTCCTGATATGATTTCCAACAGTACCATACCGAAGCTGTAAACATCAACTTTTGGTGTAATAGCAACTCCGCTAATCCACTCGGGCTAGATACCCTATAGTTCCTCATTGTAGTCATAACTCGGCTAAAATCCTTCCTAGAATCTTTGCCATCCCAAAGTCTGCAATTTTAGGAACAAATGATGCATCGAGAAGTATATTTTTGGCTTAATATCACAGTGTATGATGCATTCACGGCAACTCTCGTGCAAGTAGGACAATCCTCTAGCAACTCCTATAGCTATTTGATACGGTGCTCCAATTTAGGGCAGTAGCATTGCTCTGAAATAGATGGGCGTCAAGAGAACGATTTAACATGTGTTCATAAACAAGTAGCCTCTTATCACCTTCGCAGCGAGAAACCAATCAATTTGACTAGGTTGATATGTTGGATCAATCAATTGAACTCACCTCAGCCCTGAACGCTTCTCTCACGGCGGGCACCGTCAAGCCTTTTCACTGCTATTGCGTTCGACTCATTTAACACTCCCTTGAATACACAACCAAAACCACCTCCACCCAGCTTTTCTGAGAAATTTTTAGTGGCACGACGTAACTCAATGTATCTAAAGGCTATAATTCCACCACAATCTTGCATTCTGTTTAATGGCCGACCACACCACTTGTATTTGTTCCTCCAAATCATTGACAACAGCACGAGCACCAGTAACCCAAAACTAATCATGCTTGCAGTAGTAACAACTCCAACGATTGGTGCACTTTCGTTTTTTCTCCAACTTTGCAAATCTTTGGCGGCAAGGCGAAGGTAAAGAATATGTCCATCAGTGTTAGAAATGCCATCATATTCTACATCAAGCAATTCTCCATGCGCATGACAGCATCGCGCACGCCATAGGAATAAGCAACGCAAGAGCGATTTGACACAAGCTTCGCACATTCGCTCACATTGTCAACTCACGTGATTTGGGCGTTATAGGGCAATGTAACACCAGGTATAGTGTAGAACATGTCTGTTGAACCTGCCATGTTATTGTTACCACCGCAATCTAATGGAGTATTTCTTATGCACCCGCCTGTTCGATCACCAAGCTCCCAATCCTCAGGTGACTTCCGAGAGAAGCCCTTCAAACAATCACAGAATAGAAGTGAACTGCCGTTGCAGATCGTGAAGGGTCCACAGGGTGCATACAGTGTGCACGGATCATCGGGTTGGGCATAAACGATTTCCCAATCCTGATCCAACCAAACAAGCATCTTGATCTGACCAGAGATGTCTAGTAAGAGGAACATGGCAAGTGATTCATCCAATATAGTATACATGTAATACTCCTCTTCATTGTTATCAACATGTACGAAGTTAACCACACTTCGGAAGGGTGGATCCGGCCCTGGCAGCGTGTAGATTGACCACACTGTTCCGGATAACCAATAAAATAAAGAGGAGTTGCAGTGCCTGAGGACGACCCCTCTGTCACCGTTGGTGTCTAGTTCCATGCAGTATGAGCCATGACCCGGATCAATCAGGTTCTTCTTTGAGATGAAACGACGATTCAAACCAGTGACCTTATTCCAGCCAACCTTCGCGCCAGCAAGCATAACATCTGTTGGGTAGTCAAAGCTCTGCCACCACACCACGGATGGGTCTGAGGCATCCTGTATGACAAGGTTTCCTGTGTTGGAGAGCACAACACTAGTATTGTTGCTGGTTTTTGTCCTATTGACAATTTGACTGGACCAGATTATGGATTCACTGGCATGGTTTAGGATGATAAGATTGCCATCGATTGAGATTTTCAGCTGTGTTAGTTTGATGTTGGGGTCAATGATTGGCTTCTCTCTATTAGCAATCCATACAGGAGTGAACTTGGGTACCTTGTTAAACCATATGCCAAGGTACCCGTTAGGCAAGGTGGTGTTGTCGGAGGACTTACTGATGTCTGTTTGGAAGAAGCCGAGCGCGAACTTGCTGCTTCTTGAGACGAGCTTATCACCGACGGCGAGCGCTTGGCCTGCCGTGAGAGTATCATTTGCAATAGAACATGGAGTGTGCAGGGAGAAGAGAAGCCCGAAGAGTAGGAAGAGGGGAAGCATGGAGAAGAGAATGAATCTGTTATGGGAGAACAGAGGAAGGATGACGATGGATGGATGCACATAGGTGTGCCGCTTTGGTATTTGGAGAAGGAAGAAAAAAAATATGTGGAAAGTCCATCTGTGGAAAGTCGATGCAACTTTCGTTGCTCAACTCCATCTGTGGAAAGTCGATCTGTGAGAAGGTTGAACAGAGCACGCACGGCAGGAACTCGCATCTGTGGAAAGTCGATGCAACTTTGATTGTTCAACTGACGGTGAAGACACGGCTCTGGGTGGCCTCTCGTTGTATAGCGTGATGGCAGGCTCGTCTCTGCGTCCAGAAAAATTGGGGCTATCACACAGGCGAAATAATTCCTTGAGCATAGGAATTCTGTACTGTTTTAACCTCTGTCGGTCTTGAAATAATTCCTTTTTTTTCTTCAGGTCCCCTCCCGAGCACGGAAGTACCGGGGGAAGCATGGCGCATTCCGCGCCCCCGGAACCGCGGAAACGGCGACGAGCGCAGGAGTTCACGGTGGCCGCGGAGTTGGTGGGCCCACTGGCTCCTGCGCCACCGGAGTGCGGAAACAGGCGCATTCTCACCACCGCACAGCGGAAAGGGCGAGCCGCTTCCCGCGCCACCGCATCATCGCCGAAAGAGCGGCTGGGTCCCGTGCGAGCCGAGCGCGGAGAGGACCCCAGTGCAGCACTGCAGCCTCGGCCCGGTCTTGTCCCGCGCGCGACACACGTCGTGCGTTCGGCGCGGCGCTGCTGGCTCCCAGGCTTCTCGTGCGTCCGGTGCCTCATCACTCCGCTGGCTCACCTCAATAAAATGGTCTCCCTCTCAAGGGGCGGAGCCATGAATTGGATATAGGGGGGCAACATGGACCTTGATCCTACAGCTTACTTCTTTGCGGATCTTGATCCTGTCACAGTGCACAAGGAAGTTTGAGCAAAGATACTATGAGTCAGGAGAGGAGAGGATCGGATAAGATCCAGCATATTGAGGATATACAGATATATAGGAGAGCGAGAACATACTAAAACACGACTTCTCTCGTTTGACTACTGCTGGAAATCAAAGGTCGGTCCGTTCTCTTTATCGCTTGCTGTTTCTCATTCTGTCAATTTCTTTTCCCGAAATTGCAGCATTTCTTATTGTGTCATGTTCATGTGTATGTGAGCGCAGGACCACAAGGGAGCCTTCTCTATTCGATCTTGGACTGAATACCCCCCACCTCTGCAAGACTGCAACTGTCATTGGAAACCTTTTCAACCAGGGAAGAAGGACAAATTCATTTGGTAATGGAATGCCTAATAGCAGCTTACAGAAACTAACGATCATCGTCACCGCGTCTGGCTCACCTTCTTCATGCAATCATGCTCTCGTTTTCGAATGACAAATCCACAACTTTTCTCTCCAATTCGTCTCGAATCGCCTGAACACAGCACAAAAGAAACATGAATAATGAATTGTAGCAAAATTGAACGCCTTCGCTAAAACTTACTCTACGGAGAACTAGAGAAGTGCACCGTATAGAGATTACCTGACAGCAGGCCCGGCCCTGAGGGGGGGCGAGCGGGGCGGCCGCACCGGGCCCCCAAAATTCAGGGGCCCCCAATCCCCCATATACATAGTATATATACTATGTATACTATCAATCTATGAGTCTATCTGTCTTCCGAATTCCCGGCCGGGCCGACTTCTCGTCTTCAATCTTCTTTCTGAAATCTGACTTTCCGACTTCTTAGTTCTTCCGTGATTCCGTCTAGCCGTCTAGGGCACGCCGCACCGAGCCGCGGAGGGTGGCCGTCTCTCTCTCCGCCCATCTGCCGCGCTAGTGCCGTCTCGACGGTGAACGGTCTCGTCTGCGAGGCGACACCGCGACAGGCGAGCTGAGCGGAGCGAGCGATCAGCCGTGGATTTTATTCACTATGCCTGTGACTGTGGCATCAGCTGAAAGAAGCTTTTCAAAGTTGAAATTGTTGAAGAATCATTTAAGGTCAACAATGTCTCAAGAGAGGTTAAACGGTTTGGCAACTTTATGTATTGAGAAGAAATTATTGGATGAGATTGATATCAATACTATCATCAATGACTTCGCATCTAGAAATGTTAGAAGAAATTTTTATGGTAATATTTATAAACTCTTTGATATGAATTTTTCTTTAATACATAACGCATTTTAAGTGTTTGTTGGTAAAATTAGATACATATATATGTGTATGTAGATTTATATTTAGATATTTATACTAGGCCCCCTATTTCTATTTTCACCCTGGACCCCTAAAATCCCAGGGTCGGCCCTGCCTGACGGCGGAGTATGGTTTGCTGGGCACGGGGGAACTCCCGGTTGGCGAGCATGCGCCGCAGCCGCTTCGCCTCCTTCTCGGCCTGATATCGCACACAACCGACAGGCAACACTGGTGAAGAAACAGTATAGATTTGCATCTACGAAATATGAAGCATCACTGCATCAGTCCTCAACTACTAGGCCTAATTGGGCTGCATATGACTGGGCTTTAAATATACTTTACATTTGGGCTAAATTGGGAGGGGCCAAACCACTAATTAAACACATATAATTAACTACATAATGGAGGATTAGTAGAAGGTTGGGGGGTGCCAGGCCCCCCAGCCCCCTCTCTCCGCCATTGTCCCTCCCGACCATTTCCTTCCATTGTCTCCTTTCTTTTCTTATGAGATACGAGCCACGGAGAGAGTGCGAGCTCATTTATTCCTCTAGAGTAGAGGTGGGCATTAGGCCATGCCGTGCCTAGGCCTACTGTGCTTCGGACCGCATCATGCTGTGCCAGCTTGGCCCGGTCACTCCACCGTACCGTACCGTGCCGGTCCACCTCGCCTTCGGCTAGGCCCAAACACCACCCAAAGCCCACCGTGCTAGTGCTCGTGTCGGGCCAGCATAAGCCCAGCCCAAAGTAACTATATACGACGAAGGTGGCGACAACGATGGTAATGGTTGTCATCATCTTCATTCCTCTCGTGTCCATCTCGTTAAAAACCTAGTTAAAATTCCATATTATCTCATGCCATTCCACCTCCGAACTTAGCTATCCAGTGCAACGACATGCATATCTGGGTGCAAATTGGGTTGTGCCGTACATGGCCATCTAGCCTATCGCCCAACATAGGGCTGCCCAACTGGTCAATTAGAAAAACTCAAGCAGAATCATGAATGCAGTTTACTATAGTTAAAAAATCAATTTTAAATAGTTTCTCAAACGTTTAGTAAATACTTGGAATAGACGCACTAATAATAGATTGTCTCTACTTACATAATGATTAATTGTAACATACATGGGGTAGTTATCTCATCAAATGCTAGAATTAAAAAGGTAGTCCGTGAAGGGCGCTATGTTAAAATTAGAAGCATATATAGTAGTACTTTGCTTACTTAAAATAAAATCACAATGGGTTGAGCTATGTTGTAAAAATTATAAATTACCTACAAGTCCAGCCCTATAGGTTTTATGCGAAGAAGTAAGAGAGCTGCGAGAATGTGACCTAGGGTTTGGTGGTGGTGAGCTAAGGAGGAGCAACGTTGAAAATACTCATTGTTTTTGCATGATGAATTGATGATGTTTCTTAAGAAAGAACAACAAAAGACACCTTATGTCACAAGTGCATAAATGAAGAACAACAAAACCTAACTCAATCTTCAAATTTGGCATTCTAGGGACTACCCATAGAGAAGTACATGTCACAACAGATGTGTAGGATCTTTTCATGATGAAATCGGAGTTTCTGAGGGCTAGAACAAAAGAAATCAAAGTAGATAAGGACATGTTTCTAGATTTCAGAATACATGGAGGGCTAAATTGCAACATTGCCAAATCCCAAATCCCTAAAATCCCTTTGCATCACGGCTTCGCCTAGTTCATTTTGAGATGGGAGGCGGGGTGGTGCAGGAGGCAGGAGGCTGCACGGGAGGCGAAGTGGTGTCAAGGCAGGAGGCAGCACGGGAGGCCCAAGGCGATGTCGAGGGGAAGGCAGCGTGGGAAGACCGAGGTGACACAGAGGAGGGAGGTTGTCGGAACCCGGAGCAATGACTCCTGAATCCTCTGTGTAAATCGCACTAGTCCAGGATCAGCTAGTGCACACAGCGTACAACAAAGATAAATATCAACCATAATGACATTTTTTAACTAAATATGGGCATGATTGCCAAAGTTTACATCAACGGCACATAAGCCAAATTTAAATAATAAGCAGCGGGAGAAAAACACCGAAGCGGAAGAAGCCCAACATGCCTGCCCACAGGCAAACGACAGTAAGACGCGGCCTATTCGTCCTGACCTTCACCGTAGTCGACGTCGTCTTCCTCTGTATGGAGATAGCAAGGTGAGTACAAACTTGTACTCCGCAAATCACCCGGGAAAATGCAACATAATGATAAAGGCTTCAATGGAAGGCTTATAGGGTTAGTTTGCATAAAACAGCATTTAAGAAATACAATAAATAGATTGAAATTGCTGAATTTAATACAATAAGTAAAACAGTACTTGAGTTAGAAAATAATACCGTCAGTGCAGGCTCCGACCACACACCAACCTATCCATGGGCATCCCACCCGGACCATCTTTTCCAAAAGATCACGTATGGATTCCATCCATCCACACGTTTCCAAACACTCGTGGATTCCATCCATCCACAAGCTTCCAATCTCTCTCATGGGTTCCATCTACCCACAAGATTTTCATTCTCTCATGGCTTCCATCCATCCATAAGGTTTTCAAAAACATTTTTGAAAAACAAAGTCTAATCCATGAAAAACTTTTACTCAGCATGCCCATGACCGTGGGCACGGCTATCCAGGATAGATTATACACTCTGCAGAGGTTGTACAACTTTACCCACAAGACACGATCATCCCATATTGCCACCAGGTTACACACTTCCTTAGGTGTGTGGCGAGGAGTCGTGACAAGGCCTTTACAATGCAAAGCCTTCAACCTGGTCGAGCCAACTCTAAGGTTTCACCCCAGTAAGGAATCCACGGACAGGACCCCTCTTGAGCCTAGACGAGACTTCTCATGGCTTAACCACGCTCGCCCAAGTGAGACTTCACATGGCACCAACCACGCTCACTTTCAACCTACGACTTGACTCAGATTGGGACTTTGCAAATTAATTAGCCAGGGCTGTCCCATACCAGCCATGTGGTAGTACGATAGGGCTTTGCAACAGTAGCTCACAGACCGGTCCTTAATCTGACTTAGGCCCAACCACATACCCCTGTGCACGACAATCAACCACTGCGGCTCCAACCAACAGGGCATGCCTGCACCCACCACTCTAACCAATTGCCTAAGTCTAAACCAGGTTTTATATTTTGTTTTTAAAATATTTCATAAACCTCCTTGACTCACCAAAGTCAAGAACACATTTAAAAGAATTATCATTTTATGTAAACAGGGTTATCATTTTATGTGAAAGACATCCCAAAACAAAATTTATATGACTACACAGGGCTAAGCATTTGATTAAACTTTCTAGCCAACACTAATATATTAACTAGAGTTTGATTCTAGGGTGACAAGGTATCAAGGAATTCAAATTCAATGGAGGAATTAACAAGTAGGCAATAACTAAATTTAAAACTGAATTGAAATACATTGAATAAAAATATGCATGCAATATAATTTAAATCAACATAATTTTATTTTGAAAACTGGGATCAACATGATCAAGGAGGGTGACTTGCCTTGGTCTTCGAATTGGTGAGATCCGTCGTCGGGGAATTCTTCAGAATCGTCGTAGTCTACACGTGAAAATAACCCACCAAACTCAAAATAAATTCAAATTAAATTCAAATTGACTTCAAATATTTGAATTGAGGCTATAAATGCATAGAGGGGAATTTTTAATGAATTTAGAAATTTGAATGGACCAAATCGGAGTTAGAACGAAGGAGAACGGGCTCCGGGAAGTTTAATTTCAGAGAAAAATGGAAAAAGGAATTTTCTGGATTTATTTTTCTAAAGGAAAATGGATTTATGACGTTAGCATGGATTATTGGAATTATTTTCCTAAAGGAAAATCCGATTTATGGCGTCAGCATGGCCTAGAGGGACTGACAGTGGGCCCCGGTCCATGGACCGGGTTCATGGACCGTAGAGAATGCCGAGGTGGCACGGGTGGCGGGACTCGCGCACGTGGCGCTGACGGGGCGGGACGGAGCCGACGCGGCGGCCACAGAGCGGCCACGTGGCGCCACGTTGGCACAGCGCCGCGGCGTAGCGGCCGGCCGGAGACGCTTCGGGGGCGGCGGTGGCGGCGCCGGTGGCGGCGCGCGGCGGCGGCGGAGGAGGTAGAGAGAGGAGAAGGGGGCTCTCTTCACCTTGGCGCGGAGCTCGGCGAGCACGGGCGGCGGCGGCGAGGAGGAGGCAGGCGCGGCTCGGGTCTCACGCGGCGGCGGCGCCCGGCGGTGGCGCGCGCGGCGGCGCAGGTCGGGGTGGCGCGCGGAGCCGGAGGTGGTGTCGGCGGGCGCGGACGAGCGGAGCGGCGGCAATTGCTCGCCGGAGACCTTAGGCGGCGGCGGCAAGGCCCACGGTGCGGCGGCGGTGGAGCGGCCGGGAGGAAGAGGGGAGTGGAGGGGGAGGTGGCACGGAGTGAGGGGAGGCCGGGGGAGGTATTTATAGGGGCGGAGGGGCAAGGGGCGCTGGGGAATGGGTCGCCGGAGTGGCGGCGGTTGCGGGCGTCCGTTTCAGGGAGAGAGGGAGGTGGGCGGCGGATCCGGCGGGGTGGGGGCGCGCGGGTCCTGCGGAAGAGGTTGGGGAGTGGCGGCGCGCGTGGGAGGGAGGGGGAGTGGCCGGAAAGGGCGGGGCAGCGGTTGCGGGCGGCGGCGCGAGAGGAGGAAGAAAGGGGCGGCCGGAGGTAGAAGGAGGGCCCGACAGGTGGGGCCGGCTGTCGGTGAGAGCGGGCGCGGGCAGCGGAGATTGAGCCGCGTGGCGCCAGGCTGATCGGGCGCCAGAGAGCGGGGCAAGGCGGGGACGGCTCGGATGGGCCGGCATGGCTGAATCCGGCCCGTACACGCGTCGGCGAGGGAGGGGAGGAAGGTGGGTTTGAGCGGCGGTGGGGATGGGCCGGGCGTGGTGACGCGGGTTGATCCCGGCCGTCCACGTGGCGGCCGGAGGGGAGGGGAGAGGAAATTATTTTCTGAATTTAGTTTTTGATTTTCAGAAAACCCCAGAAAATCCATTTAGCCTTAGAAAAATACAAAAATACTTCCAAAAATTCCAGAAATATTCAGAGAACCTCCTGGAGACATTTTGGACTTAATAAAAATATTTCTAACTAATTTTTGTATTTAATTTTCATACTTAAAATACTTTTTATTTTTAAAATAGATTTTAAAACTCCTGAAAACTCAGAAAACCCAAATAAAAGCCAAATAACTCCACAGAATTAATTTGACATAGGATAAATTTAAAATATCATTTTATTTAATAATAATTTTAGGTTTTTCTTGAAATGCTTTTCAAATCCAGCTTTTTCAAAAACAGAAATTCAGGGCAAATCCAAATTAAAATTTAGGCACAAAAATACTTATTTTAATTTAAGATTTATTTTATTCAATTTTTTATTATTTATTTATTTATTTTTATTTTCAGAAAAAACCTGGGCTGTTACAGAGGTGGTGTGGGATGCGGAGTGGCGCCGACGCATGAGGTGGCACGGCTCCAAGGCCGAGGGGGAGGCGACGAGTCAGCGAGTTGGGACGTGGGAGCCAGCGAGGTGGTGACCCCGAGGTCGCGAGGTCACAAATTAAGCATTTGACCTCAAATCCATTAATGGTAGCTCTTTCCCGCTCCGAGTATGTTGTATTTCGCTGTTATTTGCTAAAGTTAGTGTTTAAAGTTTAAATTCTAAATTTAAAATTTCAATCCAAGTTCTTTTGCCTTGCTAAATTTTCCTCTCTCCAGCCCAAAAGAATTTCATTTTCTTTCTCTTTCCATTTGGGCCAGCCTCCCCTTTTGTTTCTTTTTTTCGGCCCAGCAGGCCGTTCGTCCTGCTTCCTTTTCCCCTGGCTTCCTGGGCCCTTCAGCCAGTCCAGCCAACCCGGCCTCTTTCTTCTTCCTCGCTCCTCCCTCGCTCCATTCTGTCACTGCCCGAGCGCTCGTGCCATTTGCGCAATAGCGCCGCCACAGTTTTCCCTCCTCTCCAGGCGCCGAGCCCTCCCCATGGCATCTCTATCATGCCTCTGTACTCTTTCTCCAGGCATAGATGTTCATCCCCATGCCATAGCTCCTTCGCGCATCGCCTCTTTGCTCTCCGCTGCAGCCGACCACTGAAATTGCCCAGGTTTTGTGGTCACCTCCGAGCTAGCGTGCACCGACTGCAGCATTAATGCCTCACCACCTTGAATGGCCTACACTGAGCTCGCATTACTCCCCGCCTAACCTTGCAATGTCCTCGCGCGTAGCCTCACCCCGTGGCTTCGCCGCCGCGCCGTCGTACGCAAGCTGCAAATGCTGGGTCAACCTCACCTCTTCCCCACGCGCTTTCACTCCTCAGCGAGCATTGAGTGCATCTGGTGCCCCTCCCCTCCTCTCTGCCCTAGCCCGGCACTAGCCTTGGCCATGTCCACCCCGACTCGAGTACGCTACAGGGAAGCCACTGTTCACATGATAACTCACCAACGCTCCCCTCCCCACTCACCTCCGCAGCTATAAAAGCTTCGGGCAACCACCATGAATGCCTAACCATCTCTCGCTCTAACCCCCGAACTCTAAATCACTACCGCCAGAAGCTCCTTCGGCCACCACCGTTGCTAGCTTGTTCCAGAGAACCGCAAGCAGCATTGTCCCTTTCCCCGAGCTTCTTATGTTCCCCTGATGCTCCCAGCAAGCCTAATTGGCTCCTTCTTCTTTGCTGCTTGCCGACGACCATTTCTTCCCCAACTCTGGCTTAATTTATGTTAATGAGCTGCTGACCAGTGGGCCCAGGCCGGTTTCAACCCTTTGTTAGACTGACGCGTGGGCCCTACTTCAGTTAAGAATCTGATTAAAAACTAATTATAAATCTGGGCCACTGATAGGTGGGCCCAAAACACTGTTTACATAGTACCAAGGCCCCCACCTGTTAGCCTCTGGCCATTTCCAGAAAAAGAAAATGATTTTTTTTTCTTTTTCTTTAAATAAAATACCTGTGGGCCCCAGGTTTCATACTCTGTGCTTTTGTAGATTTAAAAGTTAATTCAAAAATAAATTTAAACCAGTGGGACCCACGTGCAGACAAATAACTCTCTCCTCTTTTTATTTTTGGGATTTTCCTGAAAATAAAACTTTGGAGGGCTTGTTCTTCCTCGTCGTAGCTCCGAATTGAGTAAAACTTGTTTATAAAATTTTCTAAATTCAAACCCTTTCTGTTGGTTCTAGTTTGATTTAATTTTCAGTTCATTTGCTTATTATTTTATGCTTATTGACTCTCTTTGCCTGTCTTTGGTTATTTGGCTTTTTTTCATCTGAGTAGAATTTGAAGACACGACAGAGCCGCAAGTCGATACTCCCCAGGACCAGCAAGACCCTCCAGCCTTTGACCCAGCTGAGTCAGCATTTTGATCCCATATTTCATGCGAATTGGTTTTATTTAAATTATCCAAATTGCATGCTTTATTTTATGTGCAAATGTATGTTACTTGTAAGGTAGGTACCACCCACTTGGAAATCTAGCTATATATATATATATACACTTGAAAATCCTTGTACCTTGTCACCATAGATACTATTAATATCTGAATTAGCTATATATCTTAGATAATGCCATGCTAGTCTTGTGAAATCCAGGGTACTAGTTGCCCTGATCATAACTTTTTAAACATGAAAACTTGCTTTGGGACAGTCGTGGAATATACGTGGCTGAATATTTGCGACAACTTAATTTATGCTTCTCAAAACCCTAAAAACCTGCTATACCATCTGGACTGGTGCTAAGATTGGTGGGTGTGGATGTAATACGAGAATATGTGGTTTGTAGAATAAACCGCCCAGACACATTAAGGACTTAATCCTGTGATGACCTCACCATGTAAAATAGTACAACCATAAGCTTGCAAATTGTAGGCTTGGCTGAATTATTTACTAGACCCTTAAAGCCATCTCACAGGTAAGGGAAAGGAGGGATTGTGCAGGAGGAATAAAAATCCAGCCCGAACGGGACACCACTTTCAGGCGATGTTCACCAGCTACGGTAGACATTGTGGAGATAGAAGTCCAGCTATGCTAGAAATTGTGGTGGAACTTCTCGCACAACATATGAGACCTTCTTTGTGAGGGATAAGCCCATAAGGGTGAGAGGACGATAAGGCGAGGTATTGTAAAGGCCTCGTAACAATCTCTCGATCCACATGACAAAGGAATCATGCGGGCCTATCGAGCTGATTGTCTCTTGTGGGTAAAGTGTACGATCATTACAGAGTATAAACTACTCGAATAGCTGTGCCCATGGTCAAGGGCAGACATGGGAACTTCCTCGAGTTAGTTCTATTTCCAAAATTTTGCGGTTGGGATGAAAACCCTGATGGAGGGAAGTACTCCAACTTTGACATCTCCTGGAGGGAAGTACTCCAGCGTTATTATGGGTTAACCTATCCAAAAATTTAGCATTGGTAGTTGGAGCCATGTAACTGGTGGATGGAACCAGCACCATTATATATATTGCACAATTTAAACTCTTTAAAGCATGTTTTGTTAAAATGCCAGGTCATTGGATTTGTATTTATAATATTTGCAATCGTCGCTTTACGCAAATAGAAGAACAGAAGCAACCCTTGTTTAAGCCTTGCATATATAATTATTTACATTCTGTGTGTTGGCTCGCAGAGCATGGTTGTGTGTGCTCACCCTCGCTCTCTACCCTCCCCTTCAGAATTCATAAATCAAGGCCAATATGCTTACTACCAGGACCAAGGTGATGAGGGTGATGAAGACGGTGGCAATCAGATTAGGGCCTAGTGTCTCCTTACAGTCTAGCCGACCCAGCTAATTGATGGGGGCGTTTAACATTAACCAGGCATCTGGGTAATATTAATTGCTCCTGGGTTGTTCCGGTCTCTTGCCTGTGAAGAGTTGAGCCCCTCCTTTCGCTTCCGCTATCGCTTTATTTGTGTAATGAACTCGTTTGGCCCACCGGCCCCTTTTGTAAAGCTTATCCCTATGTGGAACATTTGAGCTCTGGTATTGTAATAATATGGTATGTACCATGTATGAGATGATTCAGCAATGTATTTGTGAGCACTATCTACTAATTCAGGGAATAGTACAGTGGTATCACAGAGGATTCTGGGTTTGCTAAATCCAGGGTCCAACATGGCTGGTATCAAAGCTTACAACTGTTGAAACCTTAGTTAGACTGGCTGTTCCTTAAGGCTTGAGTCTAATCTTGAAAACTAAGAAAAACTTTGACAAAATGTAGCTTACTACTTCCTACACTTACCATTCTTAGATCTTTACTCTTCTGCACTCTCTTTATATTTTACCTGCTCTAACCTTTCATTTCAAAATTGTAGATGGCCGAATCCTCTTCATCTGCTACCTGGGACTACATGTCGCACTCTAAGGCCAAGGGCGAGCATGTTGGGTTGCTACGCCAGCTTTTGCAGTACCTCCGCTATGACTAGCAGCCCATTTTTAGTGGGTGACAGACGCAGGTCCGGGACCAAGTGGCCTGGACTATGGAGGTCTTTATCTACGTCAGGGAGGGAGAAGTCGACCCTCTCATCGTCCCCACCGTCCACCCTAGGAGCCGCCGCTCAGACGTCGTATAGGATGTGGCTCAGTTTGCATCGGCTCGACTAATGCAACTGCATGGGGCCGAGTTGGTGCAATCCCCATTCTGCTTCTTCCCGATCCTCTACACCGGTAGCCCTACCCCCGACCAGATGGACACTGCTGTAGACGACCCGAGACTGACCCACCTGGTGCTGTTGATCCGGGCCAAGGTGAACACTTACTACTGAGCACTTCAAGAGATTGGGCAGTTGCGGACGCTACTGACCGCTAGATATCAGCACTCAGATGCTCTTCACGCCCAGCTACCTAGGATGGACACTGCTCTCGCTTTCTCTGAGCGGGAGCGAATCACCACGAAGACCGAGCTCGAGCGCCTCTGATCCCGAGCTGACTACACCCCAGTGTCGCTGACCTATACTCCGTCATCACCCGAGAGAGTTCTAGCTCCACCACCTCCAACAGTAGCAGCAGTAGTTGTAGCAGCAACAGCAGCAGCACCACTAGCAGTAGTCCTAGCAGCCCCAGAACTACTAGTGCCAGTACCTGTACTAGCTTCAGCCAGTCGTACCCTGCCCCTTCTATCCGTGGCGCAGCGCCAACGAGCTTTCCAAGACCCCGCACTCAGCTCACTGCTCTAAAAGCGTGCGCCCACCCCTAGGCTTTTTAGCAGCAGGCGCCGGAGGATCTAGTAAGTGTCTTCACCTCTCCCGTTCATTGACCCACTCCCACTCCAGCACCGACTCCGACTCGCCGAGCATCAGCCGCAGTTGCTCTCGCTCCTCGGGCCACCTCGAGTAGGAGGAGTGCTAGTAGTAGCAGTAGGATAGCTTTTCGTAGTGCTTGCTAGCTGGTTTTTGGATTTGCAAGCACACACACACACACTCTCTCTCTCTCTCTTTCGCTTTTGTACCCCCTCTCCCCCTCAGTAGACGATGTGTATGGGTATGGTTATGACCTGGTGAAGCATATAAGCGCCACCATTAAGTCATATGACCCCTCTTTTGTAATGAACTAACGTAAGCTTTATGCATTTTATTACTTTGCTCATTCGATTTAATTGGTTTTTTTGTGGTGTGACTAGTGGGCTAGTGAACCCTCATATATGCTTCTTCCTCTTTTGGTTTTAACATCTTAATTGTTTTAAATGGCACCTAGCACCTGGAGAGCTTCTACCCATGGCAGAGGTAGTGGATGAGGCTATGGTCGTGGCCGAGGTGAAAACCTACCACCACCACCCCCAGAATCTCCCACAATGGCTCCAATAATGGCTCAACAAACTCAGATCTTACATACAATGCTAGCCAATCAACAAGCAGGGACAGCCAACAAAAGCTCCAAGCTAGCAGACTTCCTAAGTACAAGACCATTAACGTTCTCCTCAGCCAATGAGCCTTTGGAAACTGAAGATTAGCTGCGAGATACAGAAAAGAAGCTTCGTCTACCACATTGCTCATATGATGATAAGGTGGACTTTGCCACCCACCAACTTAAAGGTGCAGTAGTAGCTTGGTAGGAAAATTTTCTCGCTGTCCGCGAGAAAAAGAGTTCTCAAGATAAACCAGAAGAGGAAGAAGTCGAGGGAGAAGAAGGCGGAGAAGCAACTCCAGCAGTTGCCACCCAACAGGGAGGCCAACAACAAGGGCAAGAAGGAGAGGAACAAGATGAAGAGGCCGAAGAAGAAGAAGCACCTGCAAAATCTACCATTTCTTGGTCTTAGTTCCAGACTACCTTCCACCAAAATTTTAGCCTACCAGGATAATGAGGATGAAAAGGAATGAGTTTTGAACCCTAAAGCAAGGGAATATGACAGTAAATGAGTACCTCACCAAATTCAATCAGTTGGCTCGCTACGCCCCAAGAGACGTAGCCATAGAGGAAGTAAAGGTTGATCGTTTCCTTGAAGGGATGCATGAGGAAATGAGAGCACAATTGATTCTGCATGATCACCCAACTTTTCACCATGTGGTTAACAAGGCCCTTGTCTATGAGAATGAAAGAAAGCTCTTAGAAGCTAGCCGTAAAAGGAAGTGCGTATCGCAAAGGCCCCAAGGTAGTTCCCAACCAAGACCAGTGTATCAAGGTAACACTTCCTTCCATCAGGGGGCAACCTCAGCACCTAAGGCTCCGGCTCCAGCTCAGCGCTCTAGTGAGAATGTAATTCGTGTGCCTCGCCCTTCGGGGCAATCTAGTTTCGGTTATTACAATTTCTTTGTTAAATTGATGCTTTCAAAGAAATGTAATGGTATTTGAAATAAAATGATGCTTTCAAAGAAATGTAATGGTATTTGAAATAAAATGATGCTTTCAAAGAAATGTAATGGTATTTGAAATAAAATGATGCTTTGTGCAAAAGAACCATATTATCCTTCCTTTGTTAAACTCAGCATGTACTGCATTTTTCCCAAGATTTGCGAAGTACTCTATGTACACACATTCTACACTCCAAATAATTTTCAGAAGGTTATGAAGATCAAGAGAGAGCCCACGATTACTCACATGTGGATTCGACGAAAGTTTCCCAGAGTACTAGGTTGTGCTTCCCTATTCAGTTGCCTGTGACGTATTGATAGGTCATCGTTAGGTATTCTTTTGCTTCTGCTATGTTTTGTGAGTTTGAGAGTTCTTGTAACCTTAGTTGTAATAAAGTGTCTATATGGCCCGTACTCTCTTTTATTGTAATAAAGCATTATTCGTTATGTAATCATCACGGTTTGATTGTGTGCACTAGCTTTAATCTAGGATGAGTGCGGTATTACATGGAAGGTTCGGATTCAGAAATCCAGTCCCTATAATGTAAGACCAGAAGACTTATATGATCCTGAAGATCTAAATGTTGAACTCTTTTTCCCTTTGTGAGTTTTTCCTGAAGTTTTCTCATATAAAGTTTTTTAACGAGGCAATAAGTGCATCACAAGGAACGGATGCAATGTATTCTTTTCTTCATCCCTTTTTTCCCATTTGGTTTTTAGGAGGAATTTTTAATAAGGCATGTGCATACTGTGGTATTCATCCAAGGGGGTGTGTTACGAAACCTGGAATGTTACGATGTGGGCAAATACCAGAATTACCCTGGTGGGCTTAAACTATAAATAAAGAGGCTATTATACCATATAAACATATATAAATTAATAAAGACTATGTTCTGGTGTTCTCTCTCAATTGGTGTCTTCTTTGATTGTTCTATTGCGTTCTTGGTGATTGATTGCATGGATTGTGTTGTTGTTCATCTATTCTCCTTCGATTTCTCAAGAGGTGAATTGCGTGGATTGCATTGTTGTTCATCTATTCTCCATTGATTTCTGAACAGATGCAATTTTGATTGTTCAACTGACGGGGATGACATGGCTCTAGGGTTGCCTCTCGTTGTACAGGGTGATGGCAAGCTCGTCTCTTTGTGTGATTGTGTCCAGTAAAATCAGGGTTATCACACAAATATTCCTGGATGGATTGGGCCTTGGGTGCTCGGCCTTATTTATCCACCAAATTTTGCAGGTTCGTTGGTACAATCTGCTCTGAGCAAGGTCTGGTAACATGTAAGCCATGTGGGGCAGATCTAGGGTTCAATTTTTCGGGCCGAAATCGAATGCATACCGGTAAGAAAAATCGGATTTGCATGATTTCTATTAAATATGAAAGAAGGTCGTAATCATAACAACGAAAATTTGTGCATGCGCTCTGGTGGCAACCAATTTTATTATTGCTTTTATTCTGTGCCATTTTGCCATGACGTTCCCACGTAGTCCCATATTCATTAACACGTGGGGTGCTACAGGTAAAGTTGCTAACCTTGGATAAGACAGCTCCCTTGGTTTGAGCCCTCAAAATTGTTTTTTTTTACCTTCAAAAAAATCAATTTTTTACTCAAATTTTCCGGACGTATATAATTCGCCAAGACATTCTGGTAAAAGGCCTTACCCGATTTACTGGACCCCCAGGAAAAAAATTTAACTGGTTACCAGAACCCTGGACAGTCCACGAGGAGGAACATTATGCAATTGGACAGTGTTGCATCATCCGCCTTGGCTCCACTGCTTCACGGCCGACCTGCGAGATAATGATGTCAAGGAAATAGGCGTTGAGCAAGGTGAAGTTTAGTTGTATTCATACAATGTATCACAAAATTGATTAACTCTGGAGAAACTGATTCAATGAAGATGTCCACTAATGATAATGATATGGATATATTGACTTAACCTATCACTGCTAATAAGTTAGACCATATTGTATGGGTCACGGATAGAGATGGCAACGGGTAAATACCCATCGAGTATTGCCATTCCATATCCGTACCCGCTAGGTGTAAATTTACCCATCGGGTTACCCGTATCCGCACGCGGGTAGGAAAATTTACCCATACCCGTACCCGTGCGGGTATTACTATCCGACGGGTAACCCGTACCCGCAAGCATACCCGGTTCAACACATAAGAATATCATCAATTTAGACATTCATTAATCATACATGCCAAGCTAATGATCAAAATTAGTACATCACATAAACATACTTGACATGACCATATTAACATATGACAAACAAATAAACAATCAACAACAAGTAGATAATAAAATTAATATTTGAGTGGGATGTCTAGTTGTCTAATGCGGGTATTCATTACCCGCGGGTAGGCGGGTATGGGTAGTATATACTCACACCCGCACCCGCCTACCCGGCGGGTAGAGGATTTCGCCCAATAACAAACTCATGGGTACATAAAATTTTCCATACCCGTCTCTTTATCGGGTAAAATCCATCGGGTATTCGGGTATCGGATATCCATTGTCATCTCTAGTCACGGAATATTATGGGCTAGAAGGAGGGGTGAAGCCCCTGCCGTATAGACTAGTCCTAGCTGACCATGTAAATTGGATATAAATTATAACGTCAACTTCTTATAACCCTAGTACGGAAGAAGCTGCCTCGATTCAGCTCTGGAGGACATAGGCATCGACGAACATCTAACACCCTGTTTGGTTTGGCCGAAAAAATATGGTTTATGGTTAAGATTACACTGTAGTTAACTGAAATTACTTTGTAACTGATGGTGACTTATTTGACGTAATTAAATTTGAAAAAATTTAAAATAGAAAAACATGTTAACCCATCACGGACAATACAAATGAATACAGGAAAAAAAAGAACTAGCAAAAAAACTTAAAAACCAGCTAGAAAAAGACGAAATTTAGGAATAATAAAAAAGAAGCTAGAAGACAGGAGTTTAAGCTAAAATGAGCAAGGAACAAATCTTTGTTTCTTGTGTGCTTTGTGTGATCATTACCCTCGTTGTGTGTTGCCGCTGGTTCCAACACTTCTGTTCCCCCATACGCTGATCCGAGGACCTGGACGAGGAGAATCTGAAGGTGGCGCAGCCAGAGTTGGCGGCCCGGGATGGCGTATGCGGTAATGCTCTCCGGGCCGCCGAGGTGGAGCAGGAGGAACGGCGCCAGAAGGAAACGAACTTGTGCTCACGCGGCGCGCTGTTGACCGACACCGGCGAACAGGAAGAGGACGACTGAAGCGCGAGGCTCTGGGTTGCCCAATGATTGCGAAACTCCAGCGGCCCTCCAGCCAGTAGCTGCTGCATGCACTGAAATAAATTTTCACGGCAGGATCGACCTGTTTTCAGGGATTATTACATACGTAAACATGCATGTGTGCGGAATATGTGTATACGTTCGACATAGATAAAAGGAGGCTGAATTACCCGGGCAGTAATGTTGCAGGCTAGTAGCGCAAAGTGTCCGAGATGAGCAGCGAAACAGGAAAATGAAGACACTCGATCAGGCCGGTTACCGGTAAACATTGAACCGGGCAAAAAATTTTGGGCTTGTTTGAATTTTTTTGGGAATCGGGCCAAATAGCCGAAAGGACCAGTGAGCCGAAAAATATTGCCCTGTCGCGAACTCCCGTTTTGTTCAGTCCCTGCGACTGATCCCCAAATACACCAATCATTGGGCGGCGGCAGAGGTCTCCACAGGGACAGAGGAGAGACACTCGCATATAATTTTAGCTAATATAGATAAAGTTAGTATAGTATCTACTATAATTGATTTATATATCCTTCTTAAAAAGATACACCATTAAAAACTAATCTATAAATAAGTCATAAGACATAAGTTGAAAAGAAAAGAACGGTAGTCTTTGAAATAGTCATACAAATCCCAACCCTCCAGTGCCTCTCTTCCTAAGCATGCTGTGTTCACTTTTTCTTCCTGGGCAATCGCTATATGTACCCGAACTGCTGCTGCTTCCAAGTAATGCTTCTTGTTGTGTACGACTTGTATATGATAAGATAAAAGAAAGAGGTTTTGTTAGCCTATACATTGAAAGTCATCAATTTAGTATTCTTGTATTGCCTACAACTGAGACGGAATACATAAATATGATTGAAGCTGCAAAGGAAGATTATGAGTTGCAGGACTAGTCAAGGAAATAGACGTTGATTAAGATGGAGTACAGTTGTACTATGAGTATAATTTATTTGGCTAAGAATCAGACGCATCATAGCAGGACGAAGTATATGTAGGATCGAAATGGCAACAGAGGGAGTGAATGGTGCCTTCAAACCTCCCCAAGTACTCAGACAATCTTCTAGCTATAAAAGCTGTGAAGTAAGAAGGTGAAACACACACTGGAAACCGAGAGATAGACCAACAGCAGAGAAGAAACAGAGAAGAAAACAGAGTGGTTGACAACCGAAGGCAGGAGAAAGCAGACACTCGGTGAAATTAGATTAAACGGTCAAGATACTCTACCGTGGTTGATTCGACCAGGTAGTGGTCTGTTTGTGACAGAATGGTTAAAAGCCAACTAGTGATCAATCAAACGATTCAGTCGATAATAGGCGATTCATAAGATACCGAGAAATCCAACCGACAACAGCACAACCGAAAAAAAGAGTGAACAGTAAATACTACGTGGTCGAAGACAGAGCAGAGGAAGTGAATGCGCACGACCGTCAGAACCAAATTCCGAATAACTTTTGATTCATGGTTCTATTGGTCATGAGGCTTTAACAAATAAAATCAGGTCACCTGGCAAATACAAGTAAAAGTTCTGTACACTCCCACCCTTCAGCCCCCCCCCCCCTCCCAGTACGAGTATTTGCTAACACCGTCTATGAAATATGTATCAATTATTACATTGAAGTCGCATCAGAGCTTTCCATGACAGCTACAAGTAATCTTGGCATCGGGGGCTTATCAAGCTCCTGTAGACCCTCAAGAACCCGGACCACTTCAACCATTGTCGGTCGATCAAACTCATCATCTTGGATGCACCAACATGCAACTTTGCAAATCCTTTCAGCCTCTTCCAAATTGAAAACACCATGCAATTGCTGATCCACCAAACTCTGCACATCTCCTTCAAAAAGCTGACAGAAGGCACGCACAGGGAAATAAGCAACATGATGACTATTGCTAGTGTACACTTCAGGTTTTGAATTCCTCTCTCCTGATATGATTTCCAACAGTACCATACCAAAGCTGTAAACATCAACTTTTGGTGTAATAGGAACTCCGCTAATCCACTCTGGGGCTAGATACCCTATAGTTCCTCTGACTGTAGTCACAACTCGGCTAAAATCCCTTCCTAGAATCTTTGCCATCCCAAAGTCTGCAATTTTAGGAACAAATGATGCATCGAGAAGTATGTTTTGTGGCTTAATATCACAGTGTATGATGCATTCACGGCAACTCTCGTGCAAGTAGGACAATCCTCTAGCAACTCCTATAGCTATTTGATACCTGGTGCTCCAATTTAGGACAGTAGCATTGCTCTGAAATAGATGGACGTCAAGAGAACGATTTAACATGTGTTCATAAACAAGTAGCCTCTTATCACCTTCGCAGCAGAAACCAATCAATTTGACTAGGTTGATATGTTGGATCAATCCAATTGAACTCACCTCAGCCCTGAACTGCTTCTCTCCCTGACGGGCACCGTCAAGCCTTTTCACTGCTATTGCGGTCGAGTCATTTAACACTCCCTTGAATACACAACCAAAACCGCCTCCACCCAGCTTTTCAGAGAAATTTTTAGTGGCATGACGTAAAGCAATGTATCTAAAGGCTATAATTCCACCACAATCTTGCATTCTGTTTAATGGCCAACCACACCAAATCAATAACAACAGCATGAGTACCAGTAACCCAAAACTAATAATGCTTGCAGTAGTAACAACTCCAACGATTGGTGCCCTTTTGTTTTTTCTCCAACTTTGCAAATCTTTGGCGGCAAGGCGAAGGTAAAGAATCTGTCCATCAGTGTTTGAAATGCCATCATACTGCTGTACATCAAGCAATTCTCCATGCCAGACAGAGCATCTGCTACTGCCATAGGAATAAGCAACGCAAGAGCAGTATTTGACACAAGCTTCTGCACATTCGCTCACATTGTCAACTGCTGTGATTTGGGCGTTATAGGGCAATGTAACACCAGGTATAGTGTAGAACATGTCTGTTGAACCTGCCGTGTTATTGTTACCACCGCAATCTAATGGAGTATTTCTTATGCACCCGCCTGTTCGATCACCAAGCTCCCAATCATCATGTGACTTCCGAGAGAAGCCCTTCATGCAATCACAGAATGGAGCTGAATTGCCGTTGCAGATCGTGAAAGGTCCACAGGTTGCATACACTGTGCACGGATCATTGGGTTGGACAAGTTTGATTTCCCAATCCTGTCTGGTTTCCGACCAAACGAGCACCTTGATCTGACCAGAGATGTCTAGTAAGGTGAATACAGCAAGTGATTCAGGCAATATAGTATACATGTAATACTCCTCTTCATTGTTATCAACATATACGTTGTTATCCATACTACTGAAGCGTGGATCCATCCCTGGCAGCGAGGTCGTTACGTGTCCAAGCCATTTTCCGGATGACCAATAAAATAAAGAGGAGTTGCAGTGCCTGAGGACGACCCCATTGCCACCGCTGGTGTCTAGTTCCATGCAGTATGAGCCAAGACCCGGATCAATCAGGTTCTTCTTCGAGATGAAACGACGATTCAATCTAGTGACCTTATTCCAACCAACCTTCGCGCCAGGAAGCAAAACATCTGTTGGGTAGTCAAAGCTCTGCCACCACACCTCGGATGGGTCTGAGGCATCCTGTATGACAAGGTTTCCAGTGTTGGAGAGCACAACACTAGTGTTGTTGCTGGTTTTGTCCTATTGACAATTTGACTGGACCAGATTATGGATTCACTGGCATGGTTTAGGATGATAAGATTGCCATCGATTGAGATTTTCAGCTGTGTTAGTTTGATGTTGGGGTCAATGATCGGCTTCTCTCTATTAGCAATCCATACAGGAGTGAACTTGGGTATCCTGTTAAACCATATGCCAAGGTACCAGTTGGGCAAGGTGGTGTTGTCGGAGGACTTACTGATGCCTGTTTGGAAGAAGCCGAGCGCGAACTTGCCGCTTCTTGAGACGAGCTTATCACCGACGGCGAGCGCTTGGCCTGCCGTGAGTATCATTTGCAGTAGAACATGAAGGAGTGTGCAGGAGAAGAGAAGCAGCCCGAAGAGTAGGAAGAGGAGGCATGGAGGAGAGAATGAATCTGTTATCGGAGAACAGAGGAAGTATGACAATGGATGCATGCACATAGTCATTGGCTTCCCATGGTCGGCTAGTGCAGGGACTCTGGCCAATACCGTGCTTGGGTAGCGTGGAAAGGAGACCAGTCCTTTCCACGGTCCAGGAGCGTGGAAGGTGGACGGGGCCACCACCTTCCATGGTCGGTCGATGGACTCCGCACTCGTCGGGTTTTCCATAGTGGCACGCACGTTTCCACACACCGAAGGAGCGGAAGGAGCCTTGTGTCGTCCTCCGCACTTCCGCGCTCCGGAGGAGGCCATATTTAAAAATAAAATGCCACAGGGCCATTTTTGGATAAAACATGGGGTCTACAATAGTAAACACTTTGTAGCATAGTACAAATATTCCTGGTTGGACGATGGGTCTTGGGTGCTCAGCCTTATTCCATAGTGTAGCATCCTAACTTTCAGGGCTTTTCAAATTTCCTAAATTAAAATTTTCATTAAATAATGTTGTTCTGAAACTTACAAAGTTACGATGTGGGCAAATACTAGAATTGCCCCTGGTAGGCTTAGACTATAAATAGAGAGTCTACTGTACCATGTAAACACATTAGAATTAATAAAGACTATATTCTAGTATTCTCTCTCAATTGGTGTCTTCGTGATTGTTCTATTGCGTTCTTGGTGATTGATTGCGTGGATTGCATTGCCATTCATCTATTTTCCATCGATTTCTCAACATGTTACTAGCACGAATCACTCTCTAAGGTGAAAGATATACAAATCACAAATTGATCTATTATGCATTGTAATATATTACACACGGTGTGGCCACCACCACAGTGGAGCTAGATGGCTAGGGTTTACCCTAGCCATCGAGTAGTGGGCCGACCGGCTAATATGGGCGAATGGGCCAGTTTTGCCCAAAATAAAATAAAAAGGGTGAGGAGGAAATTTTTGCCAACAAAAATTATGTTTTAGACCTTGTAGTTTCAGAAAATTAAAAGATATCTGCTGAAAGTTGAAAAATAATGCACAACTTGACCCGAAGTTTGTCTGTTTAGCAATTAAGTCCAGAGACCGAATTTCTTCCCACATGATTTATTTCTTAGATCATTTAGGCTTCATTATAATCTAGTTAGCTTGTGATATTATTGTTTTATATTTCTGGAATTATTTTCTTTAGCATATTATTTCTACTTATTTAGTAATTCTGGAAATTGCTTATTAATTAGCAGAAAATTGTTAAAATTGGTAGAAAATTTCAGACATATCCTAAATAATATCTAGTAAATAGATAAAGCCCACACCTTACTGATTTAGCAATATTCATGCTATTTACCTATAGTAAATTTAGAATTATGCATGAATAATGTAGGAAATGTCTGACATCGCTAAGAAGGAGTTTGTCGAGCTCGCCCTAGATGGTAGCAACTACCTCATATAGGCCATGGATGCTAAGATCAAATTGTTGGCTAGGTCACTCAGAGCCACCATAACCCATCCTGCATCTGCGTCTTGTGATTAGGTATGTACGTTTTTTTTTTTTGCGCGTGCACGAGAACATGAGTGTGCACAGTGTAACGTGCATGCACTTGCTAGCCTAGGACATGCTTGATTGATCACATCAGGGCTGGTTTTTGGTAGGCGTTGTGGATTTGGCAGTAAGTCGGATCATGGCATGACTTGTGGCCGGATCATGGCATGGCGTGATTAGTTTCTTTCCATTTATTAGTTCCTTTCCATGTACGGCCAAAACTTCTATGTAAGTGCTTCCCACTCTTGTGTATAAATAGCAAAAGAGATAGAGCAGAAAAGGTTGTAGAGAGAGTTCATGTGACGCAAAATTCTTCTCGTGTTCTCGTTGCCAGTTCTTGAGTTCCAGATTGCTCGAGTGTGTAGTTCGTGTTCGCGTTGAGTCTTCGTCGGCTTAGTGCTCACATAGAGTCCCAATTGACCATTTAACCAGATTATAAATTATACCGTCGATCTCTTATAACCCTAGTTATAAAAAAACAACTTCTCATATGGAAGAAGCCACCACGATTCAGCTCCAGCGAAGCTCTTAAACAAATACTTCTCATGTGTGTGAGATCGTAACCCTCGTTGTGTGCTGCGTTGGTTCCAACACTTCTGTTCCACTACTCCTTGATTTACGTTTGTAGAGAGTGGCGCAGCCAGAGTTGGTGTCCCGGGATGGCGTATAAGGTAATGCTGTCCGGGCCGCCGAGGTGGAGCAGGAGGGACGGCGCCAGAAGCAAACGAGCTTGTGCTCACGCGGCGCACTGTTGAGGGTAGGTGGCCGAGGGGCGAGGGCGTATATCGCGGTGGAGTCGACCAGCAGGTACGCCAGCCAAATGCTGACTGAAGCGCAAGGCTCTGGGATGCCCGATGATACCAAAGGTTCAGCGGCCCTCCAGCCATTGGCTCTTGCATGCACTGAAATAAATTTTCACGGCAGGATCGACCTTTGTTTCAGGGATTATTACGTACGTAAACGTGCATGTGTGCGGAATATATGCATACGTTTGACATAAACAAAAGGCGACTGAATTACCCGGGCAGTAATGTTGCAGGCTTGTAGGGCAAAATGTCCGACATGGCAGCGAAACAGGAAAATGAAGAGGAGACTTCGATCAGGCCGGTTGCCGGTAAACATTGAACCGGGCAAAATATTTTGGGCTTCTTTGAATTTTTTTCGGGGATCGGCCCAAATAGCCAAAAGGCCCATTGATCCCAAAAAATATTGCCCTGTCGCGAACTCCCGTTTTGTTCAGTCCCACCGACCGATCCCCAATACACCAATCGTTGCCGCGGCGGGAGGGGTCTCCGCAGGAGCGGTGGTTCTCGTTCATGTACGGCTGCAGATGGAGGTACTTGCTCATTGCTTTTGCATCATCCTTGCAACTGAATATTGGTCATCCTTGCTCACTCAGTCCAACTCTGAATGATTTCCCTCGAGGGTTTGAAATGCATTACATCAAGATTGATTTCCCTGGACGCAATTATTACGTACTGGTAAGTAGTAACATGTAAATTGTAAAAGGAGTACGTATGACGAGCTAGTTTAGATAAGGAGGCAAACTAAAGAAACAGGAAAGTAAAGCCTAAGATGCATGCTTATGAACCACATCAAGTTGGGAGTAGCTTGCCAACAAGCAAAGCAATAAAATCTATAATTATAGATTATGTTATCTGTTGGATGGTAAGGGCCTTCTCACCCCAAAAGCTAGCCAATGAGGTGAGGACTCCTCACTTTTAAGTTAGGTCCCTTGCCCTTCCACAACCAATGTGGGACTATTCCAACAATCAACTATCGTCAATGTATTCATCACATGATCTAACAATAGAGTTTTTAAAGCTGATTTTGATGTTTCACATGATGCTAAGTTTAGGTGTCTAGTTGCCAATTATTCTAAAGATTTATTTTTTTGGCATCGTAGACTTGGACATGTTGGTTTTGATCATCTCGCGCGTGTTAGCGGTATGGATCTTATACGTGGTTTGCCTAAACTTAAGAATGAAAGCGATATAGTATGTTTTTCTTGTAGACATGGTAAGTTGTGTGCAGGTTCACATCCTCCGCTTACTATGGTCATGACAAATGCACCGGGACAGCTTCTACATCTTGACACAGTTGGACCATCAAGAGTTCAATCGGTTGGTGGTAAGTGGTATGTACTAGTTATTGTTGATGATTTCTCTAGATATTCTTGGGTTTTACTTTATGGCATCTAAAGATGAGGCTTTTAGTCATTTTAGAAGTCTTGTTCTTAGATTATCTATCGATCTTCCAGGATCTCTTAGAGCTATTAGAAGTGATAATGGAACTGAATTTAAAAATTCTTCTTTTGATCATTTTTGTGCTGAAAAGGGAATTGATCATCAATTTTCATCACCATCTGTTCCACAACAAAACGGTGTAGTTGAAAGGAAAAATAGAACTTTGATTGAGATGGCTAGAACAATGCTAGATGAATATAAAACTCCAAGGAAATTTTGGGCTAAAGCTATATCTACTGCATGCTATATTTCAAACCGTGTGTTCTTGAGATCTAAACTTGGTAAAACTTCATATGAGCTTCGGTTTGGACATAGACCTAGTGTATCTCATTTCAGAGTTTTTGGGTGCAAATGCTTCGTGTTAAAATCTGGAATCTTAGATAAATTTGAAGCTAGATCAACTGATGGTATTTTTCTTGGATACCCTGCTCATTCACGTGGCTTTCGTGTGCTTGTTTTTGAGACTAACAAAATAATAGAAACCTGTGAAGTTTCTTTTGATGAGGCTAGCCCAGGCACTAGTCTAAGTGATGCAGGTACAAGCGCATATGTTCAGGGGGAGAGCATATTTGTTGATGACGATGAGGATGATGAAGATGAGGTTATAATTCCCACTATTTCTCTACCTGTAGTTTCTTCTACACCTTCTACTACTACGGCTACAGTTGGGCATCCTCAAGCTACTACTTCATCTATACATATTGAAAATGAACAAGAAGGTACTTCAGAAATTTCTGCTCCTCGTCACATTCAAAGGAGACATCCACCTGAACAAATGATTGGAGATTTAAATGAAAGAGTAACAAGGTCCAGGTTTATCGATTCTGAGTCACATGCTCATTCTGCTTTTGTTGCTTCGTTTGAGCCTAAAGATGTATCTCATGCATTAACTGACGAATCTTGGATCAATGCCATGCATGAAGAATTATAGAATTTTGAACGTAATAAAGTTTGGAAGCTTGTTTCACCTCCTACTGATCACTCTATAATTGGAACTAAATGGGTGTTTAAAAACAAACAAAGTGAAGATGGTGTTGTTGTTAGAAATAAAGCTAGGTTGGTTGCTCAAGGTTTTACACAAATAGAAGGTTTAGATTTTGATGAAACCTTTGCTCCTGTTGCTAGATTTGAAGCCATTAGAATTTTGTTAGCCTTTGCTGCATCTAAAGGTTGTAGATTATATCAAATGGATGTAAAAAGTGCTTTTCTTAATGGCTATATAAATGAGGAGGTTTATGTTAAACAACCACCTGGTTTTGAAAATCCACAGTTTCCTAATCATGTTTTCAAGTTGTCAAAAGCTTTGTATGGGTTAAAGCAAGCTCCTAGAGCATGGTATGATAGATTGAAAAACTTTTTATTAGAAAAGGGTTTTTCTATGGGAAAGGTTGACAAAACTCTCTTTGTACTTAAGCAAGGCAATGATCAATTATTCGTTCAGATTTATGTTGATGATATCATCTTTGGGAGTGCATCTCATGCTTTGGTGACTGAGTTTTCAGCAACTATGAGTAAAGAATTTGAGATGAGTATGATGGGAGAGCTGACTTACTTTTTGGGACTGCAAATAAAACAAACAAATGAGGGAACTTTTGTGCATCAAAGTAAGTATACAAAAGATCTTCTACGTCGTTTTGGGATGGAAAATTGCAAGCCTATTGTGACACCAATGGGAGCTGCTTCGACACTTGATCCCGATGAAGATTGTGAAGCTGTTGATCAAAAAGAGTATAGGAGCATGATTGGCTCACTTTTATATCTTACTACTTCGAGGCCAGACATACAATTTTCTGTGTGTTTATGTGCTCGTTTTCAAGCTTCCCCACGTGTTTCACATCTACAAGCTGTCAAATGAATTTTCAGGTATCTACATGGCACTCAAAACTTTGGCATATGGCTTTCTGCTTCTTCATGTATTAGTTTAAGATATTTTTCTGATGCTGATTTTGGAGGTTGTAGAATTGATAGAAAAAGTACATCTGGTTCATGTCACTTTTTGGGTAATTCACTCATTTCATGGTCTTCTAGAAAACAATCTTCTGTTGCTCAATCCACTACTGAATCTGAATATGTAGCTGCTGCTAGTTGTTGTTCACAAATTCTTTGGATAGTAGCCACACTTAAAGATTATGGGATAATTTTGGATAATGTTCCACTTTTCTGTGATAATACTAGTGCTATTTGTATTGCTAAGAACCCAGTGCAACATTCAAGAACTAAGCATATTGATATAAGATTTCACTTCCTTCGAGATCATGTGGATAAAGGGAATATTGTGCTTCATCATATAGATACTGAACATTAGTTGGCAGATATTTTCACAAAACCTTTGGATTCTTCTCGGTTTGTTCGTTTACGAAGTGAGTTGGGTGTGTTGCATCCGATGGGATTATTCTAAGGGGGAGCTTGTCATTTAAAATTTTGGAAGCTTTGTTTATTATCCTTGTTAAAAAAAACTCATCAAATCCAAGTCATTGAAATCAATTGAGTAGTAGAGCTCTTTTTATCATATTTATCCATATGTTGTGTAGCTTTGATCACGACTTGTTATAATTAAATTGCTACATCTGAATTAAAAGTATGACATGGCGAAATACTTTGACTAGATTAATTATATTTATTACTTTGCGATGTCCATCGAAAAGGATTAGCTTGATTGTGAGTCTTATTTTAACTCTTGGCTATGAGGCTCGCATGTTTCATGTTCCAATTCTTATGATCACTCAATTTGGCATGTTATTAAAAAAAAGAGCATATAAAGAAAAAATTGAAAAGATGTATGCTTCAAGCATGCCAGGGTGAACAAAAAAAAGAGGCACAAAAGTGCGCAAAATGAAAAGAAGTATGCTTTAAGCATGCCACCATAAAAAATATATGTCATTATAAAAAAGAAGTATGCTACAAGCATGCCACATGCCTAAGAATTGAGTATGGAGCAATAAGTTGTTACATGAGATACTAGCCTGTCTAGAGTTAAGATTTGCTTCACTTTTAGGCTTTGACTTTTTGTTGTGATATCTCATTATGCTCTCTATAATTGATTTGGTCATTGTTGAGATGTCTGTCATTGATATAAATTTCTTAATCATATTGAAACCTTGTTTTGACATTGCTATATGATATATGCCTTTATATGATCTAGATAGCGCTACTCAAAAATATGACTTGGTTGTGTTATTAAACCAATGCAAAATGACTTGGATAATCTACAAAGCTTCTAGATTTTTATTATCATTGCTTCTTCTTAGAATTGTTCTTTTTTCTGAATTTTCTTGGTGATTACATTGCCAAAGGGGGAGAGATTTGAGACGATTTGAGATAGATTTGTGGCTTAAAATATTTTTTCGGCTTCAGTTCTTCACTTATATCTATTTGACGCAAATTCATTATGCTATCTTGAGGTATTGTCAATGTATTCATCAAGGGGGAGATTGTTAGATCATGTGATGAATACATTGACGATAGTTGTGATAACGATTACGGATTGCTGTATGTTGCATGATATGCTCGTGTGAGGTATTTTTGCGGATTGACTTGAGTCAAGTCGTGGACTTGTGCTTGTACGCGATTGTTTGTTTATTCATGTGCAGGTGTTGGTTGAGGCGGAACATGGTCGATGACAAGACTGAAACTAAGTTCGGGAGGAACTGAGGTTTCGGGACTAAGTTCAGGAAGGAACTTAGGTCCTATCGGTCAAGGATGTTACGTGAGATGTTCAGGCTAGAGAACAATATGCATGGAGATGACGCGACGTTGGAGGCGTGGAGATGCGTCATGTCGGAGGCAAGCGGCAAGGCTGCATGTGTCCAGACGGCGCATATACGAGTTGTATACGGATTGGAGTTGTATACGGAGTGGTTGTCATGTGGCATACGGCCGGCCGTTGAATACGAGTTTTATACGGAGTCGTGCAGTAGTTTCCGTGTGGAAGTTGAGCATGTGAAGCTGCATGCAAAGCGGACGTGGGAGATGACTATAAAGCAGCGCGACGGAGATTTTGAGTGAGTAAGTGGGCCGTGATCTTTCGGGAAAAAGTATTGCGCGGCTCGCCCGAGGCGAAAAAAGAAGAAAAGCTGCGCGTTTTTCTCGGAAGAAAAGATAGAGGTGGCGTTGCGTGGTTCCTGCACAGAGAAAAAGGGCGAGGCAAGCGCCGTGATTCTTGAAAGAACAGAAGAAGACAGCGGCTGCATGCATGTATAGGTGATGAACTTTGATTCTAGTCAATGAATACATTAGTGCTGTTCTTTTGTGTTAATTAATGCATGTGCTAGTTTAACGTGATTCTACCTCATCAACGAGCATTGAATTCAAGGTGACGTCATTTGCATGAAAAATACTCTTCACGTGATGCTACTTTCTATTTCTTTGCTCATTACTTGCATGCACAGTCTTTGATTTTTGGGTTAAATTTTTGTTTGCGAGTTTAGGTTTTGTGTTAAAAGGGGAGTATTAAAATTTATTTTTAACTTCCGCAATCATTCACCCCCTCTGATTGCCTATCTTAGTGTGAATCAATCTTACATTATCCTAAACATTGTTGCCGCAGTGCAGATTAATTAGCAGGATACAAGTAGATATTGTTGAGGAACCGTCGCTGTCGACCAGTCCGATCGATTCCTCTGTTTAGAACAAGTCGAATCAAGCACAGAAGACAAAATAATAGATTGAACACACACAGAGAGAGATAGAGAGAACTCCTGGTCTTTCTTTATTGCTTTTCATTCATATGTACAAATTCTGCCGGTACGGCTCACTATTTATAGTATACAATGAGGTGCCCACCATGGGCCGCGGGCTGCTGGCCCAGGCCCAGGTTTCCTAACACTCCCCCTTGGGCACTCATCCGACACGTTCATGCCTCGTTAAAACTCCATAAAAACCCAGTGAGAAAATTTTAGATAAAGAGTATATGATACATGTTATGCTGCGATGCACGAATTGCCTCGTTAAATTATCACGTACTCGTAAGTAGTAACTTGTACATTGTAAAAGGAGTACGTATGGCGAGCTAGTTTCGACAAGATGGCAAGCTAAAGAAACAGGAGAGTGGAGCCTATAAGATGCATGCTTATGAACCACAGCATGTTGAGTAGCTTGCCAACAAGCAAAGCAATAAAATCTGTTATTATATATTATATTATCCTAAACATTGTTGCCGCAGTGCAGATTAATCAGTAGGATACAAGTAGATATTAGAATCCCACGGTGAATACAACACTATTTAGATGTGGAGGTCCATATACAATATCTACCTGTGCGATCATCCTGGATTCGCCGCTAGTTATTAAGATCAACAAATTTTGTCTTTAAACAGAAATCCTTGCTAAGCAACTCCAACCGGTTCTTTATCCTGCTCTTCATTGTATATTTAACTAATATGACTCAAGAAATGGACTCCAACCGGTTCTTTATCCTCCTCTTCATTTTTATCGAGTCGCTATTTTCTCCCGGCCGCTAGCTAGATTTGGCGAGCGCCTCCTCACTCGCTTCTCAAATAGTTAGGCCATTGGAATGCTAACTCAAATAGAGAGCTGAAAATAATAGCTAGCCTCTTCATCCTAGGAAATAGAGAGGGAGAAATGACTAATGGGATGGAGTTGCTCGGGATCTAATCTAACAATGTTAGGTAGCTAGCAACCACCTAGCCGCCGTGATTCCTATATACATTTGTCTGGTTCTTTGAAATGAATTAATTTGCTGTTTCTTATTTTATTTCGATTAACTATAGGTAGATAGCTAGCTTGTTGCTAGTCCTTACTAGTATTTAGTAGTTTGCTACTCGCAACTTGCAAGACAACTAATCGCATATTTAGCTATCGATATCTCTACCATTGCCTAACAAACAGCATAGCATAGCGTATATGGCAATATCACTATGACATCCCTTCTTTTAGAATTCAAAGGATAGAACTTGATATACACTAATGCTACCATGTGCGCTAGCCCAGCATAGATGCATGCGGGGCTATATCTGATTCTGAATGGTGGATGTAGGAATCTGAATTTTCCCTTGTTCCAGCAGACGGATCCGGTTTTCTCGGCCTCTTGTTAATTCGCCGGAGGACTGTGTAACATCATGTCCATCCTCTGAGCCTGGAATGCTACCACTATTACACATTTTTACCATTTTCATCGATTGCTAGAAATTTTAAGCCAATACTATTTTATTCATATTGTAGCGACCAGATACATCATAGTATTTTTAGCAATTACTCTAGGATACTAATAGAGTCTAAAATATACTAACAAAAGGCGGTACACGAAAAGCTGCTAGTATGTGAAATTATACATGTGCTACTCCCGCCCGTGCATGACGTCTTTACTGATCACCTAAAAAAACAATGACAAAGTAAGGGTGAGTCTAAAAACTCAGCAAGTTCCAAGCAACATAGTAAATACCAGGTACATGTATCAAGCAATAACGATCACAGTCTCGTTAACCACTTATTTTCATTTGACCTCTCTAATCTTTTCATTAACCACTCATTATGCATTTGCACCTATTCTTTATCATAATGCAATTGCGAATGCACATACACTTCTCTCTTATATTTTTAGCCTATACCGATATAGCGGAGTAAGCACCCATCGATACTTACCCAAACCTACCCTATTTCTATGCGGCCCGTCCTTTTTCATACGGGGACCGTAGTAGCTCGTCATTTTCATACAGGGACCTCAATCCCCACTCCCATGGAGCATCCACGCAAAGTGAACCAATGATACCACAAAACTACCTCTTTTCATAACATGCATGTAATGCAAGTTCTCCATTTACGCATATCAACATGTCATCTCTCAATAATTGTTATTCTTCAGCCTTCATCATGCAACCAGAAATAGTTAACTTACCATATCATGGTAAGCAATGCATCAACATTCATCTAACAGAAATCACTACCTGAATTTATCGTTTTACCATGCACTTGCCTGGTTAGTCTCAGGGACGATACGTGGACAGCTCCGACCACTGCTACAAAATGGGTCATCATAGACGGTTCGGAATAGTCATCACAGACGGTTTTCTGAACCGTTTGTATTTATGTGTCAGTGATAATCAGAGGTTATCACTGATGGTTTGTGAATCATCTGTGATAAAGACAACACAGATGGTTTGTAACTAGAACCGTCTATGAAGAAAACTATTACAGACGGCTCAAACCAAAAACCGTCTGTGATACTCACACACCACAGATAGTTCTAGTTACTAATCGTTTGTGATTGGCGAGTATCAAAGACGGTTGGTATATAGAACCTCTATGATAGTCCTTTATAGATAGTTTATACGATAAAACTGTCTGTGATAGTTCATTGTATCCTAAAGTTTTTTCTGTTTTTTAGATAGCCTCAAGAAATGAGTTACCTATGCCCTTTGAAAACAAGTAAATTAAATACAGTGGCAAACACAACACACATTCCATTTTCATTAAGATCAGAATCCACCATTACAGTATAACAAGATAACAAACCCAACTCTTTAACACGACAAGAATATATAAGAAGCAAAGATCCTAGCAGACAGTAGAAGCTGAATGCAGCGGATGGCGGTAGCACCACCTTTGTGGCACGACGGTGAGACTGGACAAGACACTCTTACGACAAAAGTGTGTTGTGCAGCCTACCATGGTGTCACAATGGAGGCGCTAGCTCATAGTGGTAGTCGGCATCGTCGAGGAACAAGCTGAATGTAGCGGATAGCGGTAACACCACCTTTGTGGCACGACGGTGAGACTGGACAAGACGCTCTTATGACACTTACGGCAAGAGTGTGTTATGCAGTCTACCGTGGTGTCACAACAGATGCACTACTCATGGTAGTAGTCGATCGGCGTCATCGAGGGGAGGATACAGGAAGCTATATAGTGGATGAACTTGTGCGTGACAGCCGGTGGTAGGTGGGGAGTAATAAATAAGGGCCGAACGATGGGAAAACCGGTGCCTGCCATTCCATGTGGAGAGAATGGATGGGTGAGATCGAAATCCTAGGAGATACGCCATGGATCGATGACGTGCCATTATCAGAGATGGTTTGTTATACGAACCATCTGTGATAATCAATATCAGAGACAGTTCATATAACAAACCGTCTTTGATAAGGCACATATCAGAGATGGTTCGTACCGTCTCTGATAATGCTTAAATATGCGCGCACTAATCTAGCTCTTCTAAACTGACCTCTCGATCATCTTCTTCACCAAATTTCTCAATAATGGCATCTAATATTCTTTTGATCTCCTTCCTCTCATCCATACATCATGAGTTGTTCGGCTGCAACCATACACAGGCGGCCAACAATTTACGTCTGGAGTAGCTCCTCCACTCACACGCTGCTCTCCTTCCTCGACTTGCTTCCATAATCCGTTAGTTGGACCTCATCATTCGCCATCAACGGAGGTGTCTCATTGCCGCTCAGCAAAGGGAAACCGCCCTTAGCCTCGTTCTTCTCTGCAATGTGCACAAAGCGGAAGAAGCTCTTACGGCAGTGGAGAGACGCATGGATAACATTGCCGATCAAGCAAAAGTGGCCGATTCTGAGGAAGCTTATCATGGCATCCTCTATGAGATTATGGACTATGCTAATGATTTGCCCAGTCTGGGGGAGGAAGTGCAGAGGGCAAGGACAATCCTCACGGCATTCAAGAACTCAGCGGTTGATCCTTCAACTCTAGAAGTCAAAGAAGAAGCATATGAAGCCCTAAAGACTAAGATCTAGGAATCACTTTTTCTCTGGACTTTTGTAAAAAAATTTGCCTTGAATTTCTCTCGTCTTAGTAGCTTCTATAGTTCATACGACAAAGAACAAAACACAGACGGTTGTAAATAAAAATTGTCTATGATAGTTTCATACTATCATAGACAGTTCTAATTAAAAACTGTCTATGATAGTTTCATAGACGATTCTAATTAAAAACCATCTGTGATAATGCATATATTTACAACTATCTGCGATAGTTTCAGAGATGGTTTTAGCCATGAATCGTCTATAATAATCAAAGCACAGATGGTTCCACATGAACCATCTGTGATGAGACGTCCAGTATAGCTTGTTTTGTAGTAGTGGATCCAGGACTTCCACTTGTACAAGCATCATCCGGCTTAATATATCCTAGCGATACATACGCTTATACGCACAACATCGGTCCTACGCGTTAGACTCATCACTTGTGAATGAGTTGCTCAAGGTCAATGGTCTGACTCACAAATACAAACCCCCTTTTTTCCTCTTTTCACTCTAGGCCGAACCGGCCTCTTCTCTTTTTTTCTCTTTCTTTTCTAATCCTTTCTGTCTTCTCTCTCTCTATACCTCTCTCTCTTCCCCCCATTTTGCTCGGTCGAAAGGCCAGGCTCCTCCCAAGTGATACGACAACGCATGGCCGACCTTAGGCATCAGCCCCAAGCTCACCACTGGCTGACCTCCGCACACCCTAGCCTTCCCCCTTCCTTCCCACTCTCTCCCTCCTCTAGATCCGACCGGCTAGGGCCCAATCTGGCCACCCCACTCTTGATCTTCCCTCGGGCTCACCGGCCACGTCATGCCGCCGGCTAGGAGCCCGGTGCCACACCTACCTTCAGCCACTCGCCTCCCCTCACCCCTCGCCCCAAGTCGGCGCCCGATGGCACCTCCTAGCTCAGCCCGGTGTGAGTAGGCGCACTCACGCCTTCGGGGCTTCGACCGTGTCGCCTCGGGCTTACCTCCGTGGCGCCCACAATGCCAGATCTGCTGACGCCGCCACCTTTCCTCAGTGCCACCCCTGGCTTGACTATCGATGCCGTAGCTCAACCTCCCCGACCTCCGGACATTGGCTCGCCCTATGGTCGTCGTCGCCACCGTTGGTGCATAGCACCGACCACAGCTCCGGCACCGCTCCCCTATAGGTTCGAGCTTGCCAACCCTCCTACTACAGGGACGGTTTGCTCTACCTCCCCTTTTCTATATGTACTTCATCTGCTTTTGTGTGCTATTGTGCTGTGCTATGAGGTTGTGGAGGGAAAGTGGGCATACTCAATGATCAGCTGGAAGTGGGTTCAACAGTCGTCGATGTCCCTCAGCCCCTACCTTCCCGAGCTCCTTAGGGCCTCCTCTCTTCTTGGCCTTCTCCTCTTTGCTCCCAATCTTTTGGTGTGGATGGCTTTCGTGGGCGTCAGGGTGGATGTGCTGGTGTACTGTGCAATTGAACTTTGCCAGCCTTGTTTCTCGGCGTGCACTGGAGGGAGAGCGGCTATCTCTAAGCCATTTCCGCAGAGAGTACCTGCACGGGGTGGCAATAAGGTTTTTGGGCAGTGCAACACACGTGCGATCACTCCTGCTTTGCTTCATCTACGTTCTGCACTGCATCGAGTCCACACTACTTTGTGTTCTTCATCAAACCCAACAGTAAGTCGTTCACAACAGGGCTTACATTTTTTGTTCAGAAAAATTTTGGACCCTCTGAGAAATCCGAAATTCGGAAATTTTGAAGATTTCAGATATTTTTCGAAAGATTTCAGTCGAAATATTCAAACATACCATTTGAATTCAACAAAAATTCAAGAAATACTTACTATTTTGTCCTACCGGTGCTTCCTGCGGCCGGCGTAGCCTCTCCCTCCCGCCACTTGTGCCGCCCACCGCTGGCGCCGCCTCCCGTCCAGCCGCGTACGCTACCCACTCGCCGCCTCCCCTCGTGCGGCCAGTGCAACCTCCCCTTCCTGCCACCCACGCCGCCTACTACCGGCACCGCCTCCCTCTTCCACCGCCAGCGCTGCCTCCCCCTCTCGTCGCCGCAACCGCCCCAATCGGGTTCTACCTGCTGGATGGAAGTGTGGAAGCCTTTATGTAGCAGTGGGAGAGCTAAAGAGGTAGGCCAGGCTGAAAATTTCTAAAGTGGGCTGATTTTTTGGGTCGGAATGGGCTTCTTTTGGAGTGGGCCAAAAAAACCGAAAATCGGCGAATTCAGAAAAATCAGCCCGAAAATGTACTCTCTGGTTCACACAGTCGATCAATTTTATCACAAAATTTTCCTTGTGTATTTTATGAAGTACAATACGTAGCCTACTATTAGATTTGTTTGTTGCATCATTAGTTTTTTACTGTATTTGTCTCCTATTAAATTTAAAATTAAAATATTGTCCACATTTCGATGACATTTAACATTGTCTGGTCTCGGACATGCCAACTGGGCACATGACCGAGCATGACACAAACCACAAAAGATTTACACATGTTCATCACTCAACAAAACAACGGTAGAAGTAACATAGCACTGATCTAAACAAGCATGTCTGACTGCTTCCTCATTTTTTTCTTGCCGTTCCTGCTTCTTTTGGAGAGGTGGCCACAACCTGAAAATTAGTATTCCTTCCTCCAGTTGGTGTCGCTTTGGATGACTTCCTTTGTCACATTATTCTTCTTGACAAGTGCTTTTGGATCCTCCACACAGGGATCCTCGCTTCACTCTCTGTCGGGAAGGTCGCCACCTGTCTCGCTGCGCAGGTCACCGTGAAGGTCGTCTCCTCTAGATCGCCTACATGGTGGCGCCGCCTGCTAGGGTTCCGTGGGGAACAGGTAGGGAGCATGAACGGAATGACTGGTGCGTGTAATCTTGGTTAGGTCGAGCTGATTGGAGTCAAGAATTTGGTGACGGCATTTTAGTCTACACAAAATATTGGACCAGGTAAATGGGGCGTATTAAGAGAAAATAGACTGTAACTCTCCATAATGATATATACGAAAACAACCTAATTTTATAGTGGCAATTTCGAAGAAGCAACTAATGGGTAGCATATATCTAAAACAAGCATTAAGACTTAATGTCATGTATAAAATTCTCCTTCAGTTTAAGCCTATATGTCAACTGTCCCGTCAACAAAAACATGAACATGTTTCTAGTTCTGCAATATTTTGCTACAATGTTGCTTACCGTAATCGGTCATTAAAAATTGTAAATAGAATGGGAGGCCACATGCACCATATGGTACAATTTAACTATTGCATGCTTCCACTGCACATTTACAAGAACCACTCTTAAAAAAAATTAAACGAACCATTCTTTATGCCATCGACAACAATTTACCAAAAAAAGGGGAATCGCCACAGCCAAGTGCGGGACAAGTCCGAGTAGAGATTAGAGAATAGGATTGCCGCAAAAACGTTAGGGCCCAATCCTAGCTAGTTAGGGTCAATTAAAGCATATGAGTTAATGTTAGCCTTATTTAAGAATCTTAATATAAATTTTGATGCCCTACTTAGCATAGTTCCTAGATTGACAATCCTATACAAATCACATCAATGCCATCATTTGAAGATTTTTGTTTTGTCTAAAAATAAATAAATAAATGTAAGCACAACAGGAAATGATAATTTACCAATACAAGACGATAATAGAGTCAATGAAATATACAAGAGAACATCTTCGCTAGGTGCTATATATATGTATGTGAAAAAATCAGGTCTCTGATAAATACTAGTAAAAGTTCTGTACACACACTCCCTTCACCCCTCTCTCTGTAGTACAAGTATTTTACAAAATTTTAGAAAATTTGCTGACATAACCTATGAAATATTTATCAATTATTACATTGAAGTCGCACTGAGCTTTCCATGACAGCCACAAGTAATCTTGGCATCGGGGCTTGTCAAGCTCCTGTAGACCCTCAAGAACCCGGACTACTTCAACCAGTGTCGGTCGGTCAAACTCATTATCTTGGATGCACCAACATGCAACTTTGCAAACCCTTTCAGCCTCTTCCAAATTGAACACACCATGCAATTGCTGATCCACCAAACTCCGCACATCTCCTTCAAGAAGTGGTGAGAAGGCTCATGCGGGAAATAAGCAACATGATGATGTTGCTAGTGTACACTTCAGGTTTTGAATTCCTCTTTCTGATATGATTTCCAACAGTACCATACCGAAGCTGTAAACATCAACTTTTGGTGTAATAGCAACTCCGCTAATCTACTCTGGGGCTAGTTACCTATAGTTCCTCTGATTGTAGTCATAACTCGGCTAAAATCCCTTCCGGAATCTTTGCCATCCCAAAGTCTGCAATTTTAGGAACAAATGATGCACCGAGAAGTACATTTTCTGGCTTAATATCACAGTGTATGATGCATTCACGGCAACTCCGTGCAAGTAGGACAATCCTCTAGCAACTCCTATAGCTATTTGATACTGGTGCTCCAATTTAGGACAGTAGCATTGCTCTAAAATAGATGGACGTCAAGAGAACGATTTAACATGTGTTCATAAACAAGTAGCCTCTTATCACGTTCGCAGCAGAAACCAATCAATTTGACAAGGTTGATATGTTGGATCAATCCAATTGAACTCACCTCAGCCCTGAATCGCTTTCTCTCCGACGGGCACCGTCAAGCCTTTTCACGCTATTGCGGTCGAGTCATTTAACACTCCCTTGAATACACAACCAAAACCTCCTCCACCCAGCTTTTCCGAGAAAATTTTAGTGGCATGACGTAAATCAATGTATCTAAAGGCTATAATTCCACCACAATCTTGCATTCTGTTTAATGGCCGACCACACCACTTGTATTTGTTCCTCCAAATCATTAACAACAGACGAGTACCAGTAACCCAAAACTAATAATGCTTGCAGTAGTAACAACTCCAACGATTGGTGCACTTTTGTTTTTCGCCAACTTTGCAAATCTTTGGTGGCAAGGCGAAGGTAAAGAATATGTCCATCGTTTTAGAAATGCCATCGATCGCTTTACATCAAGCAATTCTCCATGCCCGACAGAGCATCTGCTCGCCATAGGAATAAGCAACGCAAGAGCAGTACATTCGCTCACATTGTCAACTACTGTGATTTGGGCGTTATAGGGCAATGTAATAACAGGTATAGTGTAGAACATGTCTGTTGAACCTGCCGTGTTATTGTTACCACCGCAATCTAATGGAGTATTTCTTATGCACGCGCTGTTCGATCACCAAGCTCCCAATCCTTAGGTGACTTCCGAGAGAAGCCCTTCATACAATCACAGAATGGAACTGAATTGCCGTTGCAGATCGTGAAAGGTCCACAGTTGCATACATCGCGCACGGATCATTGGGTTGGACATATAAGTTTACCCAATCCTGTCTGGTTTCCGACCAAAGAAGCATCTTGATCTGACCAGAGATGTCTAGTAAGAGGAACATGGCAAGTGATTCATCCAATATAGTATACATGTAATACTCCTCTTCATTGTTATCAACATGTACGAAGTTAACCACACTTCGAAGGGTGGATCCGTCCCTCGGTCCCTGGCAGCGTGTAGATAAACCACACTGTTCGGATGACCAATAAAATAAAGAGGAGTTGCATTGATCGAGGACGATCCTCTGTCACCGTTGGTGTCTAGTTCAGCGAATATGATCCAAGACCCCGATCAATCAGGTTCTTCTTTGAGATGAAACGACGATTCAAACCAGTGACCTTATTCCAGCCAACCTTCGCGCCGGGAAGCATAACATCTGTTGGGTAGTCAAAGCTCGCCACCACATCTCGGATGGGTCCGAGGCATCTGTATGACAAGGTTTCCGGTGTTGGAGAGCACAACACTAGTGTTGTTGCTGGTTTTTGTCCCATTGATAATTTGACTGGACCAGATTATGGATTCACTAGCATGGTTTAGGATGATAAGATTGCCATCGATTGAGATTTTCAGCTGTGTTAGTTTGATGTTGGGGTCAACGATTGGCTTCTCTCTATTAGCAATCCATACAGGAGTGAACTTGGGTATCTGTTGAACCATATGCCAAGGTAGCAGTTGGGCAAGGTGGTGGTGTCGGAGAACTTCGATGCCTGTTCGGAAGAAGCCGAGCGCGAATTTGCCGCTTCTTGAGACGAGCTTGTCACCGACGGCGAGCGCTTGGCCTGCCGTGAGAGTATCATTTGCAGTAGAACATGGAGTGTGCAGGAGAAGAGAAGCCGAAGAGTAGGAAGAGGGGAAGCATGGAGAAGAGAATGGATCTGTTATCGGAGAACAGAGGAAGGATGACGATGGATGGATGTAGGTATGTGTGCTGCTTTGCTATTTGGAGAAGGAAGAAAAATAAATGTGGAAAGTCCATCTGTGGAAAGTCGATGCAACTTTGGTTGCTCAACTCCATCTGTGGAAAGTCGATCTCGAGAAGGTTGAGCTGAACACACACGGCAGAACTCCATCTGTAGAAAGTCGATGCTACTTTGATTGTTCACCTACAGATTCTGGGTGGCCTCTCGTTGTATCGCGTGATGGCAGGCTCGTCTCTCGGCGTCGAGAAAAATTGGGGATATCACGCAGCGAGTAATTCCTTGAGCACGCATCACGAATAATCCAGGTTGGACGATTGGGTCTTGGGTGCTCGGCCTTATTCCATCGTGTAACACCCCAATTTTTCTGGTCTTGGGTGTTGTATCCTTTTCAACAAGTTGACTAAGCATTGAGTCGGGCATTGAGGCAGTTTGATCGGTCTTTACGTTGACTTCCTTTGCCTTTCCTTTTGAATTGACCTTTCCGGTAGTGTGGACCGGATCAGCTACAACGTTCTGACCCCTTGGGCACGCATATTCACACACATCTTCATAGATCATACCGAGTAGTTCTCTGAATTAGGAACTAGATACGAAGGAATTTGGTCCTTCCTTCATTGTCGATGAAGATCTGCTCACCGCCATGCTCGCTCCTTCTACGAGTCAATCAGCACCGCTCGATACGGATGTTGAATATGACCACTTGGTGGATGGATACAATCACTCAAGATATGGCTACGACCATGCATTATGTGGCCACGACCACACAATGGTTAAGACCACTCAATGCTCATGGTTAGGACCACTTGATTTCGGATGGATACGACCACATTGTGTTGGTTATGACCACTTCGTACGTGCTTGTAGGCTTCGACTGATTACCCTTCGAACGCTTCGTCTTCTCTGCTAAAGTACTCGTAAGCCTTCCATGCACTCGAGTCTCCTCTGTTTTTCAAGTACAGCAACGACACAAACAATTTAGCAATAGAATAAACAAATCTTTTGGTAGTGCCCCAATCGTTGCATATTTTTCTTGTGTTTTCTCCACTATTTATACATAGGTTTACAAATTAGACTCAGATACATAAATCAACTTTGAAACCTGAATTAGACTAACTTAGACTTAACTCGATACAGACTCTGAAATGGATTGGGCAGGGTTATTTCCAACATTCATAAGATGCAAAGGTTTTCGTTCCCCACAGAATCAAGATCAGTGGGGAAAATTACAGAACGAAAACAATTAGTGAAAGTTGAGCAGACAGACGGCTCAAGTCAGTAAATCAAATGCATGGATAGGATTAAAATCAGTAAAGTAAATGCATGATAACTATATGGAGGCAGGCATTCGCGTGTGCTGGCGCACGAAAACTTAACTCATCTACTGAAAATCTTTCGAGTTCAAAAATCTGAATTCGCATAACAAAGGGAATCATTCATTGCTGTCAGTACACTGAAGCGCACTTTGCAATAAACAGGGAAACCTAACACTTTGCAATAAATAGGGTAATGTAACACTTTCAGCAGTATGAATTCCTCGTTCTTTAATCTACTATTTTATGCAATATATCTTTTTGTTTTCAACAAAACACCATTGGTCGGGCTAACATCGGAATGCTAATGAGCTCAACATCTCCAACCGAATGATAAGAGTAGTGGCACCAACAGCGTATGCACTCCCAATCATTTGCATGTAGGTGAGCAATGTACCTTTCAGAGAAGGCCTCTTGCAGACATGGGCTAATATAACCTGCACATGATCGTTTCTTCTTGCACATGTGTAAAATGGTAGCAACAAATTACTATGTAAAAATATTACCCCAAGGTGCATTATCAACACAAAAGATTACACTATGTATGACTCACGGAACTTTATGCAATCCATAAGACATTGCTCGGTATGTTTTCGTTAGGGCATGATTTTGATTGGCCAAATGGCTACAGATCTCTCTTATGTTATATAACGAACTGAAATACTGCTTAATCTAACGGCAAAGAATGGTATAGAAATTGAACCTGGACATTTCAGCTGAATGCTTTGGCTCCACTATCACCCAAAAAACTGATACTGCTTCGTGCAAATCACATGGTCTATTAGACAACAATTTCGAACCAAGTTAGACATGGTGTATTAGAAAAACATCTCAAACCAAGCTAGAAATGTACCTCCATACCGTTGGTTTGGTTGCAGTTACAGAGGGAGTATGTCATTCTAGATATTTTCAATTCCAATAAAAAAGACCATTCACATACATCACAAACCTGATAAATAGGATTCTAGCAATACGAAAAGTATGGTGTAGGTATTAGCTGTTTGTACGATTTGGAAATAGAATGATAAAAAGAACAAAGCAACAGCACCTTACATGATGGATAAGAAGTGATTCGTCGATTAAAGACATCTAAATTAGTACGTTGAAATTCCTTCAATATGAGGAGACGACGGCGACGGAGCTTCGATCGGATGATAGACGGCGGGGCAGGAGATAAGGATGGTGGGCGTGGGTGTACCGCCGCCGGGGGGGGCGGCTGGGCTGGCAGGAGCTGAGGACGGCGGGATAAGAGGAGGAGAGGATGGCGACGGGACTGCGACTAAATCGATGGCCGGCGAGGCAGGAGGCGAGGACGGCAGGCGTGGGTGGTACCGGTGGGAGAGGAGAGGAGGACGGCGGCGGGGCTGGCAGGAGCCGAGGATGGCGGCGGGGCTGCGACCGGATCAATGGCCAGCGGGGCAGGCGGCGAGGACGGCACGCGTGGGTGGTACTGGTGGGGGAGGAGGAGAGGGCGGCGGCGGGGTGGCAGGATTCGAGGACGGCGGGCTCTGAGGAGAAGGGGAAAATTGAGTATATATATATATATATGACTGAGTTGAGTGTGCTTTTGTGAAATAGGATCAAGTTATTTGGACTTGTAAATATAGGACTGAGTTCATCACCTTCTTGCAAATATAGGATTTTTCCCATTTTAATTTTATTTCCATTTTTCAAGCATTTTCTCACTGAAATGACTCTTTTGCCCTTCTTCTTCCTCCTCACCGCGCGCCGCCGCCTCGCCGCCGCGCGCGCCTCGCCGCCCCGCCGCCGCGCGCTCCTCGCTTGCGCGCGCCGCGCCGCCGCCGCTCCTCGCCGCCCGCCCGCGCCGCTCCTCCTAGGCGAGGAGCGCGGCGGCGCGCGGGCAGGCGAGGAGCGCCGGCGTCGCGGGCGGAAGCGAGGCGCGCGGCAGTGAGGAGGAAGAAGAAGGGCAAAAGAGTCATTTCGCGTGGAGAAAAATGCCTGAAAAATGGAAATGAAATTAAAATAGGAAAATCATATATTTGCAAGAAGGTGGTGAACTCAGTCCTATATTTACAAGTCCAAATAACTTGGTCCTATTTCACAAAAGCACACTCAACTCATCCTATATACTCAATTTTCCCGAGGAGAAGGGGAGGATAAGAATGAGCGAGCGAGGAAATAGAGGGCTTTTCTTAAAAACAAGGATTCATATGAAATTATGGAAGGACCAGTACATAATTCCTAGAGAAAGGAGGGACTTTTCCGCACAATTGATGACGTGGCGCAATGGCTGCCTGGCAATTTCTTCCGCTTTAATAGAGCCATCATTTGAAGATTTTCGTTTTGTCCAAAAATAAGTAAATAAATGTTTATGCAACAGTAAAGGATAATTTACAAATACAAGATTATTAAGAGTCAACGAATATACAAGAGAACATCTTCTCTTGGTGCTATATATATGTTTGTGAAAGAAAAATCAGGTCTCCTAATAAATACAAGTAAAAGTTATGTATACTCCCTCACTTCACCCACCCACCCCCTCTCTCTCTCTCTCCAGTTCGAGTATTTTACAAAAATTTAGAAAATTTGCTGACACCGCCTATGAAATATTTATCAATTATTACATTGAAGTCGCATCAGAGCTTTCCATGACAGCTACAAGTAATCTTGGCATCGGGGGCTTATCAAGCTCCTGTAGACCCTCAAGAACCCGGACCACTTCACCCATTGTCGGTCGATCAAACTCATTATCTTGGATGCACCAACATGCAACTTTGCAAACCCTTTCAGCCTCTTCCAAATTGAAAACACCATGCAATTGCTGATCCACCAAACTCCGCACATCTCCTTCAAGAAGCTGACAGAAGGCTCGCACAGGGAAATAAGCAACATGATGACTGTTGCTAGTGTACACTTCAGGTTTCAAATTCCTCTCTCCTGATATGATTTCCAATAGTACCATACCGAAGCTATAAACATCAATTTTTGGTGTAATAGCAACTCCGCTAATCCACTCTGGGGCTAGATACCCTATAGTTCCTCTGACTGTAGTCATAACTCGGCTAAAATCCCTTCCTAGAATCTTTGCCATCCCAAAGTCTGCAATTTTAGGAACAAATGATGCATCGAGAAGTATGTTTTGTGGCTTAATATCACAGTGTATGATGCATTCACGGCAACTCCCGTGCAAGTAGGACAATCCTCTAGCAACTCCTATAGCTATTTGATACCTGGTGCTCCAATTTAGGACAGTAGCATTGCTCTAAAATAGATGGACGTCAAGAGAACGATTTAACATGTGTTCATAAACAAGTAGCCTCTTATCACGTTCGCAGCAGAAACCAATCAATTTGACAAGGTTGATATGTTGGATCAATCCAATTGAACTCACCTCACCTGAATCGCTTCTCTCTCGACGGGCACCGTCAAGCCTTTTCATCGCTATTGCGGTCGAGTCATTTAACACTCCCTTGAATACACAACCAAAACCTCCTCCACCCAGCTTTTTCGAGAAAATTTTAGTGGCATGACGTAAATCAATGTATCTAAAGGCTATAATTCCACCACAATCTTGCATTCGTTTAATGGCCGACCACACCACTTGTATTTGTTCCTCCAAATCATTAACAACAAGACGAGTACGGTAACCCAAAACTAATAATGCTTGCAGTAGTAACAACTCCAACGATTGGTGCACTTTTGTTTTTTCGCCAACTTTGCAAATCTTTGGTGGCAAGGCGAAGGTAAAGAATATGTCCATCGCTTTAGAAATGCCATCGATCGCTTTACATCAAGCAATTCTCCATGCTCGACAGAGCATCCGCTCGCCATAGGAATAAGCAACGCAAGAGCAGTACATTCGCTCACATTGTCAACTATCGTGATTTGGGCGTTATAGGGCAATGTAATAACAGGTATAGTGTAGAACATGTCGTTGAACTGCCGTGTTATTGTTACCACCGCAATCTAATGGAGTATTTCTTATGCACGCGCTGTTCGATCACCAAGCTCCCAATCCTTAGGTGACTTCCGAGAGAAGCCCTTCATACAATCACGAATGGAACTGAATTGCCGTTGCAGATCGTGAAAGGTCCACAGTTGCATACACTGCGCACGGATCATTGGGTTGGACATATAAGTTTACCCAATCTGCTCAGTTTCCGACCAAAGAAGCATCTTGATCTGACCAGAGATGTCTAGTAAGAGGAACATGGCAAGTGATTCATCCAATATAGTATACATGTAATACTCCTCTTCATTGTTATCAACATGTACGGTTAACCACACTTCGAAGGGTGGATCCGTCCCTCGGTCCCCGGCAGCGTGTAGATAAACCACACTGCTCCGGATGACCAATAAAATAAAGAGGAGTTGCATTGATCGAGGACGATCCTCTGTCACCGTTGGTGTCTAGTTCAGCGTGAATATGATCCAAGACCCCGATCAATCGAGTTCTTCTTTGAGATGAAACGACGATTCAAACCGGTGACCTTATTCCAGCCAACCTTCGCGCCAGAAGCATAACATCTGTTGGGTAGTCAAAGCTCGCCACCACATCTCGGATGGGTCCGAGGCATCCTGTATGACAAGGTTTCCAGTGTTGGAGAGCACAACACTAGTGTTGTTGCTGGTTTTGTCCCATTGATAATTTGACTGGACCAGATTATGGATTCACTAGCATGGTTTAGGATGATAAGATTGCCATCGATTGAGATTTTCAGCTGTGTTAGTTTGATGTTGGGGTCAACGATTGGCTTCTCTCTATTAGCAATCCATACAGGAGTGAACTTGGGTATCTGTTGAACCATATGCCAAGGTAGCGATTGGGCAAGGTGGTGGTGTCGGAGAACTTATCGATGCCTGTTCGGAAGAAGCCGAGCGCGAATTTGCCGCTTCTTGAGACGAGCTTGTCACCGACGGCAGCGCTGGCCTGCCGTGAGAGTATCATTTGCAGTAGAACATGGAGTGTGCAGGGAGAAGAGAAGCCCAAGAGTAGGAAGAGGGGAAGCATGGAGAAGAGAATGGATCTGTTATCGGAGAACAGAGGAAGGATGACGATGGATGGATGTAGGTATGTGTGCTGCTTTGCTATTTGGAGAAGGAAGAAAATAAATGTGGAAAGTCCATCTGTGGAAAGTCGATGCAACTTTGGTTGCTCAACTCCATCTGTGGAAAGTCGATCTCGAGAAGGTTGAGCTGAACACACACGGCGGGAACTCCATCGTAGAAAGTCGATGCTACTTTGATTGTTCACCTACGATTCTGGGTGGCTCTCGTTGTATCGCGTGATGGCAGGCTCGTCTCTCGGCGTCCAGAAAAATTGGGGATATCACGCAGCGGAGTAATTCCTTGAGCACGATCACGAATAATCCAGGTTGGACGATTGGGTCTTGGGTGCTCGGCCTTATTCCATACGTGTAACACCCCAATTTTTCTGGTCTTGGGTGTTGTATCCTTTTCAACAAGTTGACTAAGCATTGAGTCGGGCATTGAGGCGGTTTGATCGGTCTTTACGTTGACTTCCTTTGCCTTTCCTTTTGAATTGACCTTTCGGTAGTGTGGACCGGATCAGCTACAACGTTCTGACCCCTTGGGCACGCATATTCACACACATCTTCATAGATCATACCGAGTAGTTCTCTGAATTAGGAACTAGATACGAAGGGAATTTGGTCCTTCCTTCATTGTCGATGAAGATCTGCTCACCGCCATGCTCGCTCCTTCTACGAGTCAATCAGCACCGCTCCGATACGGATGTTGAATATGACCACTTGGTGGATGGATACAATCACTCAAGATATGGCTACGACCATGCATTATGTGGCCACGACCACACAATGGTTAAGACCACTCAATGCTCATGGTTAGGACCACTTGATTTCGGATGGATACGACCACATTGTGTTGGTTATGACCACTTCATGCGTGCTTGTAGGCTTCGATGATTACCCTTCGAACGCCGTCTTCTCCGCTAAAGTACTCGTAAGCCTTCCATGCACTCGAGTCTCCTCTGCTTTTCAAGTACAGCAACGACACAAACAATTTAGCAATAGAATAAACAAATCTTTTGGTAGTGCCCCAATCGTTGCATATTTTTCTTGTGTTTTCTCCACTATTTATACATAGGTTTACAAATTAGACTCAGATACATAAATCAACTTTGAAACCTGAATTAGACTAACTTAGACTTAACTCGATACAGACTCTGAAATGGATTGGGCAGGGTTATTTCCAACATTCATAAGATGCAAAGGTTTTCGTTCCCCCACAGAATCAAGATCAGTGGGGAAAATTACAGAACGAAAACAATTAGTGAAAGTTGAGCAGACAGACGGCTCAAGTCAGTAAATCAAATGCATGGATAGGATTAAAATCAGTAAAGTAAATGCATGATAACTATATGGAGGCAGGCATTCGCGTGTGCTGGCGCACGAAAACTTAACTCATCTACTGAAAATCTTTCGAGTTCAAAAATCTGAATTCGCATAACAAAGGGAATCATTCATTGCTGTCAGTACACTGAAGCGCACTTTGCAATAAACAGGGAAACCTAACACTTTGCAATAAATAGGGTAATGTAACACTTTCAGCAGTATGAATTCCTCGTTCTTTAATCTACTATTTTATGCAATATATCTTTTTGTTTTCAACAAAACACCATTGGTCGGGCTAACATCGGAATGCTAATGAGCTCAACATCTCCAACCGAATGATAAGAGTAGTGGCACCAACAGCGTATGCACTCCCAATCATTTGCATGTAGGTGAGCAATGTACCTTTCAGAGAAGGCCTCTTGCAGACATGGGCTAATATAACCTGCACATGATCGTTTCTTCTTGCACATGTGTAAAATGGTAGCAACAAATTACTATGTAAAAATATTACCCCAAGGTGCATTATCAACACAAAAGATTACACTATGTATGACTCACCGGAACTTTATGCAATCCATAAGACATTGCTCGGTATGTTTTCGTTAGGGCATGATTTTGATTGGCCAAATGGCTACAGATCTCTCTTATGTTATATAACGAACTGAAATACTGCTTAATCTAACGGCAAAGAATGGTATAGAAATTGAACCTGGACATTTCAGCTGAATGCTTTGGCTCCACTATCACCCAAAAAACTGATACTGCTTCGTGCAAATCACATGGTCTATTAGACAACAATTTCGAACCAAGTTAGACATGGTGTATTAGAAAAACATCTCAAACCAAGCTAGAAATGTACCTCCATACCGTTGGTTTGGTTGCAGTTACAGAGGGAGTATGTCATTCTAGATATTTTCAATTCCAATAAAAAAGACCATTCACATACATCACAAACCTGATAAATAGGATTCTAGCAATACGAAAAGTATGGTGTAGGTATTAGCTGTTTGTACGATTTGGAAATAGAATGATAAAAAGAACAAAGCAACAGCACCTTACATGATGGATAAGAAGTGATTCGTCGATTAAAGACATCTAAATTAGTACGTTGAAATTCCTTCAATATGAGGAGACGACGCGACGGAGCTTCGATCGGATGATAGACGGCGGGCAGGAGATAAGGATGGTGGGTGGGTGTACCGCCGCCGGGGCGGGTGGGCTGGCAGGAGCGAGGACGGCGGGATAAGAGGAGGAGAGGATGGCGACGGGACTGCGACTAAATCGATGGCCGGCGAGGCAGGAGGCGAGGACGGCAGGCGTGGGTGGTACCGGTGGGAGAGGAGAGGAGGACGGCGGCGGGGCTGGCAGGAGCCGAGGATGGCGGCGGGGCTGCGACCGGATCAATGGCCAGCGGGGCAGGCGGCGAGGACGGCACGCGTGGGTGGTACTGGTGGGGGAGGAGGAGAGGGCGGCGGCGGGGTGGCAGGATTCGAGGACGGCGGGCTCTGAGGAGAAGGGGAAAATTGAGTATATATATATATATATATATATGACTGAGTTGAGTGTGCTTTTGTGAAATAGGATCAAGTTATTTGGACTTGTAAATATAGGACTGAGTTCATCACCTTCTTGCAAATATAGGATTTTTCCCATTTTAATTTTATTTCCATTTTTCAAGCATTTTTCTCCACGCGAAATGACTCTTTTGCCCTTCTTCTTCCTCCTCACCGCGCGCGCCGCCGCGCCGCGCGCGCCTCGCCGCCCGCGCGCGCCGCCGCTCCTCGCTGCCTCGCGCCGCGCCGCCGCTCCTCGCCCGCCGCCGCGCGCCGCTCCTCCTAGGCGAGGAGCGGCGGCGCGCGCGAGGCGGGCGAGCGAGGAGCGCTGCGGGCGGGCGAGGCGGCGCGCGGCAGTGAGGAGGAAGAAGAAGGGCAAAAGAGTCATTTCGCGTGGAGAAAATGCCTGAAAATGGAAATGAAATTAAAATAGGAAAATCATATATTTGCAAGAAGGTGGTGAACTCAGTCCTATATTTACAAGTCCAAATAACTTGGTCCTATTTCACAAAAAGCACACTCAACTCAGTCCTATATACTCAATTTTCCCGAGGAGAAGGGGAGGATAAGAATGAGCGAGCGAGGAAATAGAGGGCTTTTCTTAAAAACAAGGATTCATATGAAATTATGGAAGGACCAGTACATAATTCCTAGAGAAAGGAGGGACTTTTCCGCACAATTGATGACGTGGCGCAATGGCTGCCTGGCAATTTCTTCCGCTTTAATAGAGCCATCATTTGAAGATTTTCGTTTTGTCCAAAAATAAGTAAATAAATGTTTATGCAACAGTAAAGGATAATTTACAAATACAAGATTATTAAGAGTCAACGAATATACAAGAGAACATCTTCTCTTGGTGCTATATATATGTTTGTGAAAGAAAAATCAGGTCTCCTAATAAATACAAGTAAAAGTTATGTATACTCCCTCACTTCACCCACCCACCCCCTTCTCTCTCTCTCTCCAGTTCGAGTATTTTACAAAAATTTAGAAAATTTGCTGACACCGCCTATGAAATATTTATCAATTATTACATTGAAGTCGCATCAGAGCTTTCCATGACAGCTACAAGTAATCTTGGCATCGGGGGCTTATCAAGCTCCTGTAGACCCTCAAGAACCCGGACCACTTCACCCATTGTCGGTCGATCAAACTCATTATCTTGGATGCACCAACATGCAACTTTGCAAACCCTTTCAGCCTCTTCCAAATTGAAAACACCATGCAATTGCTGATCCACCAAACTCCGCACATCTCCTTCAAGAAGCTGACAGAAGGCTCGCACAGGGAAATAAGCAACATGATGACTGTTGCTAGTGTACACTTCAGGTTTCAAATTCCTCTCTCCTGATATGATTTCCAATAGTACCATACCGAAGCTATAAACATCAATTTTTGGTGTAATAGCAACTCCGCTAATCCACTCTGGGGCTAGATACCCTATAGTTCCTCTGACTGTAGTCATAACTCGGCTAAAATCCCTTCCTAGAATCTTTGCCATCCCAAAGTCTGCAATTTTAGGAACAAATGATGCATCGAGAAGTATGTTTTGTGGCTTAATATCACAGTGTATGATGCATTCGCGGCAACTCTCGTGCAAGTAGGACAATCCTCTAGCAATTCCTATAGCTATTTGATACCTGGTGCTCCAATTTAGGACAGTAGCATTGCTCTGAAATAGATGGACGTCAAGAGAACAATTTAACATGTGTTCATAAACAAGTAGCCTCTTATCACCATCGCAGCAGAAACCAATCAATTTGACTAGGTTGATATGTTGGATCAATCCAATTGAACTCACCTCAGCCCTGAACTGCTTCTCTCCCTGACGGGCACCGTCAAGCCTTTTCACTGCTATTGCGGTCGAGTCATTTAACACTCCCATGAATACAGAACCAAAACCACCTCCACCCAGCTTTTCTGAGAAATTTTTAGTGGCATGAAGTAACTCAATGTATCTAAAGGCTATAATTCCACCACAATCTTGCATTATGTTTAATGGCCGACCACACCACTTGTATTTGTTCCTCCAAATCATTAACAATAGCACGAGTACCAGTAACCCAAAACTAATAATGCTTGCAGTAGTAACAACTCCAACGATTGGTGCCCTTTGCAAATCTTTGGCGGCAAGGCGAAGATAAAGAATAGGTCCATCAGTGTTAGAAATGCCATCATACTGCACTACATCAGGCAATTCTCCATGCCAGACACAGCATCTTCTACTGCCATAGGAATAAGCAACGCAAGAGCAGTATTTGACACAAGCTTCTGCACATTCGCTCACATTGTCAACTGCTGTGATTTGGGCGTTATAGGGCAATGTAACACCAGGTATAGTGTAGAACATGTCTGTTGAACCTGCCGTGTTATTGTTACCACCGCAATCTAATGGAGTATTTCTTATGCACCCGCCTGTTCGATTACCAAGCTCCCAATCATCAGGTGACTTCCGAGAGAAGCCCTTCATACAATCACAGAATGGAGCTGAATTGCCTTCGCAGATCGTGAAAGGTCCACACGTTGTATACACTGTGCACGAATAACTGGTTGAAGCTGAATTGCCTTCGCAGTTCGTGAAAGCTCCACAGGTTGCAGATGAGACGAGCTTGTCACTGACGGCGAGCGCTTGGCCTGCCCTGAGAGTATCATTTGCAGTAGAACATGGAGTGTGCAGGGAGAAGAGAAGCCCGAAGAGTAGGAAGAGGGGAAGCATGGAGGAGAATGGATCTGTTATCGGAGAACAGTGGAAGGATGACGACGGATCGATGCCCATATGTGTGCTGCTTTGCTATTTGGAGAAGGAAGGGAAAAAAATATGTGGAAAGTCGATGCAACTTTGGTTGCTCAACTTCATCTGTGGAAAGTCGATCTGTGAGAAGGTTGAACAGAACACACACGGCAGGAAGTCCATCTGTGGAATGTCGATGCAACTTTGATTGTTCAACTGACGGTGAAGACACGGCTCTGGGTGGCCTCTCGTTGTATAGCGTGATGGCAGGCTCGTCTGTCTGCGTCCAGAAAAATTGGGGATATCACGCAGGCGGAGTAATTCCTTGAGCACAGTACAAATAATCCAGGTTGGACGATTGGGTCTTGGGTGCTCGGCCTTATTCCATACGTGTAACATCCCTGTTAAGTTTTCAAAAAAAAAAACATCCCTGTTACAATTTTCCCTCCACGAATCCACGATTCTTCACTGCTTCAGAGGCTCTCACTGACCCCGCCTAGCCGTGTGACGTGCCTCTGTGGGACCTGCTTGACCTTCCTCACGGACGTGGCTGACGTGATGATGGAACGCCCCTGGCTTCTTCACGTGACGGATCAGCTGCTCCTATTGTTCACGTCATGCTTCCTTCTAGGGATGAAAACGGAACGGAAATATCCTGTACCGAACCGCATCGTTTTCTACATTTGACCCGATCGAATTCGTATTTTCGGACAAATTCGAATTCAGTTCGAAATACGGAATACCAAATTCGAAAACGGAGCGAAAACGGTTTAGGTGTTTTCCGACCGTTTTCTACTTTTCTACATTTTATTCGGAATATACCGTATTGCAAATACGGTTTAAACCGAATTTGGCCCACTTACAGCCCAACGCCACGCCGGCTTCATCCACGACGTCGACGTCTACTCGCGCCCCGACCGGTGGTGGTGGGCTCACCGCGCCGCACCGGCGATGGGGACGGCAGGTATGGTACTTCATCGCCCGTGCACTACATCGGCGGCTCCAAGAACGCACGCGCGGCGGCCCGCGAGGAAGTCGCGCGACGGTCGGCGCCGACGGCAACGAGTGCCGGCACTCAAGACGGGCCCGGCCGGTCAAGGACAGCGCCGCCGCGGGTGCTTCAGTTCTCCTACAAGGTCAAGACGGCGTCGGGTGTCGTCAAGCCGGGTGGCTGATGGTGGAGTACAGCATCGACTCCCAAGAACACGGTGGCGCCGACCTCGTGCTCTCGCAAGGTGTATCGATCGCCTCGAGCGCCGCCGCTCGCGAGCATCATCGGCTGCCATGCCCGAGTCAGCAGAAGAAGAAGAGGAAGGCAGCCGATCACGATCACCCGAGGCTCCACCCGGCGTGCGGCGCGCACTGACGAACGAGAGCGGTGGTGCTCCGGGAGGTGGAGTGCATGCTGATGTCCGATGACGTGATGGCCGTCGGAGTCGAGGACGCACATTTGGTGGAGGAGTTGCACAGAGAGATTCTTGGAGAGGAGCAGGGGTCCGTGCGCACACCAATCGCTGAGTTGGACCAGGATCACGCCGCCGTCCAGTTCGTCCAGACGGTGCATGGTGCTTGTCCCGAGTACGAGGTGATCGCACGCCTCGCCGCCGGAGAAACTGTCGACGACTTGCTAGGCCCGTGCACCGCGAGCTCATGGAGCACTACTCCGGCTTTCATCCCAAGTCAGCAACTTGTGCAGTGAACAGTACGTGGATAGTTAGAGGCAAAGTTAGATCAAGATGTCTTAAATTGATCCGTGCCAAGAAATTGTACAATGGAATTCATCTTCAGATTCAATGACAATTTATTGATCTTTTGTATAGTGGTTTATGTGTGTCTACGTTGCTTAGAACTGATGAAGTTCGTCTTCAGATTTTTTCAGAGTGAGTTTGGTTGTGGGCGTCGGTTTTCCGGCGCATCCTTGCTTGTTGCATTGTATATGGTATCTTTGTATGCACTATGTCAGTGTGACATTAATATTATTTTGTTCGGAGATGTGTTTGATGACCAGCAGCGCGGCCAGGGCTATGGGAGCAACCGTATTGAATTTTCGTATACCGACCGTGTTCGACATAATTCTGTTCGAATTGGTTCGTTTTCGAAATTCTCGATATTCCGTAAGTTCGTGTTCGTTTTCGTGTCCGGCTTTACCGCTTTCGCTTTCGTTTTCGTATTCAAATGTAGAAATAGAAAACGGTTGAGGAGTTTTCCGACCGTTTCCATCCCTACTTCCTTCAAAGTGTCTTGCCTATGGTTGTTATGAGATAAAGAGAACTCAACAAAACGCACACACTTTTCCAGTCAAGCAGACATCTTCCCTCTATTTCTTTGTCTCAACCACACCCATCACCACGTTACATGCTTGGCCTTCTAAAGCAAGCTCACATAACCGACTCGGATACTAACTCATATACGTATACGGCAAACCAACGAACTCCGATACGACTCGTAAACGGATTAGACTTCTACGTATACGTTACACACTCGGACTCGGGAAACACGAAACAAGATTAGACTCTAACAATCCCAATTTTCAGGGCTTTTTAAGATTTATCCTAAATTAAAATTTGCATTAAATAATTTTCTAGGTTTTTCCTTGAATTAATAAACCTCAAATAAAAGGTAAAAAATTAAAAAGGGAATTAATCATGGAAAATGAAACATAAAAACGTGCTAGAAATATTTTATTTGGGTTCGTTGCGCCGCCGGAGTGCGGAAACAGGCGCGTTCTCACCACTGCACAGCGGAGAGGGCGAGCCGCTTCCCGCGCCACCGCATCATCGCCCAAATAGCGGCTGGGTCCCGTGCGAGCGAGCGCGGAAGGACCCGTAAAGCCTCGGCCCGGTCTTGTCCCGCGCGCGACACGCGTCGTCGCGTCGGCGCGGCGCTGCTGGCTCCCGGCTTCGTGCGTCCGGTGCCTCGTCACTCCGCTGGCTCACCTCCATAAAATGGTCTCCCTCCCGACCGTTTCCTTCCTCCCATTGTCTCCTTTCTTTTCTTATGAGATACGAGCCACGTAGAGAGTGCGAGCTCATTTATTCGTCTGAAGTAGAGGTGGGCATTGGGCGTACCATGCCTAGGTTCATCATGCCGGGCCACGTCATGCCGTGCCGACTCAGCCCGATCATTCCGCCGTGCTATGCCGTGCCGGCCCACCTTGTCTTCAGCTAGGCTCAAGCACCGTCCAAAGCCCACCGTGCCGGTGTTCATGCCATGCCAGCCTAAACTAAGCTTGAAGTAACTATACACGATAAAGATGATGGCGACGATAGTGACGGCTGTCGTCATCTTCATTCCTCTCGTGTCCGCCTCGTTAAAAATCTAGTTAAAATTCCATACTATCTCATGCATTCCACCTCCGAACTTGGCCATCTAGTCCAACGACATGCATATCTGGGTGTAAATCGGACTGTGCCATACATGGCCATCTAGCCTATCGCCCAGCATAGGGCTGCCCAACTAGTCAATTAGAAAAACTCAAGCAGAGTCGTGAATGCAGGTTACTATAGTTAAGAAATCAATTTTAAATAGTTTCTCAAATGTTTAGTAAATACTTGGAATAGACGCAATAATAATAGATTGTCTCTATTTACATAATGATTAATTGTAACATACATGGGGTGGTTATCTCATCAAATGCTAGAATTAAAAAGGAAGTCCGTGAAGGGCGCTATGTTAAAATTAGAAGCATATGTAGTAGTAGTTTGCTTACATAAAATAAAATCACAATGGGATGAGCTATGTTGTAAAAATTATAAATGACCTACAGGTCCATCCCTATAGGTTTTATGCGAAGAAGCAAGAGAGCTGCGAGAACGTGACCTAGGGTTTGGTGGTGGTGACCTAAGAAGGAGCAACGTTGAAATAACTCATTGTTTTTGCATGCTGAATTGATGATGTTTCTTCAGAAAGAACAACAAAAGACACCTTATATCACAAGTGCATAAATGAAGAACAACAAAACCTAACTCAATCTTTAAATTTGGCATTCTAGGGACTACTCCATACAGAAGTACATGTCACAACAGATGTGTAGGATCTTTTCGCGATGAAATCGTTAGGTTCTTTTCGCGATGAAATTGGAGTTTCTAAGGGCTAGAACAGAAGAAATCAAAATAGATAAGGACCTATTTGTGTATTTCATAATACTTGGAGGGCTAAATTGCAACCATGCCAAATCCCAAATCCCTAAAATCCCTTTGCATCACGGTTTCGCCTGGTTCATTCTGAGGTGGGAGGCGGGGTGGCTGCACGGGAGACGAAGTGGTGTCAGGCGGGAGGCCCGAGGCGATGTCGAGGCGGGAGGCAGCGCGGGAGGACCGAGGCGACGTGGAGGCAGGAGGTGGTGCGGGATGCGGAGTGGCACCAATGCATGAGGTGGCACGGCTCCAGTACCGAGGGGGAGGCGACGAGTCGGCGAGTTGGGACGTGGGAGCCAGCGAGGTGGCGACACCGAGGCCGCGAGGCGGGAGCTGACGTGGCGGCCACGAGTCCACGAGGTAGCAAGGAGGCGGGAGCGCGTGGAGCAGTGAGGGCCGCGAGGCTGAGGTGGCCGCTGGTGCTGGCGTGCCCGCCGTGGGGACGTCATCACTGCAGTGCCACCTCTGGTATACTCCTTCCCCTCTACTCCCTCTCTCTCTGCTCTGTGATGGCTTGTGTTGTGGGGATGACCGTGTGTAAGATCGAGGAGGCCGACTAGAGGGGGGTGAATAGGCAGTCTAAAAATTTCCTTCTAATTATTAACAATTCAAGACCTTTATTATTTGTCTAAACCAAGTAAATAATGCGGAAGATTAAATCAGTTTGGTTTAACACAAACAACACCTATATCAATTAAGTTCATCTAAGTGCACCAACAACTTTAGGCTAGGTCAAGGTTTGCAATTCTAGATGACAAGCAATTAATTTGATTCTATGAAAGTAAATTGCTTAAAGGTAAATTGAGCACAAGAAAACAAACAACAATAGATATGGTCTCTTTTTACCGTGGTGTTCGGAGACTTACTAGTCTCCCCTAGTCCACGTTGATGCAAACCCAAACTAATTAGACCAGCTCTACGAATTAAGCCTTCCACCTCAAATCCACTAGTGGTAGCTCTTTCCCGCTTTGGGTAGGTGAGCTACAACCTTCACACTTCGCTGGGTCTTCTCACAGCCTTCTTTGAGAAGATCACCGCACATGACACCTCGAACGCCGTCTAGGAGTCGGCACACTTCAAGAGTAATAAGTTAAGCCTCTCGCTTGACTCTCACCATGTGCAACAAATGCACAAGCTCAAATGGACACTAAGTCCACCTCTAGATGCAACACATGCAATCTAGATCTGTAACATCCCAATTTCGGGTTTGTTACTTTGTGTTGTATTTCGTTGTTGTTTGCTAAAGTTAGTGTTTAAAGTTTAGATTCTAAATTTAAAATTTCAGTCCAAGTTCTTTTTTCTTTCCATTTGGGCCAGCCTCCCCTTTTGTTTCTTATTTTTCCGGCCCAGTAGGCCATTCGGCCTGCTTCCTTTTCCCCTGGCTTCTTGGGCCCTTCGGCCAGCCCAGCCAGCCCAACCTCTTTCTTCCTCGCTCCTCCCTCGCTCCATTATGTCGCCACCCGAGCGCTCGCGCCGTTTGTGCAGCAGCGCCACCCTGGTTTTCCCTCCTATCCAGGTGCCGAGCCCTCCCCGTGGCATCTCTGTCGTGCCCCTGTACTCTTTCTCTAGGCCTAGATGTTCACCCCCATGCCATAGCCCCTCCGCACGTCACCTCTCCGCTCTCCGTTGCAGTCGACCACCGAAATCGCCCCCGGTTTTGTGGTCACCTCCGAGCCAGCGCACACCGTCTGCGGCATTAATTCCTCAACACCTTGCATGGCCTGCACTGAACTTGCATTACTCCCTACCTAACCTTGCAACGTCCTTGCGCGTAGCCTCGTCCTGTGGCTTCGCCATCACACCGTCGTACGCAAGCTGCAAATGCCGAGTCAGCCTCACCTCTTCCCCACGCGCTTTCACTCCTCAGCGAGCCATGAGTGCATCTGGTGCCTCTCCCCCTCCTCTCCGCCCTAGCCCGGCACTAGCCTCGGCCACGTCCACCCCCACTCGAGTACGCTATAGGGAAGCCACTGTCCATGTGATAACTCGCCAACGCTCCCCTCCCCACTCACTTCCGTAGCTATAAAAGCTTCGGCCAACCGCCAGGAACGCCTCACCATCTCCCGCTCTAACCCCCGAATTCCAAATCATTGCCGCCGGAAGCTCCTTCGGTCACCATTGTTGCCAGCTCGTTCCAGAGAACCGCAAGCAGCATTGTGCCTTTTCTTGAGCTTCTTATGTTCCCCTTATGCTCCCAGCAAGCCTAATTGGTTCCTTCTTCTTTGCAGCTCACCGGTGACCATTTCTTCCCCAACTCCGGCTTAATTTATGTTAATGAGCTATTGACCAGTGGCCCCAGGCCGGTTTCAACCTTTCGTTAGACTGACACGTGGGCCCTACTTCAGTTAAGAATCTGATTAAAAACTAATTATAAATCTGGGCCACTAATAGGTGGGCCCAAAACACTATTTACACAGTACCAAGGCCCCACCTGTTAGCCTCTGGCCATTTCCAGTAAAAGAAAATGATTTTTTTCTTTTTTCTTTAAATAAAATACATGTAGGCCCCATGTGTCATACTCTGTGCTTTTGTGGATTTAAAAGTTAATTCAAAAATAAATTTAAACCAGTGGGACCCATGTGTCAGACAAAGAACTCTCTCCTCTTTTTTATTTTTGGGATTTTCCTGAAAATAAAACTTTGGAGGGCTCGTTCTTCCTCGTCGTAGCTCCGAATTGAGTAAAACTTGTTTATAAAATTTTCTAAATTCAAACCCTTTCTATTGGTTCTAGTCTGATTTAATTTTGGGTTGATTTGCTTATTATTTTATGCTTATTGACTCTCTTTGCTGTCTTTGGCTATTTGGCTTTTTCATCCGAGTAGAATTTGAAGGCGCGATGAGCCGCAAGTCGATGCTCCCGGGACTAGCAAGACCCTCCAACCTTTGACCCATGTAGTCAACATTTTGATCCCATATTTCATGCGAATTAACTTTATTTAAATTATCCAAATTGCATTCTTTATTTTATGTGCAAATGTATGTTACTTATAAGGTAGGTACCGCCCACTTGGAAATCTAGGAATATATATATATATACACTTGAAAATCCCTGTACCTTGTCACCATAGATACTATTAATATCTGAATTAGCTATATATATCTTAGATAATGCCATGCTAGTCTTGTTAAGTCCAGGGTACTAGTTGCCCTGATCATAACTTTTTGAACATGAAAACTTGCTTCGGGACAGTCATGGGGTGTACGTGGCTGAATATTTGCGACAACTTAATTTATACTTCTCAAAACTCTAAAAACCTTCTATACCATCTGGGCGGGTGGTAAGAGTGGAGGGTGTGGATGTAATACGAGAATATGTAGTTTGTGGGATGAACCATCCGGACACATTAAGGACTTAATCCTGTGATGACCTCTCCATGTAAAATAGTACAACCATAAGCTGGCAAATTGTAGGCTTGGTTGAATAGTTTACTAGACCCTTGAAGCCATCCACAGATAGGGGAAAGGAGGGATTGTGCAGGAGGAATAAAAATCCATCCCGAGCGGGACACCGCTTCGGCGATGTTCACCAGCTACGCTAGACATTGTGGAGACAGATATCCAGCTACGCTAGAAATTGTGGTGGAACTTCTTGCACAACATATGAGACCTTCGTGATGGATAAGCCCATAAGGGTGAGAGGACGATAAGGCAAGGTATTTTAAAGGCCTTGTAATGATCTCTCGATCCACATGACAAAGAAATCATGTGGGCCTATTGAGCTGATTATCTCTTGTGGGTAAAGTGTACGATCGCTGCAGAGTATAAACTACTCGAATAGCTGTGCCCATGGTCAAGGGCAGACATGGGAACTTCTTCGATTTAGTTCTATTTCCAAAATTTTGTGGCTGGAATGAAAACCCTGATGGAGGGAAGTACTCCAACTTTGAGTTTTCCTGGAGGGAAGTACTCCAGTGTTATTATGGGTTAACCTATCCAAAAAATTTAGCATCAGTAGTTGGAGCCATGTAACTGGTGGATGGAACCAACACCACTATATATATTGCACAATTTAAACTCTTTAAAGCATGTTTTGTTAAAATGCCAGGTCATAGGATTTGTATTTATAATATTTGCAACCGTCGCTTTACGCAAATGGAAGAACAGAAGCCACCCTTGTTTAAGCCTTGCATATATAATTATTTACATTCTGTGTGTTGGCTCGCAGAGCATGATTATGTGTGCTCACCCTCACTCTCTACCCTCCCCTTCAGAATTCATGAATCAAGACCAGTATGCTTACTACCAGGACCAAGGTGACAAGGACGATGAAGACGGTGGCAATTAGATTAGGACCTAGTGTCTCTTTATAGTCTAGCCGACCCAGCTAACTGATGGGGGATTTAACATTAGCCAAGCTTCTGGGTAATATTAATCGCTCCTAGGTTGTTCCGGTCGCTTGCCTGTGAAGAGTTGAGCCCCTCCTTTTGCTTCCGCTATCGCTTTATTTGTGTAATGAACTCGTTTGACCCGACGACCCCTTTTGTAAAGCTTATCCCTATGTGGAACATTTGAGCTCTGGTATTGTAAAAATATGGTATGTACCATGTATGAGATGATTCAGCAATGTATTTGTGAGTACTATCTCTGATTAGGGAATAATGCAGTGGTATCATAGAGGATTCTGGTTTGCTAAATCCAGGGTTCGATAGGGTGGTATTAGAGCATACTGACTATAGAAACCTTAGTTAGACTGGTTGTTCCTTAAGGCTTGAGTCTAATTTTGAAAACTAAGAAAAACTTTGACAAAATGTAGCTTACTACTTCCTACACTTACCATTCTTAGATCTTTACTCTTCTGCACTCTATTTATATTTTACCTGCTCTAACCTTTCATTTCAAAATTGTAGATGGCGAATCCTCTTCGTCTGCTACACAGGACTACTGTCGCACTCTAAGACCAAGGGCGGCGCGTTGGGTTGCTATGCTAGCCTTTGCAGTACCTCCGCTATGACCAGTAGCCCATTTTTAGTGGGTGATAGACGCAGTCCGGGACCAAGAGGCCTGGACTATGGAGGTCTTTATCTACGCCAGGAAGGAGACGTCGACCCTCTCATCGTCCCCACCGTCCACCCGGGAGCCGCCGCTCGACGCCGTATAGGACGTGGCTGAGTTGGTGCATCCTCGTTCTACTTCTTCTCCATCCTCTACACTAGTGGCCCTACCCCGACCAGATGGACACTGCGAGACGACCCGAGACTGTCCCACCAGTGCGTTAATCCAGCCATGGTGAACACTTACTGCTGAGCACTTCAGGAGATTGGGCGATTGGAGACACTCTCGACCGCTAGCTATCAGCACTCAGATTCTCTTCACGCCCGGTGGCTGGGATGGACACTGCCCTTGCTTTCTCCAAGCGGGAGCGAATCACTGTGGAGACCGAGCTCGAGCGCCTCGATCCCGAGTTGACTACACCCCAGTGTCGCCGACCTATACTCCATCATTACCCGAGAGAGTCCTAGCTCCACTACCTCTAGTAGTAGCAGCAGCACCACTAGCATAGTTCTAGCAGCGCCAAGCACTACAAGTGCCGATGCACTGCACCAGCTTCAGCTAGTCGTACCTGCCCCTTCTATCCATGGCCCAGCGCCAACGAGCTTTCCAGACTCCGCACTCGGCTCACTGCTCATAAGAGCGTGCGCCACCCCTAGGCTTTTCAGCAGCGAAGCGCAGAGGATCTAGCAGGTGATAGCTTTTGGTAGTGCTTGCCAACTGGTTTTTTGATTTGCAAGCACTCTCTCTCTCACTTTTGTACCCCCTCTCCCCCTCAGTAGACGATGTGTATGAGTATGGTTATGACCTGGTGAAGCATATAAGCCCCACCATTGAGTCATATGACCCCTCTTTTGTAATGAACTAATGTAAGCTTTATGCATTTTATTACTTTGCTCATCTGGTTTAATTGGTTTTTCCGTGGTGTGATTAGAGGGTTAATGAACCCTCATATATGCTTCTTCCTTTTTTTTGGTTTTAACATCTTAATTGTTTCAGATGACACCTAGCACCCGGAGAGCTTCTGCCTGTGGCTGAGGTTGTGGATGAGGCCATGGTCGTGGCCGAGGTCAAAACCTCACTGCTACCACCCCGAACCTCCCACAATGGCTCAAATAATGGCTCAACAAACTCAGATCGTGCGTACAATGCTAGCCAATCAACAAGTAGGGATAGCCAACAAAAGCTCCAAGCTAGCAGACTTCCTGAGGACAAGACCATTAATGTTCTCCTCAGCCAATGAGCCTTTAGAAGCCGAAGATTGGCTGCGAGATACAGAAAAGAAGCTTCGTTTAGCACGTTGCTCCTATGACGATAAGGTGGACTTTTGTAGAGACCCGAATATACAAATCCGGACTCTCCTGTGTATTCTGCACTAGTCCAGGATCACGCTAGTGCACACAGTATAAACAAAGATGAAATATCGATCATATCACGATTTACTAAGAAAAGACTCAAATATTATTAATAATCGTCAGAGTATGACCTTATGGTCAAGCTTACAATAGACTAGCCTGAAGGGCTTAACAAAAACTAGCAGCGGAAATCCAAAAAAAAGCGCAGCAGCCAATCGACACGCCCACAGGCTATCGAGTGGTGAACGAAGCTTAATCCGCGAAGACGTCGAAGTACTCTCCTTCTGGGACCTCCTGCTGGTGATACTCCTCCTCCTCAACTGAGCAACAGGGGCATAAAGCCGTGAGTACATTGGTACTCAGCAAGCCGTTTGTAACAAATGAATGCAATATAATATGCAAGGCTTACCAATGGAAGGCTAAAAGGTTAATTTGCATAAAACGGCATTTGAGAATACCATAAATAGATTGAAGGCGCATTTGAAGTAAAACAATAATAAATAATAATCAAAGGAATTGAAGTAACCACTTATGAATCTCCCATCCATAAGCTAAACCAACCACTCATGGATCTCCCATCCAGAAGTTAAGCCAACAGTGAATTAACCATACACTGTCCGAAGCTTTTTAGAAATAACTATACCTCGTGTGAAATCACCGAGCATTGTCCATGACCGAGGACGCGGCTATTCGAATAGTTTTACACTCTGCAGAGGTTGCACAACTGTACCCACACGATGTGATAATCCTCATGTTAAAGATAATCACAACAAGGCTTTTACAATGATCCATCTCCACCCGATCCCACTCGCTAAGGATTCGCCGTCGAGTAGGGTAACCCCCTAGTCGATAATTGCCCCCTCTTGCGCCACACGACATCAGTAGTAAAACCAAAGTGGAGACTTCACAAATTATTATGCCAGGTCTATCCCATACTAGACATGTGGTTTGCACGGTAAGACTCAGATCAATGGCGCACAAAGTTAAGTCCTTAAGTGTTACCCGGGCGAAAACACCCACATCCCACGAAGTGAATCCACACTTCCCCCTTTACTGCACGATCATTCGCCCAAGTGAAAACCAATTTTGTATAACCACCGCCAATGACGCACCAACGTCACGGCACAAATTTTATAACAGTGGCACCAACCACGATTCCATATCTCATTAAGTCAAATTAATTAATCACATGTGATGACAGACCCAACGTACTAGTATTTAGCATGGCTAAGCAATTAAACGCAACCCCATGTGACAATTATTATTTTATCACTAAATAATTCCCAATCCTAAGGTGTCAATGGAATCAAGGTATTCCAAAATATCAAGGAGGGAAATAACCAATTGGGACGATAACTACCAATACAAGGGTTTGAATAAAAATAGCAATGCAAGATAATTTAAAACAAAATAATTAATTAATAGATTGCAAACTGGGTTCAACATGATCAAAGGACACGACTTGCCTTGGCCTTGCTCAGATGAGGGCTTTTGATCTTCAAATCCAACTTCCGCTCCCTCGAACACGCGATCTAACGAGAGAGAAAACGAGACGAAAATACAAAATAAATTCAAATAAAATTCAAATGAACTCCAAAAACTTTCAAACCTGAACCAAAAGGTAGAGCTCAATTTTAGATGAATTTAGGAAAAAGAACGGGGTCAATCGGAGCTAGGACGAAGGAGAACGGGCTCTTGGAAAATTGGATCTAAAGAAAATCGGGGAAAATAGAAAATTACACTGTGCTGTGGACCGGGCGCACGGTGAGATGGGTCTACGGTGAACGCGGCGCACGGAAGAGTGCGGGCGGCGGGTGCTGACGCAGACAGCTGGGCTGACGTGGCGACCACGTGGCAAGACACGTGTGCACCCGAGGCTGACGTGGCGGCTAACCTGGCTGCTGACGAGGCAAGGTGACGTGGCGGCTGACGTGGCATCTGGGACGGCTCGGCTGCTGAGGTGGCAGCCACATGGACCCTAGGGCTGAGGTGGATGCTGACTGGGCTGGTGACGTGGCTCGGCTGACCGATCGGTTCACGGGTGCACGGCTGGCAGGTGGGCCCCGACTGGCAGCGAGACGGCGCACGGTGGTTCGGGCGTACAGGGAGACGAAGGGGCGCGGGTGACGCCAGCGCTGACGCACGCAGGCACGGGGACCGAGGGGACACGAGGCGCGGGCGTATCCGCGGCGATGACCGGGCGGCGGCGGCAGATGGGACGGTGGCGGGGTAGGGGATCTGGCCGGCGGCGACCGAATCGACGGGGACGGAGGACGACGGCGGCGGGGCTCACCGGCGGTGGTGGAGACGGCGAACAACGGCGGCGGCGGGCGGCGACCACGGCGGCGGCGGGCGGCGGTGAGCGCGGCAGCGGCGGCTTCGGGGCGGTGAGGGTCGAGGGGCGGCGGCTTTATACGGCCGTCGAGGTGTTCGACTTCGGAGATGGCGGAGGAAAAAAAAAAGGCGGCGGCGGCGTCCGTCGGAGACGGGAAGAGAGTCCCGGTCGAGAACGGGACCACGGCAGTGGGCCCCACACCGCCGCGCTCGACGAGCAGCGGCGAGGATGGCGCGCGGCGGGAGCGGGCGGCCGGGATGGCGACACGCGTCATCCATCGGTAGGGGCAAGGCGGGCGCGGCGCGGTCGGATGCGCGCCGCATGGCACGGGCGGGCGGGCGGTGCGGTCGGCGGCTTTCTTTGGGTGGGCGGTGGTGGGTTTCGACCATTTGGCGGTTGGGATTTTCTTTTGTTTTTTTTCAGAAATTCAAATAAATTAATTTGAGCTCTAGAAAATAGCAAATAAATCCAGAAAAATACCAATAAATTCCTTGAGACACAAAGAACTCAAATAAAATAATTTTGGCAAATGTTCATGTTCAGATTAATCATATTAAATCCTTTTAATTCATGAAAAATTCATTTAAGCTTTAATTAATTCCAGAAAAATTCAAATGGTGAATTTTATTTTAAAAGCTTCAAAAAGACTCTGAAAATCAGGATGTTACAACTTTGCCACCCACCAACTTAAAGGTGGTGCAGCAGCTTGGTGGGAAAATTTTCTCGCTATCAGTGAGAAAAAGAGTTCTCAAGATAAACTAGAAGAGGAAGAAGTTGAGGGAGAATAAGGCGGAGAAGCAACTCCAGCAGCTGCCGACCAACAGGGAGGCCAACAACAAGGGCAAGAAGGAGAGGAACAAGATGAAGAGGCCGAAGAAGAAGAAGAAGAAGCACCTGCAAAATCTACCATTTCTTGGTCTGAGTTCCAGACTGCCTTCCACTAGAATTTTGTGCCTACCAGGATAATGAGGATGAAAAGGAATGAGTTCTGAACTCTAAAGCAAGGGAATATGACAGTAAATGAGTACCTCACCAAATTCAATCAGTTGGCTCACTACGCCCCAAGAGACATAGCCATAGAGGAAGTAAAGATTGATCGTTTCCTTGAAGGGATGCATGAGGAAATGAGGGCACAATTGATTCTGCATGATCACCCAACTTTTCACCATGTGGTTAACAAGGCCCTTGTCTATGAGAATGAAAGAAAGCTCCTAGAAGCTAGCCGTAAAAGGAAGTGCGTATCACAAAGGCCCCAAGGTAGTTTCCAACCAAGACCAGTGTATCAAGGTAACACTTCCTTCCGTCAGGGGGCAACCTCAACACCTAAGGCTCCGGCTCCAGCTCAGCGCTCCAGTGAGAATGTAATTCGTGTGCCTCGCCCTTCAGGGCAATCTAGTTTTGGTTATTACAATTTCTTTGTTAAATTGATGCTTTCAAAGAAATGTAATGGTATTTGAAATAAAATGTTGCTTTGTGCAAAAGAACCATACCATCCTTCCTTTGTTAAACTCTACATGTACTCTGCTTTTCCCAAGATTTGCGAAGTACTCTAT
>CM070650.1:43158219-43458219 GCA_036346575.1 Dendrocalamus sinicus | reverse complement strand
TGAAAATGGGCGGTTGACGGTACTCCAGACACTGCATCAACTGTCGGAGAAGGCTAGCGAATGCTCCAGCATCCTCTCCATGTGAATAGTAGTCCCACGGGGCAGCGGAGGATGAACCAGCCATCTACAAAGTTGAATAAAAGAGAAGTTTAGTAAAAGTTTTGATAAAATAGAGTTGGAGACCAGAACGAGATCCTAAGTAAGAAGAGAGTAGAAGCAAAGAGACTTATATATTTTAATATACTCTTTTATAAATATAAGTCCTTATGGTTTGCCATTCCTAAACTAAGTCACGTCCTCTGATCAAATAGGCTCGATACCATCTCTGCCGGCCCCGGATTATCAAACCGGACCCTCTGTGTATTTCGCACTAGTCCCGGATCAAAGCTAGTGCACACAGATTAAACAGTAATGGAAAACATCACCATCAACGATTTATTACAATAATTAGAGTATCGACCACAAGGTCTCATTATTACATTGGAGGTTTCAAGACCTCGCACAATCCAAACACAGCGGAAGCAAAGAAAACTCAAAGCGGACCCATCAATATGCCACGAGCGATTGGATGGGAAGCGCGACCTAGTCCTCGGGAAGAATCCGTCACGACCACGCACGAAGCGAAGAGTTGTAATCACCTTCTTGAGCTTCATGATCTTACGAGATTTATTTTAAGTGTAGCATGTGAGTACATAAAGTACTCCGCAAGTCTTGGGAAAAATGCATAGATGCAAGGCTTAACAAAGGAAGGCTATATGGTTCTTTTGCACAAAGCAACATTTTAAAATTCAATTACTACTAATTATTTTCGAAGGCAACATTTTAACCAATTAATTGTTTTAACAGAACTATCATTAATTCTCTAGTGAAGGTTCCATCTACCAACACTAGCTTCAACAACTTGAACAAGTTTAATATTGCGGGTTACATCCACCCTCTCTGGCTCCATCCGCCAGGATACCCTTCCGAGAGTTCCCTCCACTCTCGGAGTACAAAACTTTGATTTTAAAACCAATACCAGAAATCTACCATGTGAATGCATTCCTTGCCCGCCCTTGACCGTGGGCACGGCTATTCGAATAGTTTTACACTCTGCAGAGGTTGTACAACTTTACCCACAAGAGATAAATTATCCTAAAAGTCAACAAGCTTCCTTTGGCATGAGACCCAGATAAAATATCACAAAGCCTTTACCTTACTCTAACCTAGCTAGATACCACCACGAGGTTTCACCGCAGTAGGCTAACCGCTCAACCAAGCCCTCTTGCGCCATATGAGTACAGTAAATCTCTATCCCTCACTGTGAATAACCAGTCCATCCCTGGCACCCACTTTCCACTGGTGGCACCTAAACTAGACTATCATAAGTTATTCAGCTAGGTCGTACCCATATAGACTTGTGGTTGTACGGTAAATGCTCAGTCTGGACAAACACAAGCGTCGGTCCTTAATTGACTAGGGTGCAACATACACTTTACAAGTTCTCGTGCTTGCTGCACCAAACCAAACCAACCATCCACCCTAATCTAAACCAACTTTCACATTTTTATTTTATTTAAAAGAAACAGTGATAACTCCAATCACCACTAACTTGTAAACACAGGAGTTTCAACAATAAATCATAATTTCCCATTTTCAAAGTTCCAAGGGTATATATTTAGCATGACTAGGCATTATTCTACCATACTATCATTGTCAAAGATTAAATAATAATCTCATTAATGAGACAAAGGAAGTTCTAGGGCGACAAGGGTACATGACAATCAATTCCAATGGAGGGCATAACAAGGTTGGATTAACTACTACCTTAAGATTTGAATTTATCATTTTATGTAAATAGCAATGCATAACATTTAAAATAATTAAAACATTTCAAAATCATAGGTTCAAGATGATCAAAGGAGACTTGCCTTCTTGCAGGGGCTCTGGGTCTTCTTGTTGAGGAGTGGGGAGGTCTTCTTCAACGTTGGATTCTACGCACGAGGGAAAAGCAACAAAACAAATAAATTCAAATGAAAATTCAAACAAACTCAAAAATTCAAATAGAGGCCATGGTTGGATAGATCATGATTTTAGATGAATTTAGAAATTTGAATGGCTGAATTTGGAGTTAAAATGAGAAAGTTATGCTTGTTTGAAGTTTTCAGTTTGAATAAATCCAGAAATTAAGAAATTTCTGACAGGTGGGGCCCACTGGGAATATTCAAATTTAATCTTTTATTTTAATTCCGAGAGTCTTGACAGGTGGGACCCACTGAACAGTAGACCCTCTGCGGTCACTGACATGTGGGACCCCTCGCCGCTGACCTCATCCGCTGGTCATCGGCGGTGGGACCCATCGATCTGGACCCACTTGTCGACGACGCAGACGGTGGGGCCCCGATGACGATGGCCCGCACAGACGGCGGCGCGCGACGGTGGGACCCACTTGTCGCGCGGAAAATAAACGAAAACTCAACCCGGTAGCGCGGAGCCGAGGGCTCGAACGCGCACCGGGAGTTGAGAGCGCGCCGTTAACGGGGAAGGGGAGGCTTTGCCTACCCATATGGGGTAGCAAATCCCTTTGAGGGGTACCTTGGTGGCGGCGGCGATGGTCGAGGCGACGGCGCGCGCGGCGAGGGAAGGCCGGGCGTGCTCGGTGCTGCGAGATTGTAATCTACGTGCGAAGGGGGTTCGGTTGGAGTAGTTGGCGAGGTCCGGGGATGAACGGAGACGGCCGGCGACGAGGGAGCAGCGGAGGCAGCTCGGGTGCTCCGGCGCGACGGCGCTCCGGTGACGGGAAGAGGTGGCCGAGGTGCCCAGGAGATTCCCCGATGCTTGGGGAAGCTGTAGGTGGAGGCTACGGGCTCCGGGGAGGTCCGAGGCAGCGGGGAGAGCTCGTCGGAGTTGGGCGGGGCTCGCGGAGAGAGAAGCTCGGCTGCGGGCGTCTCAGGGCTCCGGAGGAGAGATGGAGGGTGCTGGGCGGTGGTGCGGGGAGAGGCGGAAGTCGAGGAGCTACTTATAGGGCTCGGGGAGGGGTGAGGCAGCGGGAATTCCTCGCCGGTCGCGCCGGGTTCGGTTTGAATTGGGGATGAGCCGTCGAGTCGACGCGAGCTCCGGTTTTAGGGGATAAGGAGCGTATCTCCCGGAATTCAAATCCGAACGAATCGAAGATTGAGGCGAGTTCGGGTAGGATTCGTCGCCGGTTTCTTGGAGAGAGAGAAAGGAGGAGGAGCCCGGCGTCCGCGAGCACCAGGCCCGACCAGCGGGGCCCGCGATCGGCCGAGCGGGGTGCGTGGTGCGGATGGCGGCCACGTAACCCGAAAGGGAAATCGGGCGATCGAGCCGCCTAAGTGGAAGGGGACGGTGGATTGAGGCGGGCGCGGGATGCAGCTCATCCGGCCGCCCACGCGTCGAGCGAGGAGGAGGAAGGCGGGGCCGCCGGCTGACGGGCCGGGCCCGCTAGACAGCGAGGGAGAGGGGGTGCGGCCTGGATGGGCCGAGCGGCGACGTGGGCGGTATTCCACCCGTCCACGTGGCGGCCGGAGGAGAGAGTTGGAATTTTTATTTTTAGAAATTGATTTAGATTTTTGAAAAGGCTAGAAAATTGTTTAGGCCTCGTAAAAATATGAAAATACCTCCAAAAATTCCAGAAAAATTCACGAAGCTTCGGGGACATTTTGGACTGAATAAAATTATTCCCAACTATTGTTGATATTTAATTTTCATAGTTTGAATTACCTTTTACTTTTTAAAATAGGTTTTAAATTCAGAAAATTCAGAAATCCAATAAAAGCCAAATAAACTCCAATTACTTTAAAATAATTAACTTGAATTTAAATTTTCCAAAAGCAAAATTTTGGGATGTGACAAACCTACCCCCTTAGAAAGAATCTCGACCACGAGATTCGGATGGGTGGGAAAAGATCGGGAACTCTTCTCTTAAATCATCTTCACGCTCCCAAGTCGCCCGACTCGAGTGATTGCTCCATTGCACTTTACAAAATTTTATGACCTTGCTTGGGTTCGACGCTCGCTTCTTCCAATATCCTCACGGGATACTCGGATAGGTTAGGTCCTCATTCACATTTACTTCTTCTAGTGACATCTGCTCCTCCGTACCGGAGACATTTCCTAAGTTGGGACACATGGAACACATCATGCACTTTGGACAATTGAGGTGGAAGTTCAAGCCGGTAGGCAACTTCTCCCTTTTGCCGTAATAGGAAGGGTCCAATGAATCTAGGGAAAGTTTTCCACTAACTCCAAAACGCCGCATACCCTTGAGAGGTGAAACTTTCAGATAAACGTGATCCCTGTGTACAAACTCTAATGTTCTTCGACGATTGTCCGCATAACTCTTTGTCCGGTTTGAGCTGTTTTTAACTCATCTCCGGATTAGACGAACTTGTTCCTCTGCTTGCTTCAACACATCTGGTCCAAATACTTGTCCTTCTCCGCCTCCTTCCAATACAATGGGGTCCTACATTTTCGCCATACAGGCTTGAACGGAGACATTTGCAAGCTAGATTGGTAACTATTATTATAGGAGAATTCTGCATAGGGCAAACTCTGATCCCAATTAGCCTTGTTTGCGAGTACACAAGCCCTCAACATATCTTCCAAAATTTGATTTACTCTTTCAGTCTGACCATCTGTCTGGGGATGATATGCTGTGCTAAAGTTTAGATTGGTGCCCAAAAGTCCATGTAACTTATGCCAAAATCTCGAGGTGAATTGAGTCCCTCGATCTGACACAATCTTCTTTGGAACTCCGTGCAAACACACGATTCTGGACATATACAACTCAGCGAGTCTGTCTCCAGAGTAGGTAGTCTTTACGGGAATGAAATGGGCGACTTTCGTCAAACGATCTACAATAACCCAAATCGAATCATACCCTGATCTTGTTCTTGGTAATCCTGTTATGAAGTCCATTCCAATTTCTTCCCATTTCCACTCGGGTATCTGCAAAGGTTGTAGAAGCCCGGCAGTCTCTGATGCTCCGCTTAATTATTGGCAAACATCACATAAAGCTACATACTGCAATTTCTCTCTTCATACTTGACCACCAATACCTTTCCTTGAGATCTTGGTACATCTTTGTACTCCCAGGGTGAATTGAATATCCAGACTCATGGGCTTCTTTCAGAATTAAGTCCTTTATTTCTTTCTTCTCGGGTACGATAATTCTTTTACCAAACCAGATGATACCCTCCTCATCTTCCGTAAATCCTAGTGCCTTCCCTTTCTTCATATTTTTCTTGAATCTCCTTGACATACTTATCTTCTCCTTGAGCTGTCTTGATCATCTCCTCTAGAGTTGGTTGAACCTCCAGAGTAGCCAGGAATCCTTCCTCTACTACCTCTAAGTTGAGTTGCTGAAATTCTGCTTGAAGTGCAGGCATACTGTCCTTGATCCACAGCTTACTGCAGTAACTCTTTCTGCTCAATGCATCTGCTACTACGTTGGCCTTTCCCGGATGGTAATGTATTCCCACATCATAATCTTTTATTAACTCAAGCCATCTCCTTTGCCTCATGTTAAGATCGGGCTGGGTAAATATATACTTCAGACTTTTGTGATCGGTATAGATTTCACAACGGTTACCAATCAAATAATGCCTCCATATTTTTAGAGCATGTACAACGGCAGCTAGTTCTAAATCGTGGGTTGGGTAATTTCCTTCATGGGGTCGTAGTGCTGGAAGCATATGCTACTACCTTCCTTCTTGCATCAAGACACATCCTAGTCCCCGCCTAGACGCATCACGTAAAACTTCAAGTCCCTTCTAATATCCGGAAGTGTTAACATTGGCGCAGAAGTCAACCTTTTCTTTAGTTCTTGAAAACTATCCTCACAGCTTTGCTCCATTCAAACTTCTTCTCCTTCTTTAGCAACCGAGTGAGAGGTCTTGCAAGCTTGGAGAATCCTTCAATAAAGCGACGTGAGTAACCACCAAACCCAAGAAACTTCGATCTCGATCTCGACTTAGGTTGTGTCCATTCGAGCACATCATTTACTTTATCGGGTCTCATCGACACTCCCGGCAGAAATCACGTGACCTAAGAAAGCCACTTTCTTCAACCAAAACTCACACTTACTAAACTTGGCATACAATTTGGTTTTCTCGAGCTTTTCCAAAACTATCCTCAAATGTTCTGCGTGTTCTTCCTCATTCTTGGAGTATATCGAATATCATCGATAAATACAACCACAAACTTATCCAAATATTCCATGAACACCTTATTCATCGATTCATGAAGTATGCAGTGCATTGGTTAGACCAAAAGACATCACTTGTATACTCATACAATCCATAACGGTAGCAAATCTGTCTTTGGTATGTCTTAGGCCTTATCTTCAATTGGTGATAGCCCGATCGAAGATCAATCTTAGAGAAGACACATGACCCTTTCAACCGATCAAACAGATCATCTATTCGGGTAAAGGGTACTTGTTCTTAATAGTCACATCATTTAGGATCGATAATCCACACACATACGAAGACTACCGTCCTTCTTCTTTACTAACGATCTTGGTGCTCCCTGTGGTGACGAGCTTGGTCTTACAAAACCTTTGCTTAGTAACTCCTCAATCTGTTTCTTAACCTCTGCTAAGTCATTTGCGGACATGCGATAAGGTCTCTTGAAATTGGGGTGTTCTGTGCAGATTTATAACAAATTCAATCTCTCTATTTGGTGGCATTCTGGCAAATCTTCGGGAATACATCCGGTATTCACATGCTATAGGCACCTTCTCCAAGGTTATTCCTTTCAAACTATTTAACTTACCCTCCTTCGAGAATGTGAATTTGATGAAACCTTACTTGAATCCCTTCCGTGTTGGTAAGAGTAACAAAGAGTCAAGACAATCTATCTTTCCTTTATACTTGGCTAACCAATCCATACCAAGTATTACATCTAAACCCTTGGAGTCTATTATAATAAGATTTGCTAGGAACTTAACTCCATTAATATCCACAGATTGCGTTAGGGCAAACTGTGTTAGTCCTCATTCCTTTCCGGAGATTGACTAGCATGGGATTCTGTAATCTACGCACATCCCAATTATATTTTCCCACAACATCTCTTGACACAAAAGAATGCGAAGCTCCAGAATCAAATAACGTTGATGCAGGTACTGAGTTGACAAGAAACTTACCCAAAACTACGTCGGTTGCATCCTCGGCTGCTTCCGCGGTCACATGGTTGAGATGTCCTCTGCTCACCACTTGTGGAGCCCTTGGGGTTTGAGGGGTCCCACGACCTTGTCCTGCATTTGGAGCTCGTCTTGGTGTCGTTCCTGTGTTGAAGCGGCTGGAGTCACCGAACGCTCGGGGACGAGCATCGCATAGTGCCCCATATTCTTGCAGTTGAAACACCGCACTCTGCGCTTGAAGTCCGGTTCTGCTGTGGTTGGCCACCATTGCCTGTCCGGGAACTTGGTTACTTGGGCGAGGTCCAGTGAATGGAGTCCTGGCGCACTGGGTTCGGGGTTACTGTGGAAGTGGTGGGTCGGCGAATCGAATCGCTCGCACTCGCTGTGCTGAAACTTCCTCTTAGGCTCTCATACGGTGACGTTGAGCATCTTCCTGTAAAAGCCTTATTCACCATGTGCTTTGGAAGGTCGGAAAATCATTCGACACCGCTTGTACTTTGAGATTGGGGTCAAGTCCTGCATGAACCTCCGTGTCTTGGTTGACTCAAGTGATCTCTTGACTACATACCTGCATGGTGGGTAAACTTGTTCAGGTATTCGAAACGCCGAGGTTTCCTTTGCCGCAATTGGTAGAACTCTCTCTTCTTCATGTCCATGATTCTGTAGGAATATGCGCGAGGCGAAAAGCCTCAACAAACTCATTCCACGTGATAGCTTGTGCATTTCGATGAGCGCGCGGTAATTTTCCCACCAATTAGTAGCGATTCCCTTGAGTTGGTGGGCAGCATATAACACCTTCTCATTGTCATTGCACCGAGCTAGAACCAACTTCCTCTCCACATCCTTAATCCAATCATCGCCTCCATGGGGTCTACGGACCCAAAGAAAAGTAGGAGGCCTTGTCCTCATAAACTCTCCCATCTTAGACTGAGGAGCTTGGTTGGATGCCTGAGGTGTTTGCTGCACTTGATTTTGAGCTAAGGCTTGAAGAAGTTGCAGTTGCATGGCCATCATTTGCTCCAAGCTGGGGGCTTGAGAAGGGGGTGGTGGAATGTTGTTCTCTGGCTGAGCATTGGCCTCACGGTTGTTGTCAGGGTTGCTCCTTGTGTTCACCATCTGAAGGGGTTCCAGGTTAGCAGAAGGTAAGAGGGAAATAGCAAAGATAAGAGATCTGGGGAGACTAAACCACATCCCAAACCAACACTTTTAAAATCACGCAAATAACTCAGCAACGGAGTCTTTTATTAAAATCAAACTAGGCTTAGGAATGGCTGTACCACAAGTGCACTTAGGCTTGATACAGTCCATCTAGCACACCAAAACATAAATACGCGTTCTAATAACGTGGACATTTATTTGGGTACTACCGACTCCAAAGACTACTAATCCTCCGAAAAGACGCGTTCTTCAGGGTCCTCCTCTGGTTCCTCTTCAGGTTCTTCTTCAGGTTCTTCCTCAGGTTCTTCTTGCTCCTTTACATGATGCCGCGAACAATCACAAGTGGTCGAAGCACGAGGATGGTTACGACTGGAGGCAGTCGAACGCGAATGAGAACGAGAAGACTTGCGCTGCCTGAGAGTGATGACGGGTGGCGGACTGGGGCGTCGCACCTTCTTGCGTGCTGTCATCCTGACGCGGAGTCCCGAGAGTCGAGCTGGTGCCGGGTTGTTGGGAGCGGCAGCTGGTACTGGTGAAGACGGCGTGTAGTTAGCGGTGGGTGAAGACGGCGTGTAGTTAGCTGCGGCCCTGAGACGTCCCAGCTCGAACTCAGCTGCCTGGCTCTGGAGAAGCTGTGCGCGAAGTGTGTTCGAATGCTGGTAGCTGGAAGTGAGAAGCATCCGGAGTTGTCCAATCTCCTCCTGAGCTCTAGCGTAAGTGATGTCCATTGCCTGGGTGAGCTGCACCTGATGTGACAGTCGAGGATCGTCAGCTGATATATCAAAAGGATCTGGATACCTCTGTCCCGGGCGAGGGTTGATGAAGAAGCAAAGGGGATCGATGTACAGCATCCTTGTGCAGATGGCACAGCTCGTCAATGGCGAGGCGTGCTGCGTCCTGGACAGCGTCGAAACAGCGGGACCGAGGATGGGTGATGGGGTATGTGTGGGAGTTGAATTCCCCTTCCCGTGCATACAAGAATACTTCCATCGTCCAGGAGTCTCGATCCAGAATCCGCGTCTTCTGTCCCCTGAAAATGGGCGGTTGACGGTACTCTAGACACTGCATCAACTGTCGGAGAAGGCTAGCGAATGCTCCAGCATCCTCTCCATGTGAATAGTAGTCCCACGGGGCAGCGGAGGATGAACCAGCCATCTACAAAGTTGAATAAAAGAGAAGTTTAGTAAAAGTTTTGATAAAATAGAGTTGGAGACCAGAACGAGATCCTAAGTAAGAAGAGAGTAGAAGCAAAGAGACTTATATATTTTAATATACTCTTTTTATAAATATAAGTCCTTATGGTTTGCCATTCCTAAACTAAGTCACGTCCTCTGATCAAATAGGCTCGATACCATCTCTGCTGCCCCTGATTATCAAACCCGGACCCTCAGTGTATTTCTCGCACTAGTCCCGGATCAAAGCTAGTGCACAGCTAAAGCAGAATGGAAAACATCACCATCAACGATTTATTACAATAATTAGAGTACGACCACAAGGTCTCATTATTACATTGGAGGTTTCAAGACCTCGCACAATCCAAACACATGGAAGCAAAGAAAACTCAAAGCGGACCCATCAATATGCCACGAGCGATTGGTCGGGAAGCGCGACCTAGTCCTCGGGAAGAATCCGTCACAGACCACGCAGGCGAAGCAAAGAGTTGTAATCACCTTCTTGAGCTTCATGATCTTCTGAGATTTATTTTAAGTGTAGCATGTGAGTACATAAAGTACTCCGCAAGTCTTGGGAAAAATGCATAGATGCAAGGCTTAACAAAGGAAGGCTATATGGTTCTTTTGCACAAAGCAACATTTTAAAATTCAATTACTACTAATTATTTTCGAAGGCAACATTTTAACCAATTAATTGTTTTAACAGAACTATCATTAATTCTCTAGTGAAGGTTCCATCTACCAACACTAGCTTCAACAACTTGAACAAGTTTAATATTGCGGGTTACATCCACCCTCTCTGGCTCCATCCGCCAGATACCCTTCCGAGAGTTCCTCCACTCTCTGAGTACAAAACTTTGATTTTAAAACCAATACCAGAAATCTACCATGTGAATGCATTCCTTGCCGCCCTTGACCGTGGGCACGGCTATTCGAATAGTTTTACACTCTGCAGAGGTTGTACAACTTTACCCACAAGAGATAAATTATCCTAAAAGTCAACAAGCTTCCTTTGGCATGAGACCCGGATAAAATATCACAAAGCCTTTACCTTACTCTAACCTAGCTAGATACCACCCACGAGGTTTCACCGCAGTAGGCTAACCGCTCTGAACCAAGCCCCTCTTGCGCCATATGAGTACAGTAAATCTCTATCCCTCACTGTGAATAACCAGTCCATCCCTGGCACCCACTTTCCACTGGTGGCACCTAAACTAGACTATCATAAGTTATTCAGCTAGGTCGTACCCATATAGACTTGTGGTTGTACGGTAAATGCTCAGTCTGGACAAACACAAGCGTCGGTCCTTAACTGACTAGGTGCAACATACACTTTACAAGTTCTCGTGCTTGCTGCACCAAACCAAACCAACCATCCACCCTAATCTAAACCAACTTTCACATTTTTATTTTATTTAAAAGAAACAGTGATAACTCCAATCACCACTAACTTGTAAACACAGGAGTTTCAACAATAAATCATAATTTCCCATTTTCAAAGTTCCAAGGGTATATATTTAGCATGACTAGGCATTATTCTACCATACTATCATTGTCAAAGATTAAATAATAATCTCATTAATGAGACAAAGGAAGTTCTAGGGCGACAAGGGTACATGACAATCAATTCCAATGGAGGGCATAACAAGGTTGGATTAACTACTACCTTAAGATTTGAATTTATCATTTTATGTAAATAGCAATGCATAACATTTAAAATAATTAAAACATTTCAAAATCATAGGTTCAAGATGATCAAAGGAGACTTGCCTTCTTGCAGGGGCTCTGGGTCTTCTTGTTGAGGAGTGGGGAGGTCTTCTTCAACGTTGGATTCTACGACGAGGAAAAGCAACAAAACAAATAAATTCAAATGAAAATTCAAACAAACTCAAAAATTCAAATAGAGGCCATGGTTGGATAGATCATGATTTTAGATGAATTTAGAAATTTGAATGGCTGAATTTGGAGTTAAAATGAGAAAGTTATGCTTGTTTGAAGTTTTCAGTTTGAATAAATCCAGAAATTAAGAAATTTCTGACAGGTGGGGCCCATCGAATATTCAAATTTAATCTTTTATTTTAATTCCGAGAGTCTTGACAGGTGGGACCCACTGAACAGTAGACCCTCTGCGGTCAGCGACATGTGGGACCCCTGCCGCTGACCTCATCCGCTGGTCAGCGGCGGGTGGGACCCATCGATCTGGACCCACTTGTCGACGACGCAGACAGGTGGGGCCCGATGACAAGTGGCCCGCACAGACGGCCGCCGCGACGGTGGGACCCACTTGTCGTAGCGGAAAATAAACGAAAACTCAACCCAGCCAGCGGAGCCGAGGGCTCGAACGCGCACCGGAGTTGAGAGCGCGCACGTTAACTGGGGAAGGGGAGGCTTTGCCTACCCATATGGGGTAGCAAATCCCTTTGAGGGGTACCTTGGGTGGCCCGGCGGCGATGGTCGGAGGCGACGCGCCGGCGCGAGGAAGGCGGACGTGCTCGGTGCTGCGAGATTGTAATCTACGTGCGAAGGGGTTCGGTTGGAGTAGTTGGCGAGGTCCGGATGAACGGAGACGGCCGGCGACGAGGAGCGGCGAGGCTCGGGTGCTCGGCGCGGCGGCGCCCGGTGACGGGAAGAGGTGGCCGAGGTGCCCAGAGATTCCCGATGCTTGGGAAGGCGAGGTGGCGGCTACGGCCCGGGAGGTCCGAGGCAGCGGGAGAGCTCGTCGGAGTTGGGCGGGGCTCGCGAGAGAAGCTCGGCTGCGGGCGTCTCGTGGCTCGGAGGAGAGATGGAGGGTTTGGGCGGTGGTGCGGGAGAGGCGGAAGTCGAGGAGCTACTTATAGGGCTCGGGAGGGTGAGGCAGCGGGAATTCTCGCGAAGTCGCGGTGGGGTTCGGTTTGAATTGGGGATGAGCCGTCGGAGTCGACGCGGAGCTCCGGGTTTTAGGGGATAAGGAGCGTATCTCCCCGGGAATTCAAATCCCTGAACGAATCGAAGATTGAGGCAGAGTTCGGGTAGGATTCGGTCGCCGGTTTCTTCGGGAGAGAGAGAAAGGAGGAGGAGTCCGGCGTCCGCGCGGAGACGACGGAACTGACCAGCGGGGCCCGCAGTCAGCGAGAGCGGGGTGCGTGGTGCGGATGGCGGCCACGTAACCCGAAAGGGAAATCGGGCGATCGAGCCACCTAAGTGGAAGGGGATGGTGGATTGAGGCCGGGCGCGGGGATGCAGCTCATCCGGGCTGTCCACGCGTCAGGCGAGGAGGAGGGGAAGGCGGGCCGCCGCCGACGGCCGGCCCGCTAGGCAATGAGAGAGAGGGTGCGGCTGGATGGGCCGAGCGGCGACGGGCGGTATTCCACCCGCCCACGTGGCGGCGGAGGAGAGAGTTGGAATTTTTATTTTTAGAAATTGATTTAGATTTTCAGAAAAGGCTAGAAAATTGTTTAGGCCTCAGAAAAATATGAAAATACCTCCAAAAATTCCAGAAAAATTCACAGAAGCTTCTGGGGGCATTTTGGACTGAATAAAATTATTCCCAACTATTGTTGATATTTAATTTTCATAGTTTGAATTACCTTTTTACTTTTTAAAATAGGTTTTAAATTCCAGAAAATTTAGGAAATCCAATAAAAGCCAAATAAACTCCAATTACTTTAAAATAATTAACTTGAATTTAAATTTTCCAAAAAGCAAATTTTTGGGATGTGACACCTACGCCGCCCAGCCCAGAGGAAAGGCAACGCATGGCAGATGATCGCCGAGAGTACCTTCGACTCGTCATTCCAGCAGCAGCGCCTACAATGCAGTTCCACAACCGATGGACGTTCTCGTTGATGCGTAAGAAGAAGAAGAACGACACTGCACCTCGCGGACCGAGTGGGAGCGGAAGAGTAGACCGTAGCATAGGATAGCGTCGGTTTCGAAGTGGTTTTTGTTTGCTTTTGAGTGTGATGTGAGCTGCAGTTTTGCCCTCAAAAGCAATATGTTGCAGTCATATCAAAATCTTTTATTGAAGTGATTTATTTGTTTTCTTTTGTTAGCCTTTCGGCTAAGTGATTGTTTAGTTTAGGACTTGCCATTAGAATATCCCCCTTAGACGAACTTACCACTTACCTTTGCTTTTCCCTCTTACCTAGTAAGCCCTGTGAAGCCAGTTCTCAAGCAAGTGATTTTTCTTTTCAGATGGTTGATACCCGGAGCTCCGCAGGACGTGGTCAGATGAGTCGAGGACCACGAGGCGATCAGCAACTCCGAGCAGCATGCAAACCCAGCTGGATCGATCCAACCTTAAGTCGATTCATGGCCGCCTGCACCGGCTTGATGAACACCATGATGCGTAACATGAACGCCATGATGAATCGACGAGAATCAAGACACGCCATGCCTCCACGATTCGCCAAGCGGTCAAGTTTGCAGAATTTATGAGGACAAGGCCTCCTACCTATTCACGGTCTTCTGAGCCACTAGAAGCCGATGACTGGATGCGTTCAGTGGAAAAGAAGCTTAACCTCGCCCATTGCGATCGCGAGAAGGTGTTGTACGCAGCCCACCGGCTTGAGGGTGCCGCGCCGAGTGGTGGGAAAATTATTGTGCCGCTCATGAGGATCCGAGAGCATCACTTGGGCTGAGTTCACGAAGCTTTTCGTCATGCCCATATCCCGGATGGGGTGATCGAAATGAAGAAGGAAGAATTTCGGAGTTGCAGCAAAAGAACATGTCGAGAAGTGAATATCTCAACAGTTCACTCGGCTAGCCCGCTATGCTCCAGAGGATGTTGCCACCGATGATGCACGCCAAAAGAGGTTCAAGAGAGGATTGAACCTGTGGTTGAAAGTTCGGGTAGTGGGACATGATTATGCCGCTTCCAAAACATGGTGGATAAAGCAATGCTCATTGAGGAAAGTCGTCGCGAGTTGGAAGAATCTCGCAAGAGGAGAATGATGCAGCAAGGATCACAGATGCACCAAGCTCAGAGAGCCCGCTTCGGTAATTTTCAGCCAGCTCGAGTTCCTCCGCAGACAGATCCAAGACTCCTGCACCAGCTCCCCGTCAGTTTTCTTCGGCGCCAAAACCAAATCCAGTGGGAAGCCAGCAGCAGAGGATTACCAAGCCCATGTCGGCAGTCACTTGTTTCAAATGCCATGAGACGGGACATTATGCCAACAAATGCCCGCAGAATCCAGCTTTGACACCAGTTCGTTTCAACTTGGGAGCCACACGCATCGCACCTCGCAGCAGGTCGACGCGAGCACCTCAAGGATCCAATCAATCCAACAAAGGATCGCAGACCGTGATTCGTGGTCGTGAACCACGCCACCATGGAGGAAGCTCAGCGGCGCGGATGTGGTGATCGGTAAGTTCCCAAGAAATTCGCACCGCCACGCTTTATTTGATTACGAGCTTCACATTCGCTTGTTTCCTGAGTTTTGCTCTAAAGCATAAGTTGGAAGTCGTTGCACTTGGTTCCATTTTATTGGTTCAACCCTGTGCTCGAGATGAGTACAAACCTAGGATGCCCCAAAGTTAGGATAGCCATCCAAGGAGTAGAGTTCTCCGCAGATTTGGTTGTCTTGAATATCCAGTCCTTGGACGTAAGTGCAGGTATGGATTGGCTCAAGAAGCATCAAGCGTTGTTGGAGTGTAGGCCGAGCAATACTTTGGATGGTCCCGATGGAAGCAAAGTTAGATTTGAAGCGCACATGAAGCGGCGAGAAAAAGTGATGGTGTGCCAAAGTAAAGGGATTGCCTTAAGTGAAGTGCCAGTTGCCCGAGAGTATCCGGATGTCTTTCCTGATGACCTCCCTGGGATGCCACCAAAAAGAGAAGTGGAGTTTGCAATTGAGTAGCACCAGGCACCTCACCAATTTCTAAGAGACCTTACCGAATGCCCGCCAATGAGTTAGCAGAATTGAAGAAGGAGATACAAGAGTTATTGGATAAAGGTTATGTCAAACCCAGTACCTCTCCGTGGGGAGCACCAGTATTGTTTGTCAAGAAGAAGGATGGTAGCCAGCGTATGTGCGTGGATTACCGAGCTCTCAATGATGTTACCATCAAGAACAAGTACCCGTTGCCCAGAATCGATGACCTGTTTGATCAATTAAAAGGAGCTGGAGTGTTCTCCAAGATTGATTTGAGATCAGGGTATCATCAAATGAGGATTCGACCGGAGGACATACCCAAGACAGCTTTCTCAACTCGTTATGGATTATACGAGTTCACCGTGATGTCCTTTGGCTTAACTAATGCCCCAGCCTACTTTATGTATTTGATGAACAAAGTGTTCATGGATTATTTGGACAAGTTTGTCGTTGTGTTCATTGACGACATTCTGATCTACTCCAAGAATGAGGAGGAGCATGAGGAACATTTGAGGTTGGTACTGCAGAGATTGCGGGAACATAAGTTATATGCCAAGTTCAGCAAGTGTGAATTTTGGATGAAGGAAGTTGCCTTTTTGGGTCATGTGTTGACAGCAGAGGGAGTGTCCGTTGACTCAGGGAAAGTACAAGATGTGCTCACCTGGAAGGCACCCACGTCAGTGACCCAGGTCAGAAGCTTCCTAGGAATGGCAGGTTACTATCGAAGATTCATTGAAGGATTCTCCAGTGTAGCCCGACCCCTTACCCAGCTATTAAAGAAGGAAAAGAAGTTTGAATGGACGCCAGAGTGCGAGAAGAGTTTTCGGAAGCTAAAGGAAAGTCTGACGACAGCGCCAGTTCTAATTTTGCCAGATATCAAGAAAGACTTTGAGATTTATTGTGACGCATCCCGCAAGGGTTTAGGGTGCGTATTGATGCAAGACAAAAGAGTGGTAGCTTATGCATCGCGTCAGTTGAGACCACATGAGGAGAATTACCCTACGCACGATTTGGAGTTAGCAGCAGTTGTGCATGCCCTGAAGATATGGCGACACTACCTGATGGGTAACAGATGTGAGATTTACACGGATCACAAGAGCTTGAAGTACATTTTCACCCAAACCGACCTCAACCTAAGGCAAAGAAGATGGTTGGAGTTGATAAAGGACTATGACATCGGAATCCACTATCACCGGGAAAAGCCAACGAGTGGCGTATCGTTGAGCAGAAGGTGTATTGCAACACGCTTATGGTCCAGAGAGTCACCAAAGATTGCACGAGGAATTTCAAAAGCTCGGTTTGGAGTTGGTTGAAGAAGGGATGTTAGTCGCCTTGGACTTGCAGCCGACCTTGGATAGTCAGATTCGTCAAGCGCAACCAGAGGATGAAAATATCCAGCGGATCAAGGTTGGATTGAAAGAAGGAAAAGCCACAGGTTTTGTGGAGGATGATCAGGGTATCATATGGTACAAAAAGCGATTGTGCGTACCCAATAAGGAAGAGTTGAAGCAATTGTTGCTTAAGGAGGCACACGAGTCATTATATTCAATTCATCCAGGCAGTACCAAAATGTATCAAGACATTAAGGATAAGTACTGGTGGTCAGGAATGAAGCGAGAAATAGCAGAGTACGTAGCACTTTGTGATGTTTGCCAGTGAGTGAAAGCAGAGCATCAAAGACCCGCAGGATTGCTGCAACCATTGAAAATTCCCGAGTGGAAGTGGGAAGATGTGGGCATGGACTTCATCACAGGTCTACCTAAGACCAAGGAAGGATACGACTCGATATGGGTAATTGTGGATCGATTGACAAAGGTAGCCCATTTCCTTCCAGTCAAAACCACATATTCTGGAGATAAGTTGGCAGAATTGTATATGTCCAGAATTGTGAGTCTCCATGGAGTTCCAAAGAGGATCGTGTCAGATCGTGGATCGCAGTTCACTTCACGATTTTGGAGTAGTTTCCACGAAGCAATGGGTACTCATCTGAATTTCAGCACAGCCTATCACCTGCAGACTGATGGTCAAACAGAACGTGTGAATCAAATCCTAGAGGATATGCTGAGAGCATGTGTTTTGGATCACGGAGCCAAGTGGGACAATTGCCTACCTTTGCAGAATTTTCCTACAACAACTTGATTACCAAGCCGGTTTGCGATGTCACCGTTTGAGGCTTTGTATGGTCGGAAGTGTAGGACCCTCTCAATTGGAAAGAGACGGAGAAAGGCAAATATTTGGGCAGAGTGTTTGCGGGAAGTGAAGAAAAGTGCGCTTGATTCAAGGAAGGTGAAAGCTCAAGCCGCAGAAGAGTTATGCTGATACTCGCCGAAGAGATTTAAGTTTTGAGCCCAATGATTATGTGTACCTCAGGATCACACCCTTCAAAGGTGTTAAGCGATTTCAAATGAAGGGAAAGTTAGCACCAAGGTATGTGGGGCCATTCAAGATTTTGAAGCGCAAGGGAGAAGTTGCCTATCAGCTGGAGCTACCTGAGAACTTGAGTGGGATACATGATGTGTTCCATGTGTCTCAATTGAAGAAGTGCTTGCGAGTGCCAGAGGAAGCAGTGCCAATTGAGGCTGTGGATCTCCAGGAGGATCTGTCTTATAAAGAGCATCCCATCAAAATCTTGGCAGTGTCAGAGCGTGTCACTAGAAGAAGAGTCATTCGCTTTTGCAAAGTTCAGTGGAGCAATCATTCAGAAGAAGAAGCCACCTGGGAGAGCGAGGAGGATCTCAAAGCGGAGTTTCCAAACCTATTCTTTAGAGAGCCAGAATCTCGGGGTCGAGATTCCGTTTAAGGGGGGGAGGTTTGTAACATCCTGATTTTGAGCCTTTTGAAGTTTTTAAAATAAAATTCACCATTTGAATTTTTCTCGAATTAATTAAAAGCTTAAATGAATTTTTATGAAATAAAAGGATTTAATATGACTAATCTGAACATGAACATTTGCCAAAGTTATTTTATTTGAGTTCTTTGTGTCTCAAGGAATTTATTGGAATTTTTCTGGATTTTTTTTCTGGATTTATTTGCTATTTCTAGAGCTCAAAAGGATTTAAATGAATTTAAGAAAAGGAAAAAAACCCCAGAAAATCCCAACCGGCCAGTGGGCTGAAAGCCCACCAGCCGGCCCAACTCGCCTCGGCTCGCCGACCCAGCGCGCGCGCGCGTGCACGCGTCGAGCATCGCGCGCGCCGCTCCGCCTTGGCCTCCCGATGATCGCCACGTGGTTGTCATCCGCGCGCATAGCGCCGCGCCCGCATCCGGCCGCCGCTCACCGCGCCACCGGCTGTGGGGCCTACTGTCGGCGCGTCATCCCCGAAGGACTCTTCTTCCGTCTCGAAGCCGGACTCGCCGCCGCCGCCGTCTCGTCGCGACTCCTCCGCTGCACCGCCCGGATGCCTCGCCGCGGTATAAATACGGGCCGACCCTCGGCTTCTCCCCCCGAGCCGCCGCCTCGCGCTCTCGCCGCTTGCCGACGCCGTGCCTCGCCGCCGAAGCGCTCGCCGTTAAATCGCCGCCGGTGAGTTCCGCCGCCGCCTCGTTCGCCGCCGGCCGGCGATGCCGCTATCACCCCTTCCGCCGACCGATCCCGCCGCCGAACCCCTGCGTCGCCGCCGGCCGCCGCCGCGGCCTCGCCGTCCGCCGCCGCGCCGCCACGCTCGCGCCGCTAACGCGACGCGCGCGCGCGCGCGCGGCCGACGCCTCGGTCCCGCGCGCGCTGCATCACGGCGCGCGCCGCCGCGCTTTTCGCCTCCCGTGGACGCCGCCCACCGTGCACCGAGCCTCGTCGGTGGGGCCCGCTTGTCGGCCGTACCCGTGGACCAAGCCGAAGTCGCCGCCCGATCGGAAGCCACGTCAGCCCTAGGGCATGCGTGTCATCCTCGTCAGCGCCACGTGGTGCCACGTCAGCCTCACCGCTTGCGTCAGCAGCCGGCCGCCCGCACTGTTTCGTGCGCCGAGTCCACCGTAGACCCAGCTTCCCGTGCGCCGGGTCCACAGCACAGTGCACTTTTCTAATTATCCCGATTTTCAGAAAATCCAATTTTCCAAGAGCCCGTTCTCCCTCGTCCTAGCTCCGATTGACCCCGTTCTTTTTTCTAAATTCATCTAAAATTGAGCTCTACCTTTTGGTTCAGGTTTGAAAGTTTTTGGAGTTAATTTGAATTTTATTTGAATTTATTTTTCTTTTCGTCTCGTTTTTCTCTCGTTAGATCGCGTGTTCGAGGGAGCGGAAGTTGGATTTGAAGACCAAGAGCCCTCATCTGAGCAAGGCCAAGGCAAGTCGTATTCTCTGATCATATTGAACCCAGTTTTCAAATCTATTATGTATTACTTTGTTTTAAATTACCATGCATCGCTATTTTATTATCAAACCCTTGTATTGGTAGTTAATGACCTAATTGATTATTCCCTCCATGATAATTTGACTACCATGATTCCATTGACACCTTAGGATTGGGAATTATTTAGTGATAAAATAATAATTGTCACATGGGGTTATGTCTAATTGCTTAGCCATGCTTATTATTAGTATGTTGGGTCTGTCATCACATGTGAGTAATTAATTTTGACTTAATGATTTACTTGAATGTGGTGGTTAGCCACAGTTATAAAATTTGTATGTCATGACATGGGTAGTGTCATGGACATTGGTTATACAAACTTGGCTTTCACTCGGGCGAATGATCGTGCCGTAAAGGGGGTGCAGGTTGCACATCGGGATGTGGATGCTTCGCCTGGGTAACATTTAAGGACTTAACTTTGTGCGCCATTGATCTGAGCTTTACCGTGCAAACCACATGTCTAGTATGGGATAGACCTGGCATAATAATTTGTGAAGTCTCCACTTTGGTTTACTACTGATGTTGTGTGGCGCAAGAGGGGGCAATTATCGACTAGGGGGTTACCCTACTCGACGGCGAATCCTTAGCGAGTGGGATTGGGTGGAGATGGATCATTGTAAAAGCCTTGTTGTGATTTCCTTAAGCTGAGGCTAATCACATCGTGTGGGTACAGTTGTGCAACCTCTGCAGAGTGTAAAACTATTCGAATAGCCGTGTCCTCGGTCAAGGACAATGCTCGGTGATTTCACACGAGGGGTAGAGTCTTTATGAAAATTTGGTTGGTTTGAGATGGGAAGTGAATGGTTAGTTCACCTGTGGTTATACTCATTTCCTTTGATTTATGTACTAAGTGTCTATTGTTAAATTTGCTTTCCAATCTATTTATCATATTTACTTCAAAATGCTGCTTCATGCAAAACTAACCTTTCAGCCATCCATTGTTAAGCTTTGCATACTATATTGCATTCATTTGTTATAAACGACTTCTTTGAGTACCAATGTACTCACGGCTTTATGCCCATGTTGCTCGATTGAGGAGGAGGGACCAGATCGCAGGAGTTGCTAGAAGGAGGCTATTACGAGGACTTCACGGATTAGGACTTCGCTCCCGATCGATTGCCTGTGGGCATGTCGAGTGGCTACTACGCTAATTTTGGATTTCACGCTAGTTTCTTTAAAGCCCTTCAGCTAATAATTGTAAGCTTGGCCATAAGGTCGTACTCGATGGTTATTAATATAATTTGGATTTCCTTTAGAATATCGTGATGTGGATGATATTTGTCTTTGTTTACGTTGTGTGCACTAGCGTGATCTCGACTAGTGCAGAATACGGTAGAGTCCGGATTTGTATATTCGGTCTCGACAATTTTCCGCCACAAATACCACGACGGCCTCCAAATTACAACCGTCTGTAATAGTGCTCATCAGAGACGGTTTCACAAAACCGTCTGTGATGAGGCATCTACTATTAGGCTTTCTGTATTAGTGTGTAGAACTGGGGTTATATTCCTTACCCTTACGCCATATGTCAAGCAAAGCATCGTGGGTCGCTTCGTACAGGCTGCAGAGCACAAGGCCTGGTAGCATGTATTGGCGTAAGCGACGAGGAACATGAGATATTCCGACAGCGCCTTGATCACCTTCACACGGGTTGACAAAGTCGCTGCTGCATTTTTGCCCTTGATGAGTTGTTGATCACTGCACTGCCTGGGATGTCCATTGCCTGGGTGAGCTGCACCTGATGTGACAGTCGAGGATCGTCAGCTGATATATCAAAAGGATCTGCACAAGAGGAAAACGTCCGTGGCGATATGCCAGACAAGGATGTCCACTTGGAATTCACGGCCGAACGCTAGATGCAATTTGCCCAATGTCTTCCCACGCCTCCCGGCTGCCACCTGACCCCAAGATGTCGTGATATCCTTCATGGTGTAGGCATTCTCGTGCATTGAGTACGTTGACTTCAATACTTTCTGTATCCGTGCGAATACCAATCTCTTGACATCTCCTGAAAGCTCAAGGCCCTCCGAGTAATGGTATTTGTTCCAATAGTCTTCCAATCCAATCTTCTTGGCGAGTCTGCTGCATAGAGCGGTCCGGTCACAAGTGCAATCGTGCAACAAGTTGTACTGCCCAATAGTGCCGGACCATAGTCTGTAGCTACTTGGCGCCCCGATAAGCAGCCGGTGCGGATCCAGACACACGACAACACGATGGAGCCGGTGCCATCTTCCGATGGCCAAAGCGCATGGTGAAGCCAACACGGTGGCCTAGCGTGCAAGAATGCATGTGTCGAGTCGACCCTAGTGCCGTGAGCAGCCATCTCATATCCAGCAGAAGGCGGCACCCGGCAAGGCGTAAGTGATGACAACATCTGCCTCCTCGCCATCTTTACCGTAGAACGAGAACAGCAAGAACGCCGCAGCGGTGGCGGCGGCGAGATGAAACGGATCAAGTAGCCGCGGTGTGGACCATGGTGCCTTGGTGTGCAGGATGTCGTGCATGAGGATAGCTTCATCTCACCACCTTGCACATATCCTTCCATTCCAAAGAGAGTATTTTCCTGCTAGTATCATGATCGGGTGAATCCGTGTCAACCGAAGAATCAACCATGGCATGCCGGCAGAAATGGAACAGGTTGTGAGCAACCAGCAGAGCTTGTTCATTATCAAGCTCCTGTTCAGAAATGGAACAGGTTGTGAATCTGCTTGGCTGCTGCTTCTTACTTGAGCTCCGGATGTTGCCCAGGTGGCCTTGCCGTAGCGCCAATGCCCTCTCCACATACTTGGCAACACCAACGGCGAAGACGATGATGGATGCTAGGAGCAAGGTCCCGCTGCTGCCACCGGTATATATATGCTTGTACAGGACATAGAATGCTCCCACGACCTGGCGACATTTAGCTTTGGCGCCCAGAGAGAATGTTGTCCGGGCCACCGAGATGCAGCAGAAGGAACGGCGCCCAGAACGCAACGAGCTGCTGCTCGCGCGACGTGCTACCGAGGGACAGGTTGCCAAGGGCATATGTCGCGGCCCAGTCGACCAATTGGTACGCCAGCCACAGGAGGAGCGTCCGCCCACCGGAGTCTTCACGCCTCTGGATCCCGGCAAAGAGGATGAGTACAAGATGTGTGGCGAAGCTGGAAATGACCGCTATCCAAATCACCCATAAATTCAAGAACTGCGTCATCCGATTCATCCATCCAGCCATGGCTCCTACACTGAAATTAAGATTACACGACATCACATATCCAATCATCTAGATTAATGTGGCATCTGCATGCTAGCACAGCACCAAATTTAAGTGAAACTAGAGTTCGGGGCGAGGTCCGGATACATCTAGAGGTCGGGACGAGGTCGAGGATACATCGCACGCGTAAATTTGTATCGTGTGTCCAGATAGGACACTTTATTGTCTTATACTGGATGTGTTATGACAGATGCATGCATAGATTGTATTAAACGTAGTGTCAATCTATAGCAACCGACTATATTTCGGTTTGTACTCCTTGTGAGACTTGTTTCCCGTATGCTATATATCTCAGTAATCCATAGGAATAGGTGTGATCTATAAGAAACGCTCCAGTGTAATCTCTTTTTATTATAGTGATTTGTCTTCCAGCGTCCGTAGTTTTTTTTCAAAAGGGTTTTCCACGTAAAATTCGTGTCTCTTATCTCTATTTTTCTATGCATTATTTATAACAAGTGGTATCAGAGCTTAGGATTTAAGATCCTAACCGCTACTCTCGGGAGGAGACGACTTCGGGGGTGACACCTGCACGGCGTAAGGGCGACACCAGCACGGCAACAAGCGACGGTGGCCGGGTGGCATCAAGTCAACTTTCGCGTCTTTTTTGTTGAGAAACCTGGGCCTAGGCCAGCAGCCCTGGCCCATTATGGGCACCCCACCGTAGTCTATAAATAGGGACCCGTACCGGCAGAATTTGTACACATGAATGAAAGCAATAAAGAAAGATCGGAGTTCTCTCTTTCTCTCTATGTGTGTTCAATCTATTATGTTGTCTTCGTGATTGATTTGATTTGTTCTAAACAAAGGAATCGATCGGATCGTTGCCGCCGACGGTTCTTCAACACATTATCGCACGACTTCGCTCCGATGAATTGAAGGTAATCATCAAGCACCTAATAGATTGAATTTTCTAGATCGCTTTGAATTCGTATTTTTGCGTTCTAGATTGAATCTCTACGGTGCAAATCCGCCTAATCTACCGCGAGCAGACCTGAAGTCGCCGGCACAATGTCGATCGGTAGATTGCGAAAAGGGGTAGATGTTGATTGCATCGTAGATTCGAAACAAAAAAAATCTTTTGCATCGGGTTGTTTCGGCCATTGCACAAAAAGGAAAAAGGGATTTGGCATCGGCCTGAAGTCGCTGCCGGCCCACCGACGGTCGCGGGCTCACCGCCGGAAGCATGGTTCCTCCCTGAGGCACTGTCGTTGGCCCAAAGTCGCCGACACCGGTCTCGCTGCCCAAGCATACGCCGCCGCCGGGAAGCGTGCACGGCGCGCGCGATAGCACCCGACTTCGCCGCCTGGTCTTGGCCGTCGGATCGTCGTCGGTCGTTGGCCTGTTGCCGACCACTCGGACCATGCCGCCCCGCACGGGCCACTGCCCCCGCACGGGCTGTTGCTGCCGCCGGTCTAGGTCAAGCCCGCACGCATGCGCCGCCCGAGAAGGCTCGCCCGGCGCGGCCGCGCCGCCTCGGTAGTTTTTTCAGCGGCCGGCCACCTCGGTCACCCCACCGCCATCGGCCTCACCCTTCCGGCGCGCCGCCACCCCGGGGTTGCGCCGCCGACGCATGCCGACCGCCGCCCGGCGTTGCGCCGCCTAAAGCCGGTGCCTCTCTTCAGTGTCGCTCGTAGCCGCACCGCGCGCGCCTCGCCGCGCGCCTCGCGACCGGCCTCTCGCCTCGGTCGGCCCGCAGCCTTGCTCGCCCCGCCTCGGCTTGCCAGCCAGCAGTAGTGCTTTCGTCCTGTCCCGTGCCACTGAACTCATTGCCATGCATGGCGCCGTCGGGCTCGCCGCCTCCCTTGTGCCGCCCGCCTTGGCCGCCTCCCTTGCACCACTCGTCCGGCCACCCGAGTGAAGGGGTAGGGGAAATCCTACCCCGCCCATGAGGTATTTCGGCCATATGGGCCACAGGGCCGAATGGGCAAGTGGGCCGTTCGGCCGGGAAAGGAAACGGGTCGGAAAGGCCCGGCCGGGGGGGGGGGCGGTGTTTTGCAGAAAGCCCCCTGAAAGATTAACAAATTACTAATGAGCCCTAAAATTTGCATATGAGTCCTAGATTTTGCAAAAAAGGCATTGTAGTTCCAAAAATTATGAATAAGCCCTAAAATTTATGAGTGGGTCTAGAATTTTGCAACAAACCCCTCGGTAAAACATAAAATTACGCAAATTTTTCTCTGAACTGAAAATTTGTGTAAGAACCCCCAGAAATTGCAGAATTCGCTGAAAATTCATATTCTACCATAAAAGGGCCTCGTGAATCTGAATTTTGAATTATTTTTAGCATTTGAAGCTTATTTATTTCTGCTATAATTATTCTCTGTATTTTCTGTATTTATTTACTGTTTTTGTTAATTGTAATTGTTTAAATTGCTTTTAATCATTGAAAATAATAGTAAAATTATAGAAAGAAAATTATGAAACATTACGAGAATCTATCGTACCATTTATTTACCCGCAGTAAATTATTCCACGCATGTTTACCAGCTGTATACTTATATACAAATGTAGATGACTGACATCACGAACCAGGAGTTCGAGGAGCTGGCCTATCATGGCCAAAACTATCTGACGTGGGCATCCGATGTCGAGATAGTACATGGAGCCAAGAAGCTCCGCGCAGCTATTGGGATTGGTGGACCTTATGACGCCCAACCTCTGTCTCACTCTTGAGAATAAGTACATGACGGAGATGAGCGAGCTAGCTCTCTGGACCGCACTCAAGAAGCGGTTTGAGAGGCTAAAGTATATCATTGTTCCTCAAACAGAGCAAGAGTGGATCAGACTGAGGTTTGCCGACTTTAAGACGGTCGGGGAGTACAATTCTGCCTTGCACAGGAATTGTACCCCAAATCACTACTACAAAACATGGATACTGTAATACATTCATGTATCACATTCGTCAATGTGTTACAAAGAAATTCTATAGTAACATAAAACAATGTGTTACAGACAATGGTTGTAACACAAATCACTTGTTTTATAAAAATGTGTTACTGAGAACAATTATAGTAATACAAAATTAATGTTACAAGTAAAATGTTACAAAGATTGTACTATGTTGTAACACATAAATGGAACATGTGCTGACACGGTGGTCACGGTGTTGGCAGAGCGGAGGGGCGGAGAGGTGGAGGCGCGAGGTTGAAGGTGATCTTCTTGGCCGGAGCGGCGGTGGCGAGGCGTTGCGAGGCGGAGGGCGGAGGAGGCGCATGCAGCGCCCAGATCTGGCGCGCGGTCGCGTGTCGGGCGGAGCGGGCGGTCCGGTGCTCGGCCGAGCGGAGGTGCGAGCGCCGAGCGAGGGGCGAGGCGAGCACCGGCGAGGGGCGAGGGGGAGGAGGGGCGAGCGGATCGGAGGCGGAGCGGAGGGTCGGGACCGTTGGAGGCTGGAGCCGATCGACGCGGTCGGGGAAATGGGGTCGAGGAGCTCGCGCGCAATGGTGGGCTTCACGCGCGACGCGAGACGCGCCGCTCGGTGGGCGAGGTGGGCCGAGACGGTGACTATGACCAAACATTTAAATTGACCCAATTATATATATCTTTATCTTTATTATTCTTTACTATTATAAAGAAGGAGTTGGTGGTTAATCCGGCCTCACTCACCTCTTCTCGAAAAAAATCTGCTCACCGCCCCTCCCACCGAATCTTCCTCCCACCGTCTCCAATCTCCCACGTCTCCCCACGTTCTCCCGTCTCGAAAGTTCTCGTCTCCCGCCTCCTCCTCCCCGCGCCACCGCCTCCTCCCTGCTCCTCCGCGCCGCCGCCGCCTCGTCCTCCTCCCACCTCGCGCGCCGCCTCCTCCCACCCCGCGCCGCCGCCTCCTCCTCCTCCACTCCTCCGCTCCGCCCATCGCCTCCTCCTCCCCACCCCACCCCGCGCGCCGCCTCCTCCTCCTCCCGCCTCCTCGCTCCGCCTCACCTCCTCCCCCTCCTCCGCGCCGCGCGCGCCTCCTACCCTCCTCCCTCCCCCCCGCCGCCGCCGCCTCCTCTTCCCCCACTCCTCCGCTCTGTCGCTTCCTCCCCCGCTCCTCTGCTCTGTCGCTTCCTCCCCCGCTCCTCCGCTCCGCCGCCTTCTCCCCATTCTCCTCTCCAAACCCCGTACACCTCCCCAGCCATGGCCACTGCCAGCGACGGCAACGGCAGCGGCGGCGAGCTCCTCTCCATCCCCAAGGAGGATCATCGCATTCATCTAGGTAAGTTTTTGATCATCGCATTTGAAGAATTCATTTCAATCGCCCTAGATGCAGCAGAACGATCGAATATACCAGAGATTAAACATCCAGTTTTATCAAGAAGCATGTAAGTCCCCTTGTTCTCAGGAAGCAATAAGTACTTTATTAGGATTCTCATCATTCTCTAATTAAGTCTTTTCCAGCAAGAAATTATGCTTAGATGCTGATGGTATACATAAATTTCCTATGAAATGATTATAGTATGGGATAGCTGCTTAGCTTTTGCAAGGCAATCAAATGATTTTAATATCGGGCAAACAAACATGCCTCAAGATATTGCTTTGTATTGTGTTTTTTCCTCATATAAGAATTTGTTTTTGTCACAAGTCACAACTGAATTGCTTTATCGTGCATTCCTTGGTTCCTGGAAGAACATACCCTGCATGTTCTCTTCTTTTGATAGACGGGTGGTGACAACAATGCAATAACTGATACATTTTACCTAAAAGTGCTATAGCTTGACTTTGATGAGCTTACAATGCGAAAACTTTGAATTAGTTCAGAACAATCTTAGGATAATTTTCCAATTCTGAAGTGTCGTAAGCAAGGAGTTTGTATTCTACTCTTGACAGGTTAAGCGGGCTGATGGAAAGAAGCTTGAGGGCAAAATTTGTGGATACCTTACTAAAGTACGGATATAAAGGTCAATATATGTCAGAAAACTGGCTAAAACAGCCATTGTTTATACAATCGTTTGCACCCACTTCCCTCATACATGTCTCAAAATTGTGAGACTCCCCAAGATTTTTCTCGATTGATGATTTCACGGTGAGAACACAAGACACAAACCAGGTACAAATCTTGTGTAATAAAATGTATCTTATACATCTATTTCAATGGTATGAAAGAAAAATGAATGATATTTGGATGAACTACCTCCTTGCGGTGTTCATTTTTGTGCAACATCAGTGGAACCATCTGTATGGATATTACTTATGTTATTTTTTGCTTGCAGTCATCGGGAAATCACTTGAGATAGCTACCTTGGATATATTAGGAACTACGTTGTTGGCCTTGGTCCATGGAAAGAGATTGTTCCGATTGCGAAAACTATTTGATGACACCAAGCGATCTTGTTGCGAGAGCACATGCTCATAATCTCCAGTGTGATATTTTTCTACTCTACAATTATCTGGAGTTGCATAATTACATGGATAATCATAAAGTAGTATGCATAAGCTGCGCTAAATTTTATGTATTGATCGCCATATTTCGAGTCCAACATACTTGAGTTGGACTACCTTCAGCATTTGTTCATTTAAGTGTATCCGGTCCGTAGTCACTCCGAATAACCGTAAGAACATAATGAAACATCCTGTCTCTTCTACTTCGATTTCATGAGCATTGGCCAATTAGTAATCGAATGCATTGGAACAAAACACATGACCTAGCTGCGACATCTGCATCAAGAACTCACAACCGTGTCCTGGTCTTCACCTTTTCTGTCTTGAATTGGGAGGAGTGCGTTCATTTAAAAAAGTCCCAAGTATGCATGGCCGAGTTTAGCCGAGTCGCTTGACTTAATGGCTCTTGGTAAACTCAAATTTGACACATTAGGGTGTATTAAGCTTCACTGTAAATAGTCTGTATGACCAAATTGTTGTTCTCGCATGTCACCTTTTCGGCTGTAGCATACATATTTCATGACAGATATTGGCAGAATGTCGCTTAATTTGTATCCGGAAGCATTGTTAGAGTCAATCTTATTTTAGTAGGTCCAATGTTCAAGAAGATGCTATGTGCTAGGCGGGCGGTAGCGAGGGCCTAGCACCTAGGCCGAAGGAGGGCGAGCGCATCATCGCGCCGACGCGCCTCGACGGCACGCTCCGCAAGGCCATCCGCATCCGCGCGCCACGTCCCCGGAGGAGGTCGACATCTACCACCCAAGGCGCCTCGTGAGTCCTCACCCCATACTTTCCCACGTCAAAGCTGCATATTTTTGCTAATAATCTGCTATGTCATATGCAAAAGGATCATGAAATTAAGATGGCCATAATGTTCTATCTTTGAAGTTTATTGCTGCACAGTAGGTTTTAGGTGCTATCAAACAATTTATTGTTAATGTTATCCTTATTAGTTCTGCAATATGAAGTGTCGATTCTATTTTCATAAAGATATAGGCCGCACATATTCTTAGCAACATGTGCCGCTATCTTGATATACACAACAAATGCTTGTTGGTCGCTAAGTGATTATGTCAAATTAATGCGAGTTGGGTCCACAAAGTGCTACTCATGTCTGCCAAATATCCAAATAAGGAAATTGTGGCATATACAACTATTATTAGCACTAATCCAAAAGCAAATGTTGGTGGAGTTGAGACAGGAAAACAATTCTACAAAGTGCGTATCAATCATCCCGTTGAAAAAGATGAGCCATTAGTGAGGCCTATGCCTACCTACAACAACATTGGTGACGCCCATGCCAAAGGAGTACCAATTGCTTGGCCTTCGATATTTGTATGTTTGAACTAGCTTTCTAAACTTTACTTTACTTGTGGTGTACATGGATAGAAAAATACTTAATGTTACAACTTGCTACCTATTTGCGAGTTCAAATGATCAATGGCTGAATTCCTATATATCGATGCGTATAAGAATGGATGAAGAAGTGATGGATTTTAAGAATATTAGATATTGCATTTTTGTTTCTAGTAGTATGGACTTGTACTCTTCACTACTATGTCTGCTTACTCTCTAGAGTCATATCATTGTGTAATATACTATCACTTCATCCGAGCAAGTACTATGTTTGAAACCTTTCTATTATCTGTGGATCTTTATATGATTATTGAAACTTATAGATTATGTGATTCAGCAATGTGTCATGTTTACTATGAAAAATCAATAATAACACTATATGCCACATACAAAGGTAAAATAAATATTTTTTCCCAAAATTCAAAGTGTTACAATAGGTACAACATATGTTACAAACCATATGTTCCTTTGTTCCAAACTATATGCTCTACAAAAATGAGGAAGTGTTACTAGAGCTAAAAAAGTGTTACAAAGAGAGAATCATTGTAACACTAGACAAATGTTCAAGATATAAGTAAATGTGTTACAGTTTAGTAACACTTTTTTGGATGTAAAAGAGCACATATATGGTGTTCCAATAGACCAGTATATAGTAACATAGGCAATTGGAACACATAAAAAATGTGTTACTAGGAGAGCTAGTAACACTTTCTTTAATCTATAGTAACACATGTTGGTGTTGCTATATCCCTGTTGTGTAGTAGTGAATATAGAAGATTGAGAAAACCCTTCCACCCCAATGAAGTACAATTTGCATGCAACCATCGTCAAGATGGCTACAAGGAGTACACCGAATTGATTGATATGATGCAAGTTGTGGAGGCTCAGGACAAAGTTCTCCGTAAGAACTACGTCACTCAGCCACCTGGGAGCTCCGCTGGCCGTGAAGCCAACGCAGGGAGCAACAAGGTGCGAAAGTCCTTGAAAAAGAAAAGGGGAAGAAGGGTAAAGCCGCAGCCCAGAAAGGCGAATCAGACGCTCCACGAGAGAATAAGGCTAGCAAGCCAAAGCGGGATGGCAAAGGGCACCATGAAGCCCACTTTGCATCAGCTGAGGGGGAGAGTTCGGAGTAGCTGCTTGCACTGGTGAAGGTTGAAACCATCACGATAGCAGCAACCCCTTTTCGACCTAGAAGCAGCTGACGCCATGATTTCTCTTGAAGAGAATGTCAACCCCGAGAAAATAGCAAAAGAAGTCTGATGCACAGAATGCATTTAGACTTTAATTGTCATTTATTTTGTGTGAAAAGGACAAGTTAGAATTTGCATGGATGGTACTTTAGCATTTATTTTCTCGTGATGGTTGGATGATATTTGAATAATTCATTCATTTATTCAGTTTATGATGGCATGATATATTCTGATATTGGCGTATTTTATTTATGTGTTGAATGCCTTTTATTATATACATATTAATAAAAACCTTATATTAGAACGCGTGTAGCGCCCTATGAAGGAAGTGTGCTTAGCTAGCAGCGGCACAACGCATACCATCTTAAGAGACACTAAGTATTTTCAGTCGATTCGTAAGAGCACTGGCATCCTTACAACAATCGCCAGAAGTGATGCATGTATAATAGGCTCAAGAAGAGCCACAATTATACTCCCAATGGGCACAATTTTGGTCATAGAAGAAGCCTTATTGTACCCAGAGGCGACTAGAACTCTCCTAAGTTTTAAGGATATTCGCGCCAATGGTTTCCACGTCGAGACTGAAGAAGAGTACGGTAAGGATTACCTGCTCATTACGAAGCGCGAAGAGAATGGAAAAGGGCATTAGAAAAACTTCCTTCACTAGAAACTGAGCTATATTATACCAACATTATGACATCCGCACCTACAACATCACGAAGATAGTATTTAGAAGCTCTGAACTTTTCTGTCTCTGGCATGATAGATTAGGCCACCTAGGTCTTAGGATGATGAGAAACATAATCAATAATTCCCAAGGGCATAATATTAATGTGAAGAATTTCCCGAATCACGAAGATTTTGTGTGCTCTGCATGTGCCACCGGGAAACTAATAACTAGACCCTTCACTCTGAAAGTGAAGGATGAAGTCCCTGCATTCCTGGAACGCATCCAGGAAGACATTTGCGGTCCCATTCAGCCCATCTCTGGGCCATTTAAGTATTTTATGGTGCTCATTGACGCTTCCTCGAAGTGGTCATATGTGGGTTATTGTCCACAAGAAACCATGCCTTTGCAAAGTTGATCTCGCAGATCATTCACATCAGAAATGTGTTTCCTGATCATCACATCAAGTCCTTCAGAATGGACAACGCCGGAGAATTTACTTCAAAGGCATTTGATGATTATTACATGGCAATGGTAATTGCAGTTGAGCACTCGGTACCGCATGTCCATACCCAGAATGGTCTGGCAGAGGCTTTAATCAAAAGAATTAATTTTATTGCCCGACCCCTTTTACATAATTGTAACTTGCCAGCTACATGTTGGGGACACGCAGTCCTAGATGCGGCGAATCTCATCAACTTTAGACCTTCGGCCTACAACATCCATTCACCTATGCAACTAGCGCAAGGGTCACCACCAAAAATTTCTCATCTTAGGAGGTTTGGATGCAAGGTTTATGTACCTATACCCCCTCCACAGCGTACTGCAATGGGCCCTCTCCGCAAGACTGGGGAAACTCTTGTTTATGTATCATTTGCTTAGTTTTTCCATTGTGAAAATTCTTGTTCTTCGCTTGTGTCAACTAGACCAACCGTAAAGAACCTCTACGGAATCCCACCTTTTGAACTCAATTTATATATTTGCAATTTCAGATTGCTTGTGATCTTGTTCTTGCCTGTTCTTCGGTTGCATGCAGGAATAGACCTTCGTAATCAGGTCAACCGCGCTCTTGGCACAGTTGATAACGACTTGGTGATTAGTTCAGTGATTGCTTGGTTCGTTCGTGATGCGTTCGTAGCCTGGATCGTGAGAGTTGATCATCACCAATCGAAATTATTCTTCTCATCGAAAGATTGGGACCCCATTGCCTCATCAATTGGTATCAGAGCTCAAGGTTGATTGGTGAGAATTTTCTTTACCTACAGTCCACCAAAAGCCACGAAAAAAATAAACAAAAATTTAGGGTTTGTTCATCCTGTCACAAACCAATCTGTGCCTTGCAATTTTCTTTTTAGTAATTCACTTTTTGAATTTTTGGTTGCATCATCTTGTCTAGTTGCTGATTTCTAGTTCTAGTTTTTGTCTAGGTTACCATTGTCTTGTTTACCATTGTTTAGCTTGCATCTTGATATCTTGCTGCTGCCTTCCTTCCTCTGCCGTGGCACACACATCCACTACCAATAATTGTCGTGGCAGCCACCAGCGCACCAAACTACCGCCGCTACCAATTTCTGCCGTGGCAACCATTTTCCGTCGTTGTTTTGACATTTTGGGGGAAAGGAGCAGGAATCAGAATGGGAAACCCTAATCAGTCAGTGTCGGTTGTTCAAAAAAAAGAAAAAAGAAAACAGATAGAAAAAAGAGAGAGTGCCCTCCTTCCCGAAAATTGACAAGCATGTCAAACTTTCTCCAAAACTGGCAAAAATTGGTGGAGACCTTCTACATATAGCCACAAGCTTCCACAAAAGAATTCATCAATTTGGACCACGGGTTTAAAAGATATAGCAGTTTTAAGTTGAACCCGAGTCGGTTTCTAGTCCGAGTAGCAATTTGATTCCGAGACACCTTTAGTAAAACGAGCATAACTTTTGCATACGGTGTCTGTTTTTAATGTTCTTATACTCGTTGGAAAGCTAACGACGAGGCACATCCAAAAAAGTGACCAAATTGTGCTAGTCACCCTCCAAGACCCCCAAAATTGGCCATCTTTGGACCTAAACGTGCATCGCAAGTTTTTGGTTTCTGGTTTTGCCCCTTTTCTTGGTCTTCCCTTTGGAATTTGGATTTCACCTCAACTGAAAAATAGTAGATCTCATCAAAACCTTTCAAACTGGAATTTGGAATTACATAACTTTCACGAACGAAGTCCGTTTGAGGCCCATGAGTACTCGATGGAAAGCTTTTCTCGTCCTCTTTCCAATCGATCTAGCCTCATCTTCAAATTCTTCCTATGCAAATTGCAATCACTCAAATAAGGTGCTACATCACCTGTTTGGGCCAACTTGGGCCTTGTAATGCTTGGGCCCTAGAAGAAGGCGCCTCTTTAGGCCCCCGTCTTGTTCACGAATGCACCATTCACGTGAACAGTACCATGAATAGTACCACATCTTATTTCATAGTTTTGTGCGGCCTTCCCTCCCCTATTTAAGGAGGCCGCACTCTTCTAGTTTACTCGGATTTCGTTTGCTTAGTTTTTTCATTGTGAAAACTCTTGTTCTTCGCTTATGTCAACTAGACCAACCGTAAAGAACCTCTGTGGAATCCCACCTTTTGAACTCAATCTATATATTTGCAATTTCAGATTGCTTGTGATCTTGTTCTTGCGTGTTCTTCGGTTGCATGCAAGAATAGACCTTCGTGGTCAGGTCAACCGAGCTCTTGGCACGGTTGATAATGACTTGGTGATTAGTTCAGCGATTGCTTGGTTCGTGCGTGATGCGTTCGTAGCCTAGATCATGAGAGTTGATCATCGCCAATCAAAATTATCCTTCTCATCGAAAGATCAGGACCCCATCGCCTCATCAAAGTATATGAGCAACTGTATGGAAAAACAAGATTATTTGCTGATCACAAGTATGTTGATTGGAACCACTTGGACTCAATTGACAAATATGATGGGACATACAGACTATTCCTGAGGACTGGCATACAGAACCTGGTTGCATTGAAATCAGATTATAATGAGGACATTATCAGACAGTTCTATGCCACAGTCTACATTTCTCCAGACTTCCAGCACATTTCCTGGATGACGGGCTGCCGGCCACTTGATGCCAACAAGCATGATTTTGAGTTGGCTTTGAGGATTGAGTCCAGTGCATATGAAAAGGTGTATGGCAGGCCGGCACTTGAGCTTCCCGCCCTCTCCCAGTACTATGATCAGGCCTCCAGATTCATCCCAGCCAAACTTGTTGGACTCTTACCCATCCCCAGTCTGGTCAATAGAATTATCAACCATACCATTCTTCCTAAGAGTGGCAACTATGATGCAATCCAAGGCTATGCATGGAACCTCATAAATTATGTTATGGAAGGTCATAGATTTGATGTGGTTGATCTAATAATCAGGGAGATCGCTTCATCAAAGAATAATAGGATCAAGCGCATTAACTATGCTCCTTATATTATGGCCTTGATCCGAAGAAGATTCAGTTTGAGCTAGCTTAGGTGTTGTTCACAAGGCTTATAAGCCCGAGCTGATCCCCTTTTCCTCCAAATTGCTGTCCTCATGTCCTCGTGAGCAGAACTGCGCAGCAGCAGCAGTAGCTCAGCCCGAGGAAGAAGGCCAAGTCTCCCTCTCACAAATTTACTCAGCCATTTTTTAGCTCTGTGACTTCCAGGCTGAGGGATTCGCCTCTCTCTCTTCCTGGCTGGATTCACTTGACGGGAGGGTCACTTCCATCGAGCAGGCTATGGCTCATCCTCCCTCTCCCCTCCGCTATGGTCGCCGTTGTCACCGTGATCCTTCTCCTCAGGGACCCCAAGAGTAGCCTTTTTAGTTATTTGATTCCAAAGAGGGAGAAGAACTGAAGATGGAGCTTGGGCAACTTATTGAAGAAAAGTTTTTAGCTCAAATTCATCTCTAGATATGTAATGACTATTATGTGGTGTGATGAACTTTCATGTCTTTTGTTTCATGTAGTGTAATGAACCTTTGTGCACTTTATCTCTTCATATCTTTATGTTTATGCCATGATAAATTTGAAGTTACATGCATCTTGTGCTAAAATAGCTATTCCTTGTGCTTGAAATATTTTTTATGTATGCACATGTTTAGGGGGAGCTTTCCCTATCTTGACTTTAAAAAGGAAATAATTTACTAAAAATCTCAAGTAAAATTCATTGCAAGAATTATTCATTTTCAAAGACAAAAGAATATACAACTAGTTGCTCAAACAAGTGGTATATTCAAAACTTAATTTCTCACATAAAACTTGTGTTGTCATCAATTACCAAAAAGGGGGAGATTGAAAGCATCTAGGCCCCTAAAAATGGTTTAGGTAATTAATGAATTTATGTGAATATAGGACTAATGTGTTTTTTTAAGTGTTTAAAAGGCTAAGTCCCTAAAATGATGATAAGACGCATGCTAAGGATCAACGTGAAGATCAAAGTGGCTCAAGGCAAAGGTATACTTAGACTAGGACCCTTTTTTTATTTTTACTAGTCTTAAGAGAAAGGATGGAAGATCGGATTATAGGCTAAATGTCATACCATAAAGGGGGATCATGGCAAGTAGCTTGATAGCATAATTCTTGTGCCATTTGGATCAATTTAGGATCATGCATTCATTGGAAATTTAATTTGAAAGTCAAATCTGTGCTCTGTCTGGAAAAACAGAAGTACCGAAGTTTTAACGGCGGAACTACCATAGAGCGGAAGTTCTGCAGTCTTGAACGGTATTTTCGGCGCTCGAAAGCTTCAAAAAACCGAGTAGAACCTTTTTTTTCGAGAGAGCACCCCCGGATGTGCTCGGTGCTCTATTTGGGCAACCGGAAGTACCGGCTTGTAAATCGTCGTACTTCTGCTTGCCGGAAGCTCTGGCTATTCGAGCGGAGCCTTTCTTCTAAAGAGCAACTTCGAGAAGATTTTGAGTTCGTGGAAACCAGAAGTGCCAGAGTTTCGACGTCCGAACTACAGTTTGAGCGGTAGTTTCATAGCCTTAGGTGGTACTTCTGGAGCACGGAAGCTCCGGAAGGTCGGGCGCAACGTTTTTTCTAGAGAGCGCCAATTTTCGGCCTCGGTCCGTGCCGACTTCTCGGAACTACCGTCCAACGGAACTACTGGTCAATGGAACTACCGGATTTATGATGACAGTAGTTCCGCACCGACTTTCAATGGCTAGTTCAGAAGCTTTGACATAACCGTTACTGTCGCATCAGAACAGGTACAGATGTACCAGCCTTTGGCCTGCGGTACTTCTACTCGCTTTGATTTTTTTTGGAATTTCATTGTAACGGCTAGTTTTGGTTGGTTACGGTATAAATACCCATACTCCTGCTCAAGGACAGAAAGTAGAGACCCTATTGAACATCTTTGTGCATTGAGCATTCACTTCACTCCTCATTTACTCCCTGTGCATTCATTTGAGGTGGTTGAGACAAAAGTGCATTGCGTCCAATAGATTGATCCTTTGCACTCGATTGTGGTCAAGTGAAGCTTGAGATCTATTACTCTTGGTGTTTACTGGCACCTGGATGACTTGGTGGAGATTGTTTGGTGATCTTCTCAAGAAGCTTGTTAGAAGACCCAGCGTGTGTGAAGGTTAGAGCTCACCTCTTTGGAGGGGAAGAGCTACCACTAGTGATTTGAGGTGGAAGGCTTAATTCATGATGCCGGTTCAATCCGTTTGGGCTAACCTCAACATGGACTAGGGAAACGGCAAGTTTCCGATCACCAAGGTAAAACATCGTGTGTACTTTGTTATCTCTTGTCTCCTTTTAGCACTTGTATATTTAGTACATTGTGATCATTTATTTGTGCTAGTGTTTTGTAGAGCCACAACATTACTGGAATTGTATAGGTTTCAAGTGCTTTAAATCTTTGTCATATTAAAATTGTAAAAAATTAAATAGAAGGCAAGAAAATTTTGAAACCTCTTATTCATCCTCCTCTAGTCGGTTATCCTTGATCCTACAAACTCTTCTTGAACTACAACTACAATAACAACAACAAAGCCTTTTGTCCTAAATAAGTTGGGGTAGGCTAGGAATGAAACATTCTCAAGATCAAAGAGATGAGAGCCTTGAAACAAAAACCTATCTGAGTCGAGAGCCTAAAACACTACCCCTAACTTTCTTATGGTTCTAGTACGTGGATCACTAACATCCATGTGCTCCTATCCAAAGCTAATTCTTTAGATACATTCCAATCCCTCAAGTCTCTTTTAACTGCTTCCTCCCATGTCAATCTTGGTCGACCTCTACCTCTTTTTACGTTTTCAGTACGCCTTAAAATTCTACTACGTACTAGTGCCTCAAGATGCCTTCTTTGGAGATATCCAAACCATCTCAAGCGATGTTGGACAAGCTTCTCTTCAATTGGTGCTGTGCCCACCCTATCACGTGTATCATCACTACGGATGCAATCCCGTCTTGTGTAACCAAAGATCTATCATAACATCCTCATCTTTGCTACACTCATTTTCTGTATATGTTGTCTTTTAGTGCCTAATATTCTGCTCTATATGGCATCGCAGGTCTGATCGTTGTCCTATAGAACTTACCCTTTAACTTTTGAGGGACTTTTTTTATCACACAGGACACTAAAATACTTGGCACCATTTCACCCACCCCACTCTTATCCTGTGGCTCATGTCTTCATCAATCTCACAGTCCCACTTTAGCATCGATCCCAAATAATGAAATATGTCCTTCTTAGGCACTACTTATTCGTCCAATCTAACATCTCCATCATCTGCCCTAGCACCACTGAAATCACACCTCATATAATCAATTTTAGTCCTACTAAGTCTAAAGCCCTTCAATTCTAAGATCTTTTTCCACAACTTGAGCTTCCTATCAACAACTATCCTACTCTCTTCAACCAGCACCATATCATCAGTGAAAAGCATACACCAAGAGATATCTCCTTGTATTTCCCATGTTATAACACATGTCTTGACTCATGTGATACATGATGTACCAAATTTATTACCATAGTTAATTAAATTTTGGTCGCTTACTGAGCTATAGGCAACATGACTGATGTCTAAAGGGAGTTTGGTGAATTAGCATTGATGGGAGCAACTACCTAACATGGGCCCTTGGTGTTGAATTCTACTTAGCCTCTAAAGGGTTAAGAATAAATCTTGTACGACTAATACTCCTCCATCTTCTTCTCTGTCTGGTCTAGACGTTGTGTAGTAGGCATAGGGGTCTTGATCCAAATGTTCTGAGTTATTTTAGTGAGCAAGGGTGAGCATAATCAATCATGCTCCATGAGCCAACATACATAATACAATATTATAGATGCAAGGCTTATCAAAGGAAAGCTTATGTTTACTTATTTGCAAAATTCTATAGTTAAATTACAGTAAATAGAAATCCTAAGACTTAGCATTTTTAACTAAACCACATTTTTAAACACTATCAAAGTATGCAATAATAATTGAGGTACATGTTTTATCCACATTACATGGTTCCATCCACTATATGTTATTTTGATACTAGGGTTCCATCCACCCATTAGAATCACTAGATTCTATCGAGCTAGGGGCAATCAACTTAGGGTTCTTTCCACCCATCGTTTTATCCCAACCACAAAATTCTTTTGTAAATAGACACTAACTCGAGTAAGTTCCCATGCTTGCCCATGATCATGGGTACGATTGTTTGAACAATTTTCGCTCTGCAAAGGTCACACACTTTACTCACAAGAAATGTTCAACTTGTTATATCCTGCATATTTCCTTAGATATACAGATCAAGAAGACCAGCATAAGGCCTTTACAATGCATCTCCCAATAAGGTTGTACCGCTATGGTTTTCACCATCGGGATTCCATCCACCATCTCTAGAGGCCCCTCTTGTGCCACACGGTGGCTTAAAACCAACAACACGACATGTGTTCCTTCGGCTGGTGCAACCCACATTGGATTGAAGTAAATTAATTAGCTAGGTTGTATCTATTATAGACTTGTGGTTGCACTATTTTATATTGGGAGGCTATCATAAGATTCAGTCCTTAAAATTATTTGGACGATTCTACCACATTCCACATTCTCGTGCTCCTCCACTTTTGACCCACTTACCATCCGCCCATATATTTAAGTAATTTTAGAGTTTTGGGATCCAAAATGCCCTTTCAGTTCCAATACCAGCCATTGAATATGGTTGCCCAAATCCAAGTTTTCAGGTTTTGAAATGGTGTCCGGGCAAATTAATGCCCTTATGTATTGTAAGACCCAGATTTTATAATCCGGAATCTTCTGTGATTCCACCGCACTATTCCTTGGATCAGTAGATAGTGCGCATAGATATAGTTCTGAATGTCAAAATACATATCATGCGGAAGTGTTAATATAATAGTAAACTTACACATGGGCTGATTACGCCAAAATCAATAAATTGCAGCAGCGGAAGAAGGAAACACACAGGTGGGACCTTCAGGACATGCCCACAGGCAGCCAACTGGAGGTTCGCGGCCTAGTTCTTGGCACCTTATCATCGTCGTCCTCATGTCCAGTTGTGTTGCTGAAGCGTAGTAATCTGATTCTGGATTTGTTATGAGAGCGAGTGTGAGCACAAACCACCGTGCTCCGCGAGCCAATACACAGGATGCAAATAAATAATATGCATGGCTTATCAAGGGAAGGTTCGGGTTATTTTATTTGTCATAAATTGCTTTTGAAATATAATACATAGAAATTTCCTGAGACCTAGCAGTTTGAACTGAAACATAAAGTGTGAAAGAATGCAATAACATTAGCGATCCAGATTCCATCCACCGCTACATGGTCTCTGCACCATATGCTTAATCCTTCAGCGTCATAACCGCTTAACTTATCACTGGGGCGACACTCAGGGCAACACAAATAAGGGCATTCCTCTGCCCTCCACTTTACCAATTCCACCCACAAAGTTTTTGAAATAGAACTATATCTAGTTAAGTTCCCATGTCCACCCTTAACCGTGGGCACGGCTATTCGAATAGTTTTCACTTGCAGAGTTTGCACACTTTACCCACAAGAGATAAATCTGCTCGTTGCCTCACATGATTCCTTAGCCATGCGGTTGAGCAGACTATCACAGAACCTTTACAATGCATTTTTCCTAGCAGAGTTACGTCCGCGAAGGTTTCCACTTCCTTCGGGGTACGACCACCCTTCTAGAAGCCCCCTCTTGCGCCGTCACGTCGGAGGATGTGGCCATCCTCTACCCGCCCGTGGTCACACCGACGTAACTCTTACTAAGTTGATGCGAATTAGTTAGCCCTGCCTACATTTTGCCAGCTTGTGGTTGTACTGGTTTTACACTGGGAGATCATCACAAGATTCGGTCCTTAGGGTTACCTGGGCGGTTCTACCACTAACCATTTCTGTGCTTCCACTGCACCACTCACACACCCTCGAACCATCCGCCGGATAATTAAGAAACTTGAGGTTTTAGGAGCATAAAATATCCATAACCAAATATACAGTCATTACCACCATGACTTCCCAAACCAAGTTCTCATGATTCAAAGTGATGCTTTGGGGCATTTTGGTGCTTCCGATTATCTAAGCAGTACTAAGCATGGTATATAGTTATGGACTTATTTTTTAAAGGTTACCGTTATAATTTTTGCTATGGTGACAAGGCTCATATATTCAACTGTTTCCAAAGGAGGTATAATACTAGCAAGTTGTTTAATGGGTATGTAACTAGAATCTTCAAACAAACATATATTTGCATATGAAATAACAACATGCAATTTGATAATTTAAACAAAAGTAAATTTGCAGAAAATGTAGGTTCAATATGATCAAAGTATTGACTCGCCTGACGTGGTTTACCGCGGTCTTGAGCTCACACAATGCTTTCTCTTGAGCTTCTGGTTTCTATCTTCACTTCAAGCTTAATCTCGCTGGATCCACTGAATCTTCACGACTCCCAATTTCTAATTACACGACAAACGACTGAATCCAAATGAAAGCAAATAACTCAAAAGATCCAAATAAATCCGAATAAGCTCATTTTAGTTTTATTATGAGTTAATGGGTGATTCGGGTGATTTGAGGCAAGGTCGATGGTAGAATGTGATGGCTTGACCTTTTATTAATAATCTCTTTTATTATTTTTGTATTTATCAAGGAAGTCCCATGAGTTAGGTTAGACCTATGAATCGGGATACAAGGCTAGTTGGGTATCATTTTGTCGGCGTTAATATTCGGGCATATGCGATATATAAGCGATGTATACAATGTTTAGTCTACCGAGTTAGTCCTATTATGCGGGTATATAGCATGTTGTGGTATGACATTTTATGTACCTTGATTATTGCGGGCTAAGTTTAATTTGAATTATGGTCTATTTATATGGGTCCCAGCTTGCTATATACAATTATGATCAATATTATTATTTATTAAATCCATCGTTAATATTTAATTACTGGCATTCCTATTATTCTGTCTACACTATAGCTATTATTAGGCTCGGCTTTTATTTCTAATTTAAATTCATTTATCCATTAGAGCTTGTTATACAGAACATATTTCAATATTACTTTGTAATTAGCTCTCTCTTTGAGTGTTATTTAATGGCGGCATTTTAAATCTGGGCATATACCTTAATTTTAATTAATGGTAATCTTTATTTGGTCATTTACCATAAGTTGTTTTTCTTTATCAAAGTCTTTAATTAGTATTTAGTCTTTTAGTTAATTATTCGAATAGTATTAATTATTCAAACATAATAACTAATCCACATTTAAATATTAATTGATCTGGTTTTATGACCTTATTATATTTATTAGCTTTTCTGGATTATCTCTAAATTTATCTTGATTTTTATTAATTAAAATGAGCTACAAAAAGTATAACAAAAATATGGGGAAAAAGGTGCTGCCAGCCGGATTTGAACTAAGACCTTGGGGGAAAGCTAATTATTAAGCGTGCTCGGGTAGCCAAGTGGGCGCAATGCCTGGGCTAACCAAGGAGGTGTAGAAAAATAGAAAAGCTAGGGTTGGAGCAGGGTCAGAACAGAGGAGATGGCCGGCGCTCGGTGTTGAGGTCGCCAGCAGCGGATGGTGGCCGAGGAGGGGGCAATGACCTGTGAAATGAGTCTCACAGGGGACGGGGGAGCTAAGGGTGGCGGCCAATTGGCCGGAGCGGCGGCGAGGTAGACGGGCGACGGCGCGGGACGCCGGCGGTGAGGCGGGTTCGGGGCGGCGACATCGGAGGGGGAGAAGAAGGGAAGCCGGGTTGCGCGGGAGCAAGAGGGCATTCCGGGGATGCTTACTAGGTGCTTGGCCGAGCCGGGGAGGAAGCACGGCGAGGTAGCTAGCTGACCCGGCGGCGCGCGGGTGTGCTCACGTCGCCGGCACCGAGACGGTCGGCGAGCTTCGGTGGAGGGCGGAACGTCGCGCACGGCGTCCCGAGGAGCGTGTGCGAGCAAGGAATTGAAGTGTGGTGGCACGGCTTGGCGGATTCCTTGGCGGCCGGACTTGGAGACGATGAGGCGCACTGGCAAGGAATCGGGCACAAGGAACCAATTACACGCGGGGGAGGGTTAAGGGAGGTGAGGCGGTGTGGTTAGGGGCTTTGGCCGAAGGTTTTATAGCCGGTAAAAGGAGCGGCGACGTGCGGGGTTGGCCGGCACGGCATGGGTGCAGTGCGAAGCAGGCGACGGTGGCAGCGGAAAGACCGGGCCGCGGTAGGGGCCAGGGCGGCGCGGTCTGAGGCGGCGGCGTCCAGCGGGATTCAGGGGATTTGCCGCTGCTCGGCGTGGCTTGCGCGGCCGTGTCTTGCGGCTTTGACCGAAGCAAAGAGGAGATGGAGGGGGGTCCGTGCGCACGGCAAGAAGAAAGGAAGGGAGGCAGGGAAAGAAAAAAAGGGGAGGCGCAGGGGCTGGGGCCCGCAGGGCAGTGAGAGGGGGTGAGAGGGGAAAGAAAAAGGAGATGCATAAGGAATGGTGCCCACATGTAATAGAGAGTAGGGGAAAAATGAAGGAAAGTAGAGATAGGCTTAATTATTTTTTGGACTTTGGATTTTTAATTTTGAACTTTTAACTTGCATTAAAATGTATTGATTTGTGGATGGCATTTAGAATTCAAGCTTTAAATTTTCAACTATTAAATGAGAGTTATTATTATTATTATTATTAAGGTTATATGCGTACATATATATGATTTCATATATTGTTATTTGCTGGCTTACTTAATTTTGCATACACACACATATATATATATATATATATATATATATATATATATATATATATATATATATATATATATATATATATATATATATATATATATATATATATATATATATATATATATATATATATATATTATTTCCTATATTGCTAAACTATTCCTTGCACAATTTTGCAGATATTTTTTTATGTATATCTAAATACGTCCATATAAATATTCATAAGGATCTATATTTCCTTACATTACCAATTATGCTATTATTTCCAAAGTAAGACTTTGTATTTTAATTCAAATTTCTCCCTCCTTATACTGGATCATCTTTTCATATTCGCATTTTAAATCTTGATTTTCTATTATTTAAACATGTTTGTTTCCTTCTTGAACTTTTTAACTCTTTGGAACTTCGACCAAATTTTCAGAAAAATATCATGAACTCCAAATTCAAATAAAATATATTGCAAAAATAATTCAAAAACTTCACACTTTTCAAATTTAATTTTTCAGGATGTTACATGTATCTAAGGAAGGTAAGCATGTCACTTAGATATAGACATATAACTAGTTTGTTTGCCATTATTTCTAGGGTGGCAAGATTTTATGTCTATGGTCAAGGAGTGGGGTATAGTAGCGTAATTATTAATTGAGACTTAACTATAAACCTAACATGAATATAATTTGCATAGTAAATTAAACCATGCAATTTAATAATTTAAATCAATATAATTTGCATTCAAAATGTAGGTTCAACATGATGAAAGTCATTGAGGGAGGTGCTTCTATGCTTTCCTCAAAAGTTATTTGCATAATTTTTAAAGCATGATGAATAGTGAATAAATGTTTATTATCTCTTCATTTGTATTGATATTAGTGTAATCATTGTTAAAGAGGAAAGAACAGAAGCCTTTGCTCGAGTAAATTTGAGTAATTTTCTAGTAATTTTTTTGCATAGAGAAGCTATGTGCACCTTTAAATCAGTAGGAAAACAAATTCCTGTAATCAAATAATGCCTACAGGACTAAATTAATATAAACCAGAACCTTCTGAGTTTAATTTGAAAATTCCCATCATGGGGAGGCCCTCATACTTTATTCCAAAAGTTCCAGGGTCTATTGCAAATTTTCCATACAGAAGGATCTATTTTGACTAAACCAAGGACTTGCGTGTGATTTTCTAAAACCCTGAGAGATTTTTTGGCAACATTGCGACAACCGAACTGGGTTGAATTCAGCCTAAGGCCAAATCTTTTGCACGTGGGGTGCCAGGCCTACGCTGGCCCGCTTGGCCCACATTGTTATGTTTAACCCTACACTATTACAAAATGGGTCATCACAGACGGTTCGGAACTGTCATCACAGATGATTTTCTGAACCGCCTATATTTATGTGTCAGTGATAATCGGAGGTTATCAGAGATGGTTTGTGAGCCGTCTATGATAAAGACAACACAGACAGTTTGTAACTAGAACCATCTGTGAGAAAAAACTATTACAGATGGCTCGAACCAAAAACCGTATGTGATTTTCACACATTGCAGACGGTTCTAGTTACCAACCGTCTGTGATTTGCGAGTATCATAGATGGTTGGTATATAGAACCATCTGTGATAGTCCTTCATAGACAATTTATACCACAAAACTATCTATGGTCGTTCATTGTACACATGAAATTTTTTCTGTTTTTTGGCTATCCTCAAGAAATGATGTTACCTATGCCCTATGAAAACAAGCAAATACAGTGGCAAACACAATAGCACTTTCCATTTCCATTAAGATTAGAATCCACCATTGCAACATAACAAGATAACGAACCCAACTCTATAACATGGCAATAACATATAAGAAATAGAGAACATAGTAGGCAGTATAAGCTGGATGCATTGGATGGCAGCCAAATATCACTGGCAATGGAGAGGCAGCGGTAGCACCACCTTTGTGGCACAACGGTGAGACTGCAGAAGACACTCTTACAACACTTACGACAAGAGTGTGCTATGCAGTCGACTGAGGTGTCACAACAGAGGTGCTAGTTCACGGCGATAGTCAGCATCGTCGAGGGACAAGCTGGATGCATCAGATGGTGGCCGGATATCACTGGTAGTGGAGAGGCAGCGGTAGCGCCACCTTTGTGGCATGACGGTGAGACTAAATAAGACACTCTTACAACACTTACGACAAGAGTGTGCTATGCAGTCAACCATGGTGTCACAACGGAGGCGCTAGCTCACGGTGGCAGTCGGCGTCATTGAGGGAGGATGTAAGAAGCTATATAGTAGATGAACTCATGCGTGATTGTCGATGGAAAGGTTGGTGGGGAGTAATTAATAAGGCCAAGCGGTGAGAGGAACCGGTGCCTACCATTCGATGTGGAGAGAATGGGCGGTGAGATCGAAATCGGGGATACGTTGTGGATCGGTGACGTGTTATTATCAGAGACGGATTGTTATATGAACTGCCAATGATAATGCACATATCAGAGAAGGCTTGTTATATGAACCGTCTGTGATAATGCACATATCAGAGACGGTTTTTTATACGAACTATCTGTGATAATGCACATATCAGAGATGGTTTGTTATACAAACCGTCTGTGAGAAATCATATATCAGAGATGGTTTGTTATACAAACCGTCTCTAATATTAATATCATTAGACGGTTTGGTATACGAACCATCTGTGATAACGCTTAAATATGCGCACCCTAATCCAGCTCTTCTAAACTGTCATCTCCCTCATCTTCTTCACCAGATTTCTTAATAATGGCATCTAATATTCTTTTGATCTCCTTCCTCTCATCTATCCATTGTGAGTTGTTCGGCCGCAACTTTGCAGAGGCGGCCAACAATTTACGTCTAGAGCAGCTCCTCCGCTCACGCCCTGCTCTCCTTCCTCGACTCGCTTCCATCCGTCAGCTAGACCTCATCATCCGCCATCGATGAAGGTGTCTCGTTGCTACTCAGGAAAGGGAAACCGCCTTCAGCCTCGTCTTCTCTGCAATGTGCATAAAGCGGAAGAAGCTCTTGTGACAGTGGAGAGACACATGGATAACATTGCCGATTCTGAGGAAGCTTATCATGGCATCCTCTATGAGTTATGGGTCATGCTAATGATTTTCCCCGGCTAGAGGAGGAAGTGCAGAGGGCAAGGACAATCTTCACGGCATTCGAGAACTTAGCGGCTGATCCTCCAACTCCAAAAGTCGAAGAAGAAGCATATAAAGCCCAGAAGACTAAGATCCAGGAATTTCTTTTGGGTTTTGTTAAACGTCATCCGGATGTTTTCTTCCTAACTATCATCCAGATTTAGGACCATTGGATTAGAGATCCAGTGGCCATGAATTCTCTTCCCTCCCCTTGAATTCTACCCTCTCCCCCTTGAAAAAAATCTCCCCCCTTTAAAAACACGGGGCACTTTGATCTCTAATCCAAAGGTCACAATTTTGGATAATAATTAGAAAAAACATCCGGGTGATGTCTATACACCCCCATTTCTTTTTTGGGATTTTTGTAATAAATTTGCGTTGAATTTGTCTCTGATCTCAGTAGCTTCTATAGTTCATACAACAAAGGACAAAACACAGACGGTTGTAAATGAAAACCATCTGTGATAGTTTCATAAACTGTTCTAATTAAAAATCGTCTGTGATAATGTGTATATCACATATGGCTTTTAAATCTAACCGTCTGTGATAGTTTCAGAGACAGTTTTAGCCATGAACCGTCTGCAATAATAAAAGTACAGATGGCTCCACATGAACCATCTGTGATGAGACATCTAGGATAGCTTGTTTTGTAGTAATGCTAGCACCATGCGGCGACGGTAGCGCATGCATGTGCGCACGGCTGTTTCCTCGTCAACGGCAGCGCGCAAAGGTGGCCTGCTATGGTGGCTATGAGCACAGGATGTAAGTCCCCAGAGCTTGTCTTAAATTTATTAATTTTGCCTGTGGACGGTGTATGTACAATAAGAATCCCTGGGTCCCCCTTATATGGGAAGACAAGGTTCCCTTTTATGATAACCTAATCAATATAGGATTAAACCATGCTGATGCGCCTGCTATAAATTATGGACCGGTTTAGACTAAATGTCCATGTTATAACAACCGCACAATAGTTGCTCCCCACTTCTGATACGGCAAATGATATAGAACATCAGTCAACTGGATACAACGTAGCATACATGGTAGTTTCCTCTTCTTTTTCGGCATCCTCTTCTTTTTCGGTGTAATCGGGAGGTGCGGGCATAGGGAAAGGAGGTGCTCCGGCTGTGGCGACGGGGTCGGGGTAGGGATATGCGTGTTCGGGAGGTGCGGAATAGGGGGGATATGCGGGATGTAGAGGTAAGGAATAGGGGGGATATAAGGGATGGGGAGGTAGGTGTGCGGGTGCGGGCATTGCATCTGGTTTCTTTTCAGCATCTTTCTTTTTCTTTTCTTCTTTTGGAACACGAGTTTTCTGGCGAAGTTCGCCAATGCGAAACGGGCCGGCGTGTTCTGCTAGGATCCACACGATGGTTGTGAGCTCACCGCCACGGCTGAGCTGCTTGGCATGGGAATCCCTGCTGCATCGGGTGCCCGCGTAGAGCAGCTTGTCCACCCACACGTTGAAGATGAGTTCCAACAATTCCGGCATGTCCGACTCATCGGCTCCTAGCAGCGTCTCGGCAAGAGCAGTTCCATCCGAGATAAGACGAGTTTTAGCTTGGCTTTCGTCGCGCAAGATCAAGGCAAGCTTCTCTCTTGTTGTAGAACTGGGGTTGTATTTCTTACCCTTACGCCATATGTCCTGCAAAGCACCGCTGGTTCCTTCGTACAGGCTGCGGAGCACAAGGCCTGGTAGCATGTATCGACGTACAGTGACGAGGAACATGAGATATTGCGACAGCGCCTTGATCGCCTTCACACGGGTTGACAAAGTCGCTGCTGCATTTTTGCCCTTGATGAGTTGTTGATCACTGCACAAGAGGAAAACGTCCGTGGCGATATGCCAGACAAGGATGTCCTCTTGGAATTCATGGCCGAAGGCCAGACCAGGGGTGAATCCATGGGGTAGGCTTCATCAGGCTGAAGCCTACCCTCCACTGGACGCCGAACCACCCCGCCGCCCTCCTGCAGTCCTGCGGCGACTAGCAGTCACTGGCGACGACGCCGACGAAAGAGCTGTCCGAGGAGAAGGCACGGAGCCAGGGGAGAAGAAAGGCCAAACTGCCAAAGTAGAAATACAGGCCCACTGGCCCATTGCCCACACATCCAGTATCCAGTACATGCTGCCCTGTTCAGCTTCGTGCTCCCAAATTTCCCCCAAATCGGAAAGACCAAAATCCCCATTCCCTTCCCGAGCTCCTGTTCCCCCAAATCCCCAAATCCCCAATCAATTGCTCACCCAGTCACCCATGCCGCGTGCCGACGAGTGCCGGTCGCCGGATCCGAAGGGGGAAGCCGGGGAAGGGCAGAGGCGGAGTTGCGCCGTCGCGGGGACGCCTGGGCGGCTGCCGGCTGGGCCTGAGCGGCGGAGGTGCGGAGCTGGGCTGTCGGTGGCGGGGTCGCGCCGTCGCGGAGGCGCAGAGAGGCCGGAGGCGGGACGTGGCGGCGCAGGGGCGAATGATTGTGTCTTGCGTGTTTTCGTCGCCGTCGCCGGTCGCGTGAAGCTGTGAAGTGAAGAAACTGTGATTCTGTGAAGTGTTTGTGTGAAGGCGTCGTCGGTTGCGGGTTGCTTTTAGGCGTGTGAGCTGTGAAGTGAAGCTGCAGCTGCCTTCTGTTATTTGCCGCTTGGACGCTTCACTACTACAGAAAATATCATCACAGACGGTTCAAAAACGTCATCACAGACGGTTTTGTGAACCGTCTGTATTTATGGGTCAGTGATAATACGAGGTCATCACAGACGGTTTTCGAACCGTCTGTGATATTTATAATCGCGAGCGGTTTTTAGTTAAAACCGTCGTGATATATAATTATCACGAGCAGCTTTTTGTTAAGAACCGTCTGTGATATATAGTTATCACGACGGTTTTTGTTAAGAACCGCTCGTGATATGTATAAATCATGAGCGGTTTTAGTTAAAAGCGTCGTGATATTGCCTTCTACTCCTAAACCTATTTCTGTTTATTGGCTAGCCTCAGGAAATGCTAGCCATACCCTCTGAAACAAGCAAATCAACATGTAAATGTATACATCCAATTCACATCTCAATTCATTTCACAAACATAAAACATCCATTTTTATTAAGATTAGAGCCTGCCATTACAATATTCCAAAACAACGAGTAGGTTACACAATAAGAACAACGAGGAACAGGTTACACAACAAGAACAACAAGAACAACGAGCAGGTTACACAACAAGCAAAGATCCTCTATGCCTTTGACGCCCACCATCCTTCTCGCCCCTGATGCAACGCATGAGCCGGATGTCTTTGACGCCCACCATCATCGCCGTAGACTTGTGCGTCGTCTGCAAGGAGGAGGACAGCAAGGAGGAGGATAGCAAGAAAGAGCAGACCAGCAAAGAGGCTGGGTTTGGGTTATATTTATAGGGGAGGGAGAGGGAGGGAGAGGTGGAAGTTCGAAATTTTTTGGCGCCGGGACAGAGAGGCGGAGCTACGATCCGTGGGGTGAGGTGCAGGATCGACTGGCCCAGCTGTCAGATTATTATAGACGGTTCTACATATAGAACCGTCTGTGATGAATGAATATCACAGACGGTTCTACATATAGAACCGTCTGTGAATTAGAGCACACAATTTTATATACCGATGCAATACAAACAACTAGTATGAAAAGATAAAATAGCAATGTTCTATATGACTTATATATACTCATTTCAAAGGTTTCGATGAGATCTACAACTTTTCAGTTGAAGAAAAATCCAAATTCCAAAAGGAAGACCAAGAAAAAGGGCAAAAATAGAAATCAAAAACTTGCGACGCAGATTTAGGTCCAAAGATGGCCGATTTTTGGGGTCTTGGAGGGCGACTGGCAGGAGCTGGTCATTTTTCTGGATCGGGCTCGTCGTTAGCTTTCCAACGAGTACAAGAACGTCGAAAACGGACACCGTATGCAAAAGTTATGCCCGTTTTACTGAAGGTGGGTCAAAATTGAACCATACTCGGACTCAAGCGGGAAAATATGAAATTTTGAGAGATTGCAAGGCGGGAAACATATCACGAGCGGTTTTATTATAAAACCGTCGTGATAATCTGAATATCACGAGCGGTTTTATAATAAAACCGTCGTGATATTCTAGTATCACATACGGTTTTATAATAAAAAAATGCGTGATGATGGCATATCATAAACGGTTTTATAATAAAACCGTGCGTGATATCTGGAATATCACGACGGTTTTATTATAAAACCGTCTCATGATATACTGATATCACAGACGGTTCAGCGGTAAGAACCGTCTGTGATACTCCTTTTTCCCGCCACAAACACCACAGACGGCCTCCAAATTAAAACCGTCTGTGGTAGTGTACATCACAGACGGTTTCACAAAACCGTTTATGATTTGGCGTCTAATATTAGGCTTTCTGTAGTAGTGCTTGGTACTGGACGCTCGGTTGCTGCTTGGTATCGTATGGCCGAACTGATCATTTAAGCTAGTGATCATGATTCAAGCTAGTGGTATAGTCCTTTTATTTTAAATGTTCATCATCATTTAAGTAATTAGATACGATTTGCTATTATATTACTAATTTTTTTAATTTTGATGTACAGATTGTTACCTACCGGAACCATATTTACATGTTTTAGGTATTCACTTGCCATTAGCGAGGTACCTCCATTGTATCTCTCTTTTTTCTTTGCCTTTATTCATGTATAAAACTATGAATTTGATTGCACAAGAATACAAAACTATGCTTTTTACAAATTAGTTTAGTCAATGAGGTGTAAGGCTAACAATTCTAGAAAAAGCTTATGATCTGACAGAAGAATGTATATTTTTTTAGCCTACCCTCATTTTTCATTCTAGATTCGCCACTGGCCAGACGGAACTTGCGCAATGTCTTCCCACGCCTCCTGGCTGCCACCTGACCCCAAGATGTCGTGATATTCTTCATGGAGTAGGCATTCTCGTGCATAGTGTTGGGCGTTGCCTCCTCGTACGACTTCAACACTTGCTGTATCCGTGCGAACACCAATCCCTTGACATCTCCTGAAAGCTTGAGGCCCTCAGAGTAATGGTATTCGTTCCAACCGTCTTCCTGTTAGAAATTAATCTTGTTGTTTAGATGTTTAGGTTATGATCATTTGTCTTTACATATATGTTCTGGGTAGTGTGGCCAGAGGCTATGTGTTCATGGCATGGCCCAAGTCATTAGGGAGTCTGCATGGCACTGTACATGGATACGTATTGGCACTGTTCACGCATACGATATCTGCGCGCGCTTGCACGGGAATAACTCGCGACGAGCCTGAGTTTGTGGGCACGTCGGTGGCGCCGAGAGGAGCGGCATGTCGTGCTTGTGGCGCAGAGAATGGGCGCTAGAAGTCTGCATGCATCCATGCATTTAGTTGAGTCAGTTTGTGGCCGTGAGGTTAGCACACGTCTGTTGCGTGGACTCCGGAAGGTGTGGCCGAGTCAAGAGTGGACGTTGTGGCTTGAGATACGGATCGAGCTAGCTGTATGCATGCGTGTGTGGTTTATTTATAGCTTGTAATCAGTCATTTGTAAATGAGTGAAGAAATACAAGAGAAAAGGGCCAACGTTGGTGCCGCAACGGTTCTCTGCGTGTGTTCTTCCTCCTTGAGTTTTTCCCACGAAAGTGTGAGCTGTGTCCACTGTGATTGCGTGGGTATTTAGCTGGGCCAACACTTCCAATCCAATCTTCTTGGCCAGTCTGCTGCATTGACTGGTCGTGTCACGAGTGCACTCGTGCAACAAGTTGTACTACCCAATGGTGCCAGAACACATTCTGTAGCTACTTGGCTCTCTGATAATCAGTCGGTGCGGATCCAGAGACGCGACGACACGACGGAGCCGGTGCCATCTTCCACTGCACAAAACTGCATTGTGAAGCCAACACCGTGGCCTAGCCTGCAGGAATGCATGTGTCCAGGTCGACCCTAGTGCCCTGAGCAGCCATCTCATATCCAGCAGGAACGCGGCACCCAGCAAGGCGTAAGTGATGACAACATCTGCCCTCCTCTGGCCATCTTTACTGTAGAACCCAAACAGCAAGAAGGCGGCAGCGGTGGCTAGCGGTGAGATGAAACGGATCAAGTAACCGCCCCAGGTGTGGACCTTGGCTGCCTTGGTGTACCGTGTACAGGATGTCGTACATGAGGATAGCTCCATCTCGACCACCTTGCCCATATCCTTCCATTCGAAAGACAGTATTTTCCTGCTGGTATCATGATCGGGTGAATCCGTGTCGATCGAAGAATCAACCATGGCACGCCGGCAGAAATGGAACAGGTTGTGAGCAACCAGCAGAGCTTGTTCATTATCAAGCTCCTGTTCCCTTCGGAAGCCCACACGCTCAGTGAATCTGGTTGGCTTCTGCTTCTTGCTTGAGCTCCGGATGTTGCCCAGGTGGCCTTGCCGTAGCGCCAGTGCCCTCTCCACATACTTGGCAACACCAACGGCGAAGACGATGATGGATGCTAGGAGCAAGGTCCCGCTGCTGCCACCGGTATATATATGCTTGTACAGGACATAGAATGCTCCCACGACCCGCGCGCTGACATTTAGCACCTGGCGCCCAGAGAGAATGTTGTCCGGGCCACCGAGATGCAGCAGAAGGAACGGCGCCCAGAACGCAACGAGCTGCTGCTCGCGCGACGTGCTGCCGAGGGAATACGTCGCGGCCCAATCGGCCAGTTGGTACGCCAGCCACAGGAGGAGCGGCCGCCCACCGGAGGCTTTACGCCTACGGATCCCGGCGAAGAGGATGAGGACAAGATGCGCAGCGAAGCTGGAAATGACCACTATCCGAATCACCCATAAATTCAAGAACTGCGTCATCCGATTCATCCATCCAGCCATGGCTCCTGCACTGAAATTAAGATTACACATTAAATATCCAATCATCTAGATTAATGTGGCATCTGCATGCTAGCACAGCACCAAAATTAAGTGAAACTAGAGTTCGGGAGGAGGTCCAGGATACATCTAGAGGTCAGGACGGGGTCCACTGCACGCGTACATGGTACAATAAAATGTAGGCTCAAGAAATTGATTTGACTTTACTGATCTCCCAATTAAGCTTGCTCGAGTAGCACTAGAAAAGGTCTGTTCTTTTTAACTTGACTTTTTAACTTCTCACGGTCTTTAAAATGTGACTTTGGCTACTATTTTTATAACATATACTAAAATATACTAATAAAATTATAATATTATAAATTATTTTTAATGACAAATCTAATAATGTAACTTTTGTATAATCAATTTAGATAGTTTTAAGCCTAGTAGTAGTCAAACTCTAAAAGGTTTTAAGTCTAGTAGTAGTCAAACTCTAAAAGTCTAATACAGATTCTAGAAAAGTAAAAAAGAATGAAAGGAGTAGTTATATACAGGTTCAACAGGGAGCTCGCGCCAAATGAGGATGTATGCGTCAAATGAAGTTGTATGCAGTGCTTAACCCCTAGACCTAGCTTAAGTTAATCACGCGCCCGTTTCATTAGTATTTCTTTCCTTTTCCTGCCCCCATCCCTGTTCCCTGTTCCGTGTCACAATTCCATTGGCTCTGCCCCCAAACCCCCAAATGAAACGGTCTTATTTCTCGGTGTTTTACCGAAAGCAGCCGTTCAGGAGTTACCACAGAAGTTAGAGCATCCGCAGTATTGGAATAAAAGAGGGTCCAAGAAAAACAGAGGGAGGATGGGACCCATACCAAACACTAGAGGCAAAATCTTCAAGAGTTGTCGAGGAAGCCGCGTCGCCGTCGCCGGACAGAGGTAGACGAACCCGTGCCGCTGCTACCTCCAGATCTGTCGGTCGACGGCACTGCCGGAGTGGAGAGGAGGAGCTCACGGCGTGGCGCCGGTGTGCAGAATGAGGTGGGAGGAGGAGAGGGTGGAAGGAGATGCTGAGGTGGAGCTGGGGAGGCAAGGGTGGATGCCGGATCAGATGAATGGGATGGGGGGTCCAGAAATACACTGTAGGCTCCACAAGTTGACTTGACTCTACTGATCTCCCAGTTATCTTGAATCCAGCAGCACAAGCTAGTAAGATATATTTATGATGAGTAATTGGTATTTTGGTTGAATTAAATTTGAATTTTGTAAAAATTTTAGAAAATTCAGATTTCACTTCATGTTTTCAGGCTTCAAGCACTAATCGGACCTGAGATGGCGATCTGACCGGTCTTTACCTGTTAGTCAAGATGTGAGCCCCGTGGTTTGACCGCCATGGGGTCGACTAACTAGCAGATGATCGGTGGTCTGACTGTCAGTGGCGGAGACAGGGGGGCTGGAGGGGGCCCGGCACCCTCCAACTTTTTACTAATCCTTCATTATATAGTTAATTACATGTGTTTAATTAGTAGTTTGGTCCCTCCCAATTTAGCCCAAATGTAAAGTATGTTTAAAGCCCAGTCATATGCAGCCCAAATCCTCTTTGTTTTGTTTCTTGTTTTAGCTTTGTATCTACTGATCTTTGTAAATGCGGGTTACAAGGTGGTGCGTACCGGGATCTGTAGGATATGCATGTTTGTGTTCTTAATCTTAGGATGATTAATGCAAACTGGTGAGTTGACTAGAAACTGTTGTAGCTAGTCATAGGTGTGATTAAAGATCATTCAAGCACTACTAGCTGGTGGAGTACATAACGCTAGGAACCTTTAATTAAAAGCCAAGAAAATGTTTTGGCCGAATTTCTATGGCAATACAATGGACATGTTCTCGTGGATTTGTTTTTTGATTTCTTCGAAAATCAAAATAAATAGTGTTTTTAAAGCAGTTTTTTTAAATGACTTCTGGAGTCTAAAAATATATGAGCCGTCCACGTCAATATATATCTTTACCGTTCACTGTGGTATCAAAAAATGTAAACAAAAACCATAAGTACACACTTCAGTAGTTGCTCTCACATCACATCTAGAGACCCTGTTTTAATTGGCTTAGACCCTATTTTAGTCGTAGAGCTAAGTTTAAGTTAATAGAGATGTAATTTTCTTTACATTGTAATTTGCGAAACATATTACTTTGATATGTGACTATTGGATTGGTAAATCCGGCATGGTTCGTTGGTTCTACTCTACCTGTTGTCCATATTGCCCCCCTATATCAATTCTGGCTCCGCCCCTGCTGACTGTCATGGGGCAAGTGGTCAGACTGGTCATGGGTTTTTTAGAAATTGAATACAAAACACTTGTGTAGGTCTAGACATCACCCGAATGTTTTTTTCCTAACTATCATCCAAATTTGTAATCCTTGGATTAGAGATCAAGCGGCTCTTTGTTTTTAAAGGGATGAGATTTTTTTCAAGGGGATGGAGGTAGAATTCTAGGGGGGAGGGGGAGAATTTATGGTCATTGGATCTCTAATCCAACAGTCTTAAATCTAGATGATAGTTAGAAAGAAAACATCCGGATGATGTTTAACAAAAACCCAACAAAAAAAAGGCGACTGGGAATCAGCAATCCCGAAAAATTATTGCTTTTTCTTGTTTTGTCCGTGACATTACTTGTTCTTACCGTATGGTGATACTATTCTAAGGCAAAATCTTACATCTAAATTTGACTCTAAATTCATACCCCTAGTTGAGCAACACCGCCTTAAAATTGTAACTAGTAGATTCACGGACGTGCCAACCCAGCCCAAGGCACCTCCAGCAAGCTGTACGAAAGGTCGATCAGTTGTCAGTCATCAACACAATGCAACTGGAAAGTGGGCCCATCTTGAAACTATATTTAATTATCCACCTAACCCCCTGAATCACACGGTGCTTTGCTAGTGCAACGAGCACATGCGTGATTCCTCACCATTTCAGTTCTTAATTTCTTCTTTCTTTGGCTTCTTGTTGAAAGTGGATCACTAGTTCGTACTGCTTGTTGCTTAGCTAGCTACTTCCACATGGGAGTCAATTGCATGCTGACTCGACGGTGTACTTACTGTGTAAAACTGTTGGGGATTTCCTTAATGAAATCGGGGTGTAACCCTTTTGTCCAACAACAAAAAAAAAAGAGTCAACAGTGTGCTACCAGTGCTAGCACGCCCTGTACTTACACTAGTCCTTCGCCGCTCCAGCAGCAACCGTATCCTCGGCGAAGCAACAAGCGACATGGCCTCTGCCTCCACGGAGGCTAATCGCTCCTATAGACCGTTCCGCTCTTGGTGCCTCGCAGCTTGAATAGCACGAGCAAGGGCAAGGACCTGCATGCCAATCCGATCTCAGCAACCAAACTACAAAAGTTGTCAGTGTACTCACTTACACATATCTTCATCTCCGTGGCCTCGAGGGCGCTCTCCAGGAGCTCTAAGCTGCACGAAGAAAGCGCGCGTTGGTCCAAGGCCATGTCTGCATAGTCCACCGCCCCCTTGAAAGCCCTCAGCGCCTCAGGATGAGGCCCAAAGTCTGCCACAATGAGTCTCCATGATTCCAAGCCAGTAGCCTTGAGGATGGTCAGACCCAAAGACACGTCCACGGTGGTAGTGCCAGCCGGGCCATGAACAATTCCGTTGGTAGAGCCTTGTGCTTGCCCCAGGGACCGGTGGCTTATTGACGCTGAGGACAATGTCAGGGAGCAAAGTGGGGGAAAACCTTGCGAAGTCACAAGAGGAGAATGAGTTATTCAAACGTACAGCTCGATCGGGAGAAGCTGGTTGGGAGGTGGCGGCATCGACGGACTCCATAATTGGAGTTGCAGAAGCAGCGCCACCGCCGGCACCAAACCTTACTTCAGCACCATCATTGTCCATGTTGGAGTCTAAATCCCCCACTAGTGCCGTTAACACCACTTGGAACCAAAAACTCATGGGTTCGGGAGAAGACGGTCAACCACGCTTCGCCGCTCTAGTCTCTAGGGACCCCTCACGAATGGGTGAAGACGGAACTACATCCTCTAGGCCACACTTCATCGCACAAGTATCTGGAAACGCTTGGCAGACTACAGTCTCCAGAGAAGTCTGGCGAATAGCTGACGGTGAAGCTACGCCTTCAGGGGCATCTAAGACCTCGCGCCCTGCAGTAGGCTTGGGGCCACGTGCATTGCCAGCCCTATCACCCAAGCCTCTCTGCGGAGCTCATGACATGACACCTCCGACACCACCTACACCACTCTCTAGCTCGGGCTTGAGGTCTGAGTTCGTGTAGTCGCCTTACTCCGAGTCAGTACCCACAGCGGTCTCCTTGGGCTTACCTGACTCATCCGGAGGAGGCACCTAGCGCAGCGGTTGCACCGCGAGGGAAGAGTGAGCCCTTTTCCGTGAAGGGAATGCCTCCCCATAGTCACCCTCGCGACCGCAGGGCCGACCAATGCCGGGGATGGCACACTCTCGCACACCCAGTTCACCCGGCCGTGGTTCGCCGTCACCGACTCTTGAAGGCTATGCTCCTTTATTGTATATGGCCCCAGAAAGACAGCCGTGGCACACTCAGCATCCTCGAGGGTGAGTCCTGCTATAATACAAAACGGAATCACCAGTGACCTCCTACATAACTGAGGTAATTGTGGTGGTTATGACCAAGTGCTTACTTGGATCGGTCGGCCTCGGCAACAAAGCAACAGTAGGACGGAGGCCATCGTCATGGGCGGGGCTAGATAGAACATGCCACGGACGCATTAGCGAAGACACACCTAACATGCAGTACTCCTTCGCAAGATCCCGTATGTTGAATCGAAGGGCGACCTCTACAAGCCTCAACACGCGATGCTTGTCGTCACGGTCCAGGGCCACTAATGGAGACATGCTGAAGTCCATTGAGCGCCCCGACCACCTCACACTGCTGCCACTCTCCACCTGCTAGTAGAAGCACTGCCTCATCCAGCATGACTACCACTTCATTCGTGTCGCATTCACCAGAAATAGCTTCGTACATGCAGATCAAAACATGAAGTTGACGCTTCCCAACTTGGAATACTCACCCTCTGTGACCATTTTCGGCTGGCACCAAGCATCGTGCAGGAAGGCAAACAACGCTGGGCTCGGCCACACCATCTTCACCCGGGAAGCCTAGCAGTACACCGCCCACCAAATGATAGCGTTGAGGGTCAGCTATGCCAGCTCCAACCCATACACCCTAAGGACCCCGCTAATGAACATTGCCGCTGGAAATTGGATAACAGTGTCGAAGTAGGTGGTGAACACGACCGTCTCTGGCTCCGTCAGGTGGGGCTCTGTCTCAGCAGCGGAGGGCAAATGAACTACGTTGCGGTCAGAGATCTTCCCATCACACACCAGATACCAAATCAGCGTGTCCATTGCCAGACTTTGCCCTAGCACATTCGTGCATACACCGTTCACCTTCTTCGCCGCCTTCCATCGCCTGTTGGCCTCGACAGCTCGTGTTCAACTAGCTCATACTCCACCTCAGACGCCGATGAGCTTTGACAGCCGGACATGCCACCGTGGCTCAACGAAGCGCCTGCGGTGGTGTGACGAGGACGCTGATCGCCACCATGAGCCATTCATTAAAAACGAAGTGTGACAGCAGTTGGTGCGCTTACAGGCAGGGCACTAACAACATGGTCAAACAAGCGGCAGCAACTAGGGTAGGTGCTATAGAATAAATCATGAGCGAGGCCACCGACCAATGCACATAGGACGAACAAGAACAATAGTTGGGCGGCGATTCGCCAGGGGCACCGGCTTTTAAAGGCAAAACGCCTTTTCCAGGCGTCCCTTCAGAAATCGCACTACAAGACAAGACCGTGCACGACGCGCCAACCACAAGTGGACATGCGTCCCCCGATATAGCAACCGTGCATGATCACAGTCAACAAGACCTAACACATGGGCGATTCCTTACGGACCGAAAGGAGGAGGGGGCCAAAGGTCTAGTCAACATGGTTTCGGCCTACTTAAGAAGAAGCCCTTTACTATAAGAGGTCTGTTGTGGGGATGCCCCCCACCAGCATTCATTCGGCCTGCTGGGCCAAAAGGCCCCAATAAGGCATGCAAAAAATATGTGTACCTCTAGAATAGTACCATATGGTAGAGGTGTTATTGTAGAAGACCTTACGGCCATGTATATATATTTCCTTGGGTTAATAAGGAAAGAGATATAGTTTATTTCTCATACTCACTCTAACTAGCCCTCTCTTCTACTATTTGGCTTGTAGCCATTAACAATCTCCACTTAGGTGGTGGAATTGGAGCCTGCCAACTGGGCAACCAATTCTAGTGGCATCTGACTTGAACAGACCACAAAGCTTCTTTTTCTTTTCTTAAAAAAAAGATCCTGAAAGCTTCCAACTTGACATGCATGCCTACAGTTTGTAGAGACATCCACGTCGGCCGTCCGCCCCGTCACATGGTTTTGAATTATAGCGTTGATTGATTGGAACCATGGAATTACACACATATAGTATTGTTGGTTGATGGAATGCAGCGTGTACGCTGACATGGTCTCAACTATAACAAACGCTAATGAGTATGAGATGATGATATCGTATTCCTCGTCTTTTTCTTCATGGTTTCCTGTTTCTTTCGTTTGCCACCTTACCTAAACTAGCTAGAGTAAGTTCTTTAACGTACGCTGGGAGTCAAGTATCGAGTCTCTCCTCTTCATTTCCTGTTTCGCTGCTTGTCTCAGACACCTGACTCATTTGGTCCAGCGCTACTGGCTGCTAGCGTACCTCACTTCCCGGTATTTATACATCACCACTTGTGATCGATCTCAATTAATTTAGTTAGGGACCGACTAACAAACCAATGGCCGCATGCATAGACACTACAACAAAACATCCGTGGGGAGACATCATATTTGTAGGTTAGAGACGTTCTGTTTCGTCTCCCACAGACAACTGAGGCGCTTTTATAAAGCGTCATAGAAACGTCTCTACATGAACCGTCTCAAAAATATAGAGACGCTCTCTAAGGCGTGCCTATATTATTTGAGACGTTCATTAGAGACATCTGCACTGTATCCCTATAAAGTTAGAGACGCTTTTATAAAAACGGCTGCACCACGTCTCAATTAATATAGGCACGTGCGTTGAGACGTTATGTGCCGTCTCAAGATGTCCTATGTAGTATGTATTTTTATTTTGATTGGAATATATTTTCTTATATACACACAAATACGTATCCGTATGAGAATATAATATTCCATATATTTATTATATATACATGTATATATAATAATTTTATAGGCAGCACCATAATATTGAGTACATATTTTTATAAAATATAAGGAATGGGCATAGCACAACAGATATAGTATTGTTATAAGAAAAGCAAACCAACTACAACTGAAAGTCTGAAACCAAGCCACAACCCGGGCAAACCATTGGCAATTGACAAATTCATCATCATTGCACCCTCCAAACCCCAAAGAGGTTTACATAAGAGAGGTTTACAAATAATTATAGCATCCTTTTAAATCAACAGAGTTCACAACTAAATAAAAATCTAATATGCGATAAACACATGTCGGTAAAATATCCTCCAATTTGACACACATCTTTTTTTAAACTGCTATAATAAATCATCAAGTCTATTTCTTCAATCAGAAAATTGTGCATCAGGCCTTCCACTCTGCATTTCTTTTCATAGTCCTCCATATCCTGCAAACATAGCAATATTAACAACAAAATATCAGATATGAGCAATCATGAAAAATATTACGGTACAAGTTCAGTTAATTAAACTAGAAGTGGCATACCTAGCGAGTAGAACGTTTAGGCTTTTTTACCTGAAGCAATAGATATTATATGAGTAACAAGACACAAATATTTCTGGTAGGAAAATTATTCTTGTAGTACAAAGAATTGATCTTACGTAGAACCGTGGCCAAGCAACAACACAACCAATTGCATCCTTTACCGTACAATATTTTTCAAATGGTCTAGGCAGCCTCTCATCACCAATATTTGTAACACCATGAATAGCCACCCCATAATATTCATCTCCAAGCATGTTTCCTCCAACCACATGTGTGCTATCTGAACTCACTAAATATCCTTTGGCCACAACTTTACCTTTGTATATTGGATTCAATGAAAATAGGTACACTACCCTTTGATCCTATCATTTTAAGAAAAATGTCATTGTCATTCACAAAAATGAGCATTGTCATTCATTAACATATAAAATACTTGGTTTATTATTAAAAATGGTAACACATCTGCATTAGATGAAGCTGTCCTCTAGTACTCTCTTTGTTTGAGGCCCTGTGTTAGAAAGTTTAAACAATTAAAACAAGTGCATCTGCAAACATGATCAGCAATACTACTGCAAGTAACATGCAACCATAATAAATTTATTTTCTTGATCAATAGTTTGAATCTAACCTGAGTAGCTTTTTCATGTTGTAAAATTGGTTCCACATAACCTTGACTGCTTTTGGGCCTTTTCGCAGAGCTTCCAATGCTTGCTTGCTGCAATTCAAATTTAGTTTTGTTATATAAATTGTGAGAATAAGGAAATTTTCAGTGCTAGAATAAGATGTGCATAACACACCTTTACAATCATTGGTTGATTTGGTAAAGGTTTACTAGAACAAAGTGTAGCCAAAGTAGTGCAGCAATATTGACTAATAAATCTTTGCATTTTTAATTCGTACATACCTCATTGGTTCCATGCTCATGTGGCGGCATTGATTCCACATACGTGACTTGTTTTGGACCTTTTGGCAGACCTTTCCACACTTAATTGCTACAATAAAAAGGGCAAAATTATATACATGTTATTAAAGCCAAGTTGATTCATTGAAACAGTGATATTTTCATAATTCACCTTGGCGGTTAATGCATTCATATGGTACAGATATATTGGCATGACGATCTATTGCATTAGTACACTTACTAATATGTGATTGCTGCAGCTTACAATAAATGCCAATATTTAGATATTGCGAAAGCATCGATTAAAATTTATCAAGCACACAAGCACTACATCACGCACATAATTTGGCGCGGCATGAACACCAGCATATGACCTCTCAAGGTTATTATCAAGTCCATTAGTATTGTCATTACCAATTTGATCAAAAATGTCAACCTATAATAAAATACAGGAGTCACAAAGTTACTAGATCAGTGTTCGCTACTCAATTTTTCCATACTTAGTTTGCACATACCTTATTAGTTCCAAGGTCATGTCGTAGTTGATTCCTTGTACCCACGAATAGCTTTAGACCTTTTGGCGAGCTTTGGTGCTTGATTGCTTCAATTGAAAGTAAGTTAAGTTAATCTACATATTGCAAAAGCACATGGTTCAATAGCATAGTGCGATTTTCATAAGTTACCTTGGCAATCATGTGTTCATGTGGTACAGATGGATTAGCACGAATACGTTTAGTTGAAGTAAAGCGGCGAATGCAATTGCTGCAAATTATAAAAAAATAACAACATAAAACTTTGGCAAAGCATCAGTTTAAAACATGGGTAGTCACATTCTTTCTCAAAGAAAAACAAAATATAACTTCATTCCATTTGTACAGATGCTGGACTTCCTACTAATACCAACCATATGTGCATTCACTGCACTCGATCTCTACATTCATGTTAATTTGGTTAGACTAGACTATACATTTACGTTAGCTTTAGCAATTTCTGGAAAGATCATCATGTGGCGAGATCATCCTTTTAAGATTAAAAAGGACTGAAATTTGACTTTATGCCCTCTTGTTTTTGAAGAAATCGGTGGGATGTATCCACATGGAAGACTAATCAAACAAGGAATATATGCAAACTGTATGAACAAGAGAAACTCTAAAAATAAAATCACGAGTTTTACCAAGTCCCAACAGATCCCAATGGCTCAACTAGTTCAAAGCGACAAGCGGTGATGGTCTAACACTTCCTCCTCTAAGGAAAATATATTAGCTAATAGCGAGCCTAGCGATAACCAGCTAACATAAAGCTGGACTAACACAAACACTTCCAAAACATCGTGCAATTAATTGGATAATAAATCCTATCAAAAGTAGCAAAAGAAAATTCGCAGATTCCTTTTGAGGCGTTGCCTTGTTTAATTGTCTACACCATGCAAAGCATCATGTTCTAATAACAAAGAGCAAAAACTTGGAATTAAAGCTTTTCCTTACATAGGAGTACATCAAATAGTTCGTTGCTAATTCAAAGAATTCCATCAAACAATGGCACAATTCTCGGACATAATTTTGCAGTATTGAGCAGGTAAGCTGGCAATGAAATGGCAGCTAAGTAATTGTGTCCATGCTGTAGTTTAAGCAGGGTAAAACTACACACTTGACCCAAAGCCTTACGCTCAAGGTACAACAAAATCACAATATCTGATATAGACAACAAGCACACATTGAGGTAAATACTTTGCTTTAGAAGCAGTACTTGAGGTTTTAGCATGCAGAATTTGTGGAGACAGCTCCCTAGTCCCTAATCACACTGAAGAAGCTAAAATATCCCGCGAAAAACTTGACAGCAATGGTTACATCAATAGGAAGAAGTGTGCCCCATGTAAGAGCAAATCAGCAAACTCTGTCATCCAAATGATTTCGACTGGTGCAGGCAGCGGAATAAACAACAAATTTGCCGCTGACATCATTAGACCTCAAATTATTATGTCCAAAAAAGGAAAAGGCTATGATGGAAATGAGGGGACGGAAGGACAACTTTTTCTAAAGCCCTGCTAATTATCATTACCACGCATTAAGCCTATGACCATGTAGGTTAGTGGTACAGTATTATAAAAAAAATAACAACATAAAACTTTGGCAAAGCATCAGTTTAAAATTTTCCAGGTTAATACAACACCTGCTGCACATTGTTTGGTGTAGAATGGACATTTTCAGACAATTCGTCAAGATTGTTTTCAAACTCAAATGGGATATCATTACCAACTTGTTCAGAAGTATCAACCTGAAAGGAAAACCAAAAACATATTGTTAGCACATAGTGTATTTGTTAATTGATCTTAAAAAAAGATGAGCCATAGGTGCTTACTTCATTATTTTCTTCTGCTAGCATCATGTTTCTCCAATCCTCTCCAGGGAATTTTCTCTCTATGAAGGCTGCATGAGATTCATATTACCACTCATGTCCTCTATTTTATTGTTCATTGCTTTTCTTGCTCCTTTAAGCATTTCTTGTTGCTCAGTTGCCCAATGTCATCTACTTCTGAGAAACCTGTATTTGGCTCCAATTCTTCGATCGTAGTACCCTCGAAGTTTTGTCTCTTTTCCAACTACACTTCGAAATACTTCATCATAATCTTTTGATGAAATAATGCCATAGTTATCAGATTTCCTTTTAGCTAACTCATCATAAGCTGTTTCCTACATAAGTAAATATGTATTTAGTAAATCAAAATTATGAATCAAATAGTATTTCTAAATGCAACTTACAAGAAAAGCAATATACCAGTACTTCCTTCATACGTGCATCCTTTTTCTTATGGGCTTCATCCCATACGTCAATATCATGTACTTTTCCTTTATTTTTTTCTTCCTGTGCAACAAACCAAATTAGAAGATTTATCAAATTTATAGTTAGATAGCTTTTTATCTTTAATAATAACAACATTTAAGTCTAAAACAATTAACACCATCTCTTTACAAAGCCTAGCGTGGCTTTTTCTCCCGATTGTATGTGGATTCTTACATTGTTTCGCGCATTGAGTTTTTCTCACATAATTTCTGGAAATAGTAAAGCTTCAGTCAATAGTGGGAATTAGAAAACAAATTTGAATACAAGTTTAGTCTAAAAATTGACTTGTCACCTTGTGTTGGTCTGACACCATATTGCAAGCGAGCACCCCATTGATATTCATTAACACCTTTTGGGACATCTTTTAATATTTCATTTAGAGTCCTCTCATCACGATTAAAGTACCTTTTCTTCAAGCGATGTTTGTAAGATCTCCACCCTTTCCAACTTTCATTAGGATCCAGTCTCTTGTAAGATGCTTAGTCTCAGAGGGGTAGATAAATTTAATCTTTAAAAGATATAAACAGAAGTTAGTAGTGTAAAAGCATGATGATACATGTTACTAAATAGTAAATAATAGTTCACCTCCACATCAGTGATTATGCTCTTATGTGGTTCCACAAATAATTCATCGTCCCATTTTGGAATGTGCAGTGGTGCAAATGTTGAATTGTGCAAGTGACCAAGATACGAGCCAAGAATGGAACCTGACCTATCATTTGGAACACCATTTTCATCCGTCTCCACAATCACCTTACCTTGCTTTAATTGCTCCATGTTTTTTACCTTAAAATCTCCAAGAATCTGCCGCACTTCTCCATTTGGCCCTACATTTTGGACCATTTGAACTATACGTCATAGGGAAAATCATATGCACTTAGAAATTCAAAAAAATGAAACCTTATGCAACTTACACATTATTTTAATTGGTCTTCTGGATGCAAGAGGCAACTCTGCTATAATGTTATCAACATGTGGATGATCTTCTACATTATATTCTTGCTGTTGTATATTACCTTCATCATGATCTTCAGTATGCATGTGCAAATCATCATCTTTAGATTGTGCATCTCCATCTATATTTTCACAATTGAAGTGCCAATTTTCTTCTTCAACTTCTGCATGTCCTACACCTTGTACATCTAGGTTTAACTTCGTGTAGTGCCTTGGTACCCTCATCATAATTGTTAACTACAGCCATAAAAAATTATGAAGTCAACCCCACGTAATGGAAGTTACGACACGCATATGTACCTTAATTATTTGTGAAAACAGGAATGTACAGAACAAACAAAGAAATAGAGAATAAATTAGGATATTATAAAACTACATGTTGAGACTATGCCACCTAGCCTGATGAACAGATTATACCCAAAATTGATCAGCTAACGGAACCCCCCAAAATTGATCAGCTAACGGAACCCATTGGAAGACTCCCTCGTTGTCCGTAATTACAACAGTTCGACGGCACAGACCCATCGTGATGGACCCAAGCAAACAAAATAAGAGCAAAAAAAGATAACCTAGATCGATCCCCTGTGACGGCAAGGAAGAACACCTGCGCAAGGAAGAACGGAAGCACAGCACCGGCCACCGGCGGCCGTCGCCAGATTGGATTTCAGTTACGGAAGGGAGAAGGGAAAGGAAGAGGGAGGCGGGGAAAAATAGATCGCGATATATATATTAGCGAAACTTTCCGATAGAAAAGCGGGAAAAAATATCCGCTCGAGCGGTAAACAAAATATATTTCGGAATCGATGTTTGTTTATTTCTACGGAACAAAATTCTCTCAGCACTAGTTGCTCGTGGCGGTGTGCTGGTTACCAAGGTATTTTTCCAGGCAATAGGTAAAAGGTTCGACTCCAATTTCTGCTATTTTGTACTCTTTTTTGGGGATTTTGTACTCCAGTACCACTATCCTTCTGATCAAATCAAATCCACAAATCAAAAATAACCAAAAGCATACCAGCATAAGCATGGAGGCCGGAGGCGCCATGGGGGCTGCACGGCCGGAGTCGCAGCAGGCAGAAACGGCCGGGAGTTGGCTGGAGGCGGCCATAGATCCGGCCGAGCCTGGAGCCTGGAGGCGGAAGGGAGCCTGGAGCCTGGAGGGGGGCCTGAAGGGAGTTGGCTGGAGGCGGCACCAGGAGACCGGGGGCGCTAGAGCCAGGGAGGCCGATCGAGCCCATGGACGCAGGCGGCCAGAGGCGCGAGAGCCAGGGGCTGGGCGGCGCTGATGAGTGAGCCAGGGACTGCTCCCACCGATTCTTCAACTGGCATTAACTCTTCTATTTAGTGTCTGCTTATTCGTATACGTATGATGTAGTCCGGGTTTATACTACGGAAGGTGTAGTCTGGTAGGGAGAGAGATTAGAAGAGAGATAAGAAGCGGGCGTCATAAAATCTTTCTTTGCAAATATTTAACTTGAGCATTCATCGTTAATATATATATATATATATATATATATATATATATATATATATATATATATATATATATATATATATATATATATATATATATATTAAAAATAATAAAATAAAAATAAATTTAATATCATGAGTAGATTAAAATTTAGTACGGACCGATTAAATTGAAGTCATTGCATCGAACTGAATTAAAAGAATTTTGTACAAAATTTGCAGAAACTTTCTCTTATGGAGAAAAGTAGATTTCAAGAACTTCAAATATTCGGAAGTATATTTGGATTTTTAATGAGTTCAACAACATTGAAGTCATTGGATCGAACTGAATTAAAAGAATTTTGTAAAAAATTTGCAGAAACTTTCTCTCTAGAAATGAAGAATTTTGGATCAATACCATCATCAATGACTTCGCATCTAGAAATGTTAGAAGAAATTTTTAATTTAATATCTATAAACTCTTTGATATGAATATGCGATTTTCAATTGCGCGACAAAACATGTTCTCCGAATGAGCTAAAAATTAAACATGTTCTCCAAACATAGCTATTTGAGTGAGCATATGTTCTCCGAATGAGCTAAAAATTAAACATACGACTTTCACTTGCACGACAAACATGCCATAGAAATTCGCCACTCAATTGTTATATGTAGCACACACAAAAAACTCTGGAAGATGGACTTGTACTTTGCATTCGTGATCTGGCCGTATTATCCTATTTGAGTGAGCATATGTTCTCCGAATGAGCTAAAAATTAAACATGCGACTTTCACTTGCACGACAAACATGCCATAGAAATTCGCCACTCGATTGTTATATGTAGCACACACAAAAAACCCTGGAAGGTGGACTTGTGCTTTGCGTTCGTAATCTGGCCATATTATCCTATTTGAGTGAGCATATGTTCTCCGAATGAGCTAAAAATTAAACATGCGACTTTCACTTGCACGACAAACATGCCATAGAAATTCGCCACTCGATTGTTATATGTAGCACATACAAAAACCCTGGAAGGTGGACTTGTGCTTTGCGTTAGTGATCTGGCGTATTATCCTATTTGAGTGAGCATATGTTCTCGAATGAGCTAAAAATTAAACATGCGACTTTCACTTGCACGACAAACATGCCATAGAAATTCGCCACTCGATTGTTATATGTAGCACATACAAAAAACCCTGGAAGGTGGACTTGTGCTTTGCGTTAGTGATCTGGCCGTATTATCCTATTTGAGTGAGCATATGTTCTCCGAATGAGCTAAAAATTAAACATGCGACTTTCACTTGCACGACAAACATGCCATAGAAATTCGCCACTCGATTGTTATATGTAGCACACACAAAAAAAACCCTGGAAGGTGGACTTGTGCTTTTGCGTTAGTGATTTGGCCGTATTATCCTATTTGAGTGAGCATATGTTCTCCGAATGAGCTAAAAATTAAACATGCGACTTTCACTTGCACGACAAACATGCCATAAAAATTCGCCACTCGATTGTTATATGTAGCACACACAAAAAACCCTGGAAAGTGGACTTGTACTTTACGTTCGTCATCTGGCCGTATTATCCTATTTGAGTAAGCATATGTTCTCCGAATGAGCTAAAAATTAAACATGCAACTTTCACTTGAGTACGTAATATTTGAATTAAACTAGCATGTAGGTAAGATTATATTTATATTAGCTTCTCAAAACTGTTTTTTACGGTAAATAACTTTGTTATAATACCTAACTTTTGAATAGAGTATCTTTTCAAGATGGGTCATACTAACCAATTGTAGTACACACTGTATAATATTATTTATATTGGTTAAAATCGCACGTGAGATTCTCTATTAAATGCGGCTCTCGTTGACAAGTGGATTACTAATTAGGCACGTGGAGTAGTAGGAGAAATTAAACAAATGGATGAATCAATCAAGTGCATGTAGCCATGTAAAGATGGACAATTAATAGAGCAGGGTTGCAGGGCAAGCTTACACGATGAGTAAACTTCAGAACTGTTCAGGTGTTACCTACTGAGTAGTAGAAGAACTCATCTCATCATTGAATGTAACAGATGGTACAGCAATCTAACTGCTACTGCACATACACTGGCCCTGTATATCAGTGTTTAACAAAACTGGACAAATTGGGGGGATACAACACAACAGTTGGGTACAAAGACTTTCTCAAAGAAGCATCTCAACATTCAGAGTACAGCCAGACCAACTTCAGTGACTCGAACGGCGTCTGCAGCCGCCATTCTCTCTGCTTCTTGCTCAGAGGCCTGCCCTTGCCGGCCTGCTGCCGGTTTATCTCCACGCCAGGGGATGACACCTTCAAAGTGATAAGTATGAATTAAAGCTAAGTACAGCAGAAAGCAAAATCTTGCTGAGGTTTTTATTTTCTTCCAGTCGAAAGAAAAAGAAGCAAACGTCAGCAGAGTTCGCAAAACATTACAGTCATCGTCGTCGTCGACCTCCTCCTCCCCCACCTCGAGCTCCATCTCATCAACGAAATCATCGGTCACCTCCACGTCAGGCCGCTCGTCACTGTACCCCTTCCTCTTCTTCTTGTCATGTGCTCAAGCATCTAAATAAATACAAAATAAGTCTTTACAGATAAACAGATAATTTCTTTCTAGCTGCACCTAAATTGTTCACGAAACAAAAAATTCCTGCTACCTGCATTTGTCACTGAAAGCACACAACCATGCTCTACTCTGTATCAGCTGCTGGCTGTTGCACACCCATATCAAAAAGATCCCTTGGCTTGAATCTCGTTACCACGTGCCATCCTGCAGCTTTTGGATCTTCAACATAAAAAACTTGTTCCACTTGGGATGAAAAGACAAATGGATCATCATCTAATTTCTCTCCACTGTGTATCTTCCGAGAGAAGTTTACAAGGGTGAATCCAAATTCATCTATTTTCATACCAGATCTATGATAGACATCGTACCAATCACATTTGAACAGCACTACCTTGTAATTTGTATATGACAATTCTACAATATCTGATAATCTGCCATAATAATTAACACCGTCATCAGCAATGTTCACTACACCACTATTTTGTGTGGTGTGTCCAGCCCCACGACTCATAGTGTGGAACCTGAAACCATTAATAACATATCCACTGTAGCGTACAACACATCTGTTTGGTTTAGCAGCCAATGCTATTATCTTTTCATTTATGTCTGATCCACCATTTAATACAACCTGTATAAGAGTACCGTTAGTCTGTTGTCTAAATAACTTCTTATAATACAGTTATGCATAAATATGAAAACTGCACAATTATACCTTCTGTTCCAACCAATCAGCAAAGCTTCTATTGATCAACTTGTCAGCGTCAGAATGTGTCAAGTTAGTTGGTTGAGGCAGTTTTCTTTTCTCTTCATCGATAAATTCTCTACAATAATCAAATACATTAAACATTGTGTATATATAATTGTTCAAAATAAATAATTAGAATATACTTGTGCTACACACTTGCGAAAATCTTCAAGTTCATCGCAGTGTCGTAAGACATATCGATGTGCCTGAATAAGCAGCTGATTGTCAAATCGGCCAATGGTGATGGCCTTACCGATTGGTTCACCAGCACTTCCAAACATGTACATATCCTTTATATTATTTGAAGGGTCAGGGTTTCTAGATGGCCTTGTAAAGCGTGTAGTTCCTTCTAAAAATCTTGAACAAAATGTTAGGCACTCTTCAGCAAGATAACCTTCAGCGATTGAACCTTCTGGGTGAGCTCTGTTTCGTACAAGTGCCTTTATTCGAACAAATGATCTAGATATAATTACAAAAATATGTCATTTCCAAGATTTATTAAATATATGAAAGAAAAACAAAATTACGTACCTCTCTAGAGGATACATCCAGCGGTAGTGCACTGGGCCACCGAGTTTAACTTCTTCAACCAAGTGTACCAATAAATGGACCATGACAGTAAAAAATGATGGAAGAAAAACTCTTTCCATATTACATAGTGTCATCACAATACTCTCTTGAAGATCGTCAAGCTCAGAAACATCAATAACTTTAGAGCACAACTTCTTAAAGAACGTAGCCAATTTGATAACGATTTTCATGACATCTTTGCTAGGGTAACAAGATCGAAGTGCTATTGGAAGAATGTCTTCTAGTAAAACATGGCAATCATGACTCTTCAGTCCACTAAGTGTACATTCTTTCATGTTAACACATCTAGAAATATTTGAAGCATAACCATCAGGAGTCCTTATATTCTGAATTATCGAACAAAAAATCTCCTTTTTCTCTCTGGACATAGTAAAGGGTGCAGGTGGCAGTATTTGTTTTCCTTTATCATCTACTGTAGGGTGCAGTTCTGGTCGAATGCCAATTTCCACCAAGTCAAGTCGTGCATTAAGATCATCCTTTGTTTTTGAACTAATATCCAACAATGTCCCGATTAAATTATCACACACATTTTTCTCTATATGCATTACATCTAGATTATGCCTTAATTTGTTGCGCTCCCAATATGGTAGCATGAAAAATATGGACTTTTTTTTCAACCAATCCTCAGGTTTCTTTTCAGTCTTACTTGGGTTACCACATAATTTCGCTTTACATACCTCTCTTTTACGCTTGAGTTCCTGATTGTTGCCTATGTCGTTGCTATTTTTGTTGGTTTGCTTTTTCCTTTTTGCCAGCCTCGTTAGGCTTACCTTTTTACCTAATACAAATACGCCTCGCAACATTCTCAAAAAGAAGTTCCATCCAATGTATTAGGTGCAAGTTCCTTCTCTTGATACCATCAAGCGACTCTTCCACCTTGAAATATATGGCCTTGTGGCAACCATCGACGATGACCCATATAACAAAATTTTCCGCCCTTTTTTAGACGAAATGATTTTGTTAATATAGCACAAGATGGGCATGCATATTTCCCGCCCGTACTCCAGCCAGATAGGTAAGCTAGTGCAGGAAAATCATTCAACGTCCATAATAGTGCAGCTCGGAGAGCAAATTTATTCCGTGAAGAAGCATCATATGTTTCCACACCCTCCCATAGTTGCAAAAGCTCATCAACAAGTGGCACCAAATAGACATCTATATCATTCCCAGGAGAATCTGGTCCAGGAATGATCATCGATAAAATTAATGATGTTTGTTTCATGCAAATCCAAGGTGGTACATTGTAAGGAACGAGCATTACCGGCCAAGTGCTATGCTTTGAACTCATATTCCTAAAAGGGTTAAATCCATCACTAGCAAGACCAAGGCGTACATTACGGGTATCTGCAGAAAATTCAGGATAGCGAGCATCAAAATCTTTCCAAGCCTCACCATCAGCCGGGTGTCGTAGCAATCCGTCTTTTGTACGACCCTCCTCATGCCAGCGCATATCACATGAAGTTTTGTTAGTTGAAAAAAGTCTTTGGATTCTTGGTATCAATGGGAAATAACGCAACACTTTAGCCGGTTTCTTTTTTCCTTTTGATTCAATTGGAGTCCCATTCTTATCAGTTTTCCAACGGGAGGTACCACACACATGACAAGACTCTTCTGTAGCTCTGTCACCTCGATATAGCATGCAATCTTTAGGGCAAGCATGTATTTTTATAATCAAGCCTAAACCACGGATGATTTTTTGCTTCATAACAATTCTTTGGTAAGTTTGCCTCCGGTGGAAGAGCGTCATATAGCACACCAAGTAGTGCTGTAAAAGATTCTTGTGTCCATCCATGTATGCATTTTAGGTGATACAAAGTGACTAAGAACGACAACCTCGAAAATGTTTCACATCCATGATATAGTTTTGTATTTGCATCCTTCATGAAGCTTGCAAACATGTCTTGTTCCCCACTGGTATAATCATCTCCCAATGTGTTATTCCTGTTCTCGGCCATATTAGCTTCCATACTACCGAAGTCAAAATCAATATCATCTTGTTCACCAATAGAAGTACTTGATAGAGATTCACAGCTATCTTCCATGACAAATGCAGCTTTTAGGAGTCCTTCCATGTCATCCAATCTTTCTTGTGCACCTTCTACAACAATACTCTCTCGAGCACTAGCAACAGGAATTTTCTTAGAATAACTCGATCTGGAGGACCAAATACTAATGATGGTGGTTCATATTTCTCGCCATGGTGAACCCACTTTGTATAACTTTGAAGAATACCAGCACATCTCAAATGAGTTTTAACTCTATCATAATTCTGAGTTACTCTGTTTCTACAGTTCACGCAAGGACAAAGGATCTTGGCACCATCTGGAATATCGTGGAATGCAACAGATAGAAAATATGTCACACCATCTTTATAAGAATCAGTTGATCTTGGTTCACTCATCCAACCTCGATCCATCACTCTATGGTATGCTGTAATAGTAATAGCAAAGATTCAGGAATTTTGGACGCAGGAATTTAGAATGGGTGTTCGAAATTGTAAAAATATTTTTCAGTACAAAACATAAAGATCTAGTAATAGTTAACATACAATTGTTCGTACTAATGATAACATGTCAAATAATATAAAGAAATTACAAAACAATTGCAAAAGTTCACAAATTAACTCGGAGATGCTTGCACTAAATGGTTCACTACTTCTGACTAGTTCTGATTTTGAAGATCAAGTAAGTATCTCTCTTAACATGTCTTTGGAATTTAGATCATGCTTGCACTAAATGGTTCACTACTATTTCATGTTGCCAGCAATAAGTAATTGTTCTATGTAATACAAGCTGTTGAAGCATTTTTAGATCTTTGTTGTATATTGCCACCTTTTTCTCTTTATGATATTTCTCTTTACATGGACCTTTTTACCACAACTGAAAGGTAATGTTAGTATGCAGAGCTCCTTCTTTTCCATAACAAAAGGTAATGTTAGTATGCAGAGCTCCTTCACCACAGTATGTATTTTTATTATGTACCGTCTTTGTGAGAAGACAAGTGTTCACCGAGTAACCGGACGGCGGTCTTTGGTGTCGGCCGTCGGCGTGCCACGAGAGGCGAGGCGAGGCAACGAGGCGTGGCATAATTAAACATATGTGACATCACGGGAGTGTGCAAACTTCACTAATTAACACCTACAGATCCAGTGCCAATAACATGGGGAAAGAGCTTAACAATAAATGGGTTTGCAGCTATCTACATACTACAGAAATGGGTTTGCAGCTCACCATGGATCATCACCTTGGCTAAGAAGGTTTCTGGAGAAGCACAAAAAAATCAGAACTGTGCTTCTTCTCATAGTTCTATGTGGTGCTAGCATGGTAATTGGTGATGGTGTCCTTACTCCAGCAATATCAGGTGGATACTACCATTACCTCTTTGTTTACCGTTCATGTAACACGAAATTCTAATTATTGAATTCTTATGTATGTTTACCATGCTTTGTTCTGCTTCTTTTCTTGCAGTCCTGTCATCTATGTCTGGATTGCAAGTTCGAGCTACTGGTTTACAGGATCGTAAGTACAACTCATCTCTCTAAAATGTGTACTCAGTCCTTTATACAACTATATTCAAACACATGTGCTCGTGTGGGATTACTATCAGTTGCAAAGTTACAAGTTACAACTATATGTAAATAACCTTCATAAATATGTTAACATAAAAGCTTTTTTCACTATTTTATTTCTGAATGAACTCTTGAGGCATGTACTTCTTTTGGCTATATTTTCACCTTATTGTGAATTTTTACTCATCTGGATGCACTTAATTTACTGCCCAGAGCACATAGGTTTTTTACAGCAAGATACACAATATCGCGTAAAATTTAAGGTCCAGTGTTTTATGTTCAATATAGCTTTTCAAATAATAATTTTCATTCTTTTTTGTTTCTCAAAGACTAATTTGTGTAAATTTTCTGGAGATTATATTTTGTCATTTTATAGTCAGATTTTGCGTCCTGGTTTTCTAAACACCAATTTCCTTTAGAAATTGCCCCTATTATATTTTTGGGCTTGATTGCAGTACACACAATTTGTTTTCTAAACAGGTTCTGTGGTGCTACTTTCATGTATTGTATTGGTTGGTTTATTTGCCTTGCAACACCGAGGTACTCAGAAGGTAGCATTCATGTTTGCACCAATAGTCATCATCTGGCTCTTTTGCATTGGTGGAATTGGTTTGTACAACATAGTTCATTGGAACCCAAGGATATACCAAGCTCTTTCCCCATGTTATATTGTTAAGAAACAATCCAGTGCCATAACACCTACAGATCCAGAGAGTTGAGTTTTGTGGAATTTTCGTTAAGGCATTTGAGGATGTCAAAATAATTAAAAAAGCATAGTACAATTAACTCAATTCGATGAGACTCATCTGAACTCCATCACCTAGTACAAATTACAATTTGTGTAATTTAGCTCAAATATTCTTATGCAATATCACTAGGTGAACAAATTCCTTATGTGCAGATCCATCAGCTATTTCTTAGTTAACAATGAAATAGTAATAGTTCATCACCTAGGCGGGCGGAGGCGGGCGGAGCAGGCGGCCGGCGGAGGCGGAGGTAGGCGGCCGGCGGAGGCGAGGCGAGCAGCGCGGCGGAGGCGGGCGAGGAGGCCGAGGCGGCGAGCAGCGCCGCGAGGCGGAGGTAGCCGCCGAGGAGGGCGAGCAGCGGATCTGAGCGGCCGGCCGAGGCGAGGCGAGGCAGCCGGCTGCGAGGCGGCGGATCCGGGAGGCGGCGGAGCAGCCGGATCCAGCGGAGCAGCGGAGGCGAGGCGGGTGGATCCGCGAGGCGCTCGCGCGACCGACAACGCCGAGAGGCGGGTCGAGAGGGGCGGGGCGGGAGGCGGGCGGCGCCAGAGGGGGACGGCCGGGAGGCGGGCGGATCTGCGGGCGGCGCCGGGAGGGCGGGTCGAGGGGCGGACTCGGAGGCGGGCGACGCCGATGCGGGTCCAAGAGGCGACGAGCAATGGGCCGAGGCTGGGAGTCAGAAGGAGGAGCTGTCGGGACGAGGCTTTGTCGGTTTCGCCGAGTCGCCGGTCGCGCGAAATGGGCCGCATCGAAGCGCAGCGGGCAATACAGTAAAATACGTACTGAAGACTGAAGTCGTGGGCCGAGCGCGCGGAGTTGCGGAGACAGTGGCGGCCAGCAGTAAAATACGTTACGGATCTGGGTTGAATCTTGCCAATATTATCCTGAGTTGGACTTAAATTATCTGAGCTATAAATATACTACATACATTTTTATACCCTGGGCTAAAGCCCACCTTCCCAGGGACCCAATTCCACCCCTATTAATGCGTGAACATTCTAAACCTTAGGTTGAGAGTTTGAACCCTGGGATTGATATTTTTTTATGTTTTCAGCCACTGAACAAAAGCGAAAGAAAATTCTCAGGTTGTGAGTTCGAACTTTGAGATTGATATTTTTTTATGTTTTATATATATACCGTTACTTACACCATTTTGTTTTTTTTAATATTCTTAAATGGAGATAATAGATAAGACGTCTCAAATGATAAATAAGACATCTAAAATTTCGTCTCTATACATGAGACGTACTCCAAAACGTCTCAGCAGCCGTTTTAATAGAATTTAATAGCGTGCAACCCTTTAGAGCGTCTCAAACTGCGTCTCTATTTCAATTGTGGTTCTAAAAAGAGAGACATGATTCAAAGCGTCTTAAACAAAACGTCTTAATATGTTCATTTTGTTGTAGTGAGACTAGTAAACAGTTCATACGAGAAAGATTGCGCACAAATCTCAAAATGGATCGGACGGTGCTGAGTATCGACTGAAAGGTTAGAAATTTTCAGGCGCCTGAGCAATAGCAAAAACGATATTAATTAAGATTACCTGAGAACACATATGCATACAAGTCTTCAGATCACTACAACGAGTCTATATACTCCCTAGAATCCCATTGAACGCCGCCAAATGTTTTTCCGGAAGCGGACACGGACACAAGAGGCAGATTCTAATTAAGGACGGGCCAGTGACATGCTGGTGAGAGCGAGGGTGTCCATTTCTGGATCTTTAGGGCGCCCGCAATGGTAATAGTTAGTACTAGTTATATAGTCAGCTGACGTGGAGGTGAGAGACAATAGCAAAGACTATTTTATACTGTTGGACCCACATGCTCCTCTCTCATGTTCTTGAACTACGTGAAATAGATCAGCTATTTGCTCGTCGCTAGTGACTACTCTCTCTCCTACTTTTTCCTTGCCACATCAGATCTAGCTAACTAAATAGCCAGCTGTTGGAGACGCCCTTAGGATCGACACGGTCTGTGCTATTTAATCAGTGTACATGCGTGTGTGTGCATTTAGCGAGAAAGCGTGTCTCCACCTGCATTAGACCTTGGAGCGCTCAAAAATTTCTAGCGTGTGGTGTGCGTTCCCTTTATGCTCTTAAAAATCAGAGGCAAAAATTTTATTCTTAAGGAAAAAAGCCCCATCCGTGCGCTGCTCACATAAGGTTGTACACTTCTATTTCTTACGTTTTTTACTAACCACATATGACCGCACGTTTATATACACGGGTTTCGATAGTTATCACCTGGATGTTTTGTTGGCAAAAATCAACCATATTCTAGAGAGTTGGATCCCTTAGGATTGGTGACCATCTTATTGGATCCTAACAGGTTCTTGTATAACGGGTCTATGACGCAAATCCGTTTGTCGGTAAGATTTTATGGACTCCCTCCTTTTGTCAGATACGGAGTGTGTGTGTTGTGAATAGGAATGGCACAAGGCCTTTACCACCGCGGGCAATGCCCTCGTATCTAAATTTTTTGTACGATTAATCTATTTTTATTCGAAATTATAGAAATATACCCGTGGAATTTTTTTTTACAAAAATAGGCTTCAGTCGCCCCCCATTAGACGACTGGACCTAATCGCCCAACCGGGAAGCGACACGTCGGCGGTTTGGTAGCGGTTGGGCGAGTTATTCTTGTCGCCAGCGTTGGGAAGCGGCATGCAATCGCCGCACGGTTGGGCGATAGCTTTCGATCGCCCAACGTTCGAGCGGCGTGAGAGTTAAGCGCGGCGCGCTCGACCGCGGCCGCCACTGCTATTTGCATCCGACGCGAGAAGGATGAGCAGAAAGAAGAGAAAGGAGAGAAGAGGAGGAAGGAGGGGAATAAAAGGAGGGGGAGAAGAGGAGAGCGCCAGATCTTCAGGTTCAGGTAATTTTTTCGAATTTTTTCCTAGTATATTATATTTGTATTATATTTGTATGAAATGTTAGTGGTAGTAAAAATTGTAGGTGTAGAAAATTTAGTATGGAAATTTTAGTATAGAAATTTTTAGTATAGAAATTTTTAGTATAGGAATTTTTAGTATAGAAGTTTTAGTATAGTAATTTTTAGTATAGGAATTTTTAGTATAGAAATTTTAGTACAATTTCTAGTATAGAAAATTTAGTATAGAAAATTTTAGTATAGAAATTTTACTATAGAAAATTTTAGTATAGAAATTTTAGTATAGGAATTTTAGTACAATATTTAGTATAGAAAATTTTGTATAGAAATTGTAGTATAGAAAATTTTAGTATAGAAATTTTAGTATAGAAAATTTTAGTATAGAAATTTTTAATATAGAAATTTTAGTATATAAATTTTAGTATAGGAATTTTTAGTATAGAAATTAGAAATTTTGTAGTATACATTTTGTAGTATGGAACATTTTTAGTACAGAGATTTTAGTACAATTTTTAGTATAGAATTTTTTTTATAGAAAATTTGTAGTATACAATTTTGTAATATAGAAAATTTAGTTAATGTAATTTTGTATGAAATGTTAGTGGTAGTAAAAATTGTAGATGTAGAAAATTTAGTATGGAAATTTTAGTCCAATTTTTATTATAGAAATTTTAGTATAGAAAATTTGTAATATACATTTGTTAGTATGAACATTTTTAGTACAGAGATTTTAGTACAATTTTTAATATAGAATTTTTTTGAATAGAAAGCAATCGTAGGTGTAGATCTAGCTAGAAAAAGTTAAATATTTGTTATACTAAATTTATTAAATATGTAGTTTTAAAAATTAACAACATGCGTATGAAATCGCATGCGGTATAACGTGTGGTGGCGGTATCCTGTTGGGCGAGCACGTGGACGCGTGCATCGCGCTTCGTCGTGTGCCGCCACCGGGTAGTGTCGGCTGAGCTGGGAGTGGTCGGACACGAACACCTCGCGTGGTGCGGAGACTCGACCCCGTTGGCGCGGCGGGGCGAGTCGGCCGTGGAGCAATCACGGCGCTTCCCGTTTGACCGTTCCTGGCGGCGGCTTTGGTGGACCGTTGGTGGCGAGACGCACACTTTCCACCTCCCATTCGGGAGATGACGCCGACCCTGCAGGATGTGTCCCTACTTCTTGGCCTTTCGATCGCGGGAGGTGTTGCCTTCCTATCGGAGGCCCCGGTCGAGTGGCGCGCTGACCTGCTTGGCAGATTTGAGGGGGTCCTTCCACGGGGTGCCGCCGATGACCACCACATCTTCCTGGATAGTCAGACCCACGGGTCGTCGCTGAGGTGGCTCGCACAGTACGGGGTACGTAGTCTTTACAATCGATCGTGTCTTTGAAGCTCTTATTTGCGCTATTACATACTAATGACATCTGTTTCGCATTCAGGTCAAGCGCATGGCTCCAGAGGTGGACGATTACCAGGTCTCGTGCCACTTGGAGGCGTACGTGCTGTGGCTGTTTGGTTGGGTGCTCTTCAATACCAGCCACGACAATTCCGTGGATGCGCACCTTATCGCTCATGCGAGGGCGATCGCAGACGGCGAGGCCCCCCAGGTCAACTGGGGATTGGCCACACTTGCCGCGACGTACGCCTCCAAGCTGGGGATCCGAAGGGGAAAGACAAGGAGATTGACGATCGACTGGATCAGATGGCGTTGGCGGTGATCTACCAAGTTGTGCCTGATTCAATGATGCCACAATTGATCGGCAAGGAGACGGCGTGAGAGGCTTGGGCTGCACTTCAGACAATGTATGAAGGCGTAGATAGAGTAAAGGAAGTTTGACTCCAAACTCTCTGAGTGAATTTGAAACAATAAAGATGGGACGAGAACCAAACCGTGGAAGAGTTTTCCGGGAAGTTCAATGAAGTCGTCAATGAGATCAAATCTCTTGGTGACAAACTAGAAGATGAAGTGGCTGTGAAGAAATACTTGAGAGTCCCGCGGAGAAGTTCCTTCCGGTGACTACACTCATGTATTCTCAAGATCTTACAAAGATGAAGATAGAAGAAGTGGATGGGCGCTCAAGGCACATGAGCGACTCTTGAAGGGTATCAAACTAACAATGAGCAAGTATTGCTCGTAAAGGAGGACACCAGGAACCGTGGCAAGCCAAACCATGTAGACTCGTCATCTAGGGGTAGTCGTGGTCATGGTTGTGGCTCATCATTCGGCCGAGGCACATTCCATGGTCATGGACAAGGACGAGGGTATGGCCAGAAAGGCCGTGGCTTCCAGTCTAGAAGAGGAGGAAGAGGAGGACGTGGAGAGAGACCTGGATGAGGTAGCGGTGACAACCTGCAAGACAAGTCACACGTCCAATGCTTCAAGTGTGAAAAATTCGGCCATTACGTTGCCGAATGTCGAAGTCATATCCAGTGCCACAATTGCAAGAAATTTGGTCACTATGCAGCAAACTGCAAGAGCAAGAAAAGAGTCGAGGAAGCAACCTTACTCACACCCAAGAAGAAAGAGAAGCAACTTTGCTACTGTCCCTCTGTACTGTAGCACGGCTAACAATAGTAATGCTCAATGAAGAGAAGGTGTTTCCAAATCTGATAGGGAAGGGAGAGAAGTCATAGGTACTATCAGCAGTATGGTATCTAGACAACGGGGCAAGCAATCACATGACAGGAACATACTCTATGTTTCATGAGCTAGATGAGAAGGTACTCGGTGTGGTGCAGTTTAGAGATGGCTCAACTGTCCAGATCAGAGGAAAAGGCACAATTCTCATGAAATGCAAAGATGGAGGACAAAAGCTGCAATCAGATGTGTATTTTATACCAAGTCTTCGCAGCAACATCATGAGTTTAGGACAGCTAACTGAAGAAGGGTGCTGAATTGAATTGAAAGGCAATCATTTGAGAGTATTCGACAGCAGTGAGTAGCTGTTAATGAAGATGCAAAAGTCAAAAAATCGTCTGTACAAGATTCCAATTGAAACTTGCAAACCGAAGTGCCATAAGATTTCTACAGAAGAGTCAGCTTGGTTGTGGCATGCAAGATTTGGTCACATGAATTTCCAAAGCCTCAAACTCATGGCAGAAAAAAAGATGGTGGATGGCCTACCAAAAATCAATCACCCAGAGCAGGTTTGTGAAGGATGTTTGGTGGCAAAACAGGCTCGTAGTTCTTTTCCATCCCAGGCCTAGTTTAGAGCATCTCACCCACTGGAGCTAGTGCATGTTAATCTGTGTGGACCAATCACACCGCGAACAAATGCCGGAAATCAGTATTTCATGCTGATTGTTGATGACTACTGCAGAGATATGTGGGTATACATGCTAAAAAGCAAGGATGAGGCAAAATTCAGTTTTCAGAAGTTCATCGCACTAGCTAAAAATGAAGTCGATCACAAGGTCAAAGCTGTCAGATCAAATCAAGGGGGAGAATTTCTATCAAAAGAATTCAACTCGGTCTGTGAGAAGAAAGGTATAGCATGGTACTTTATAGCTCCGTACTCACCTCAATAAAATGGAGTTGTGGAGAGAAGAAATAGAACCGTGATGGTCACAGCACGAAGTCTACTGAAGAGCAAATTTTTGCCCGAAGATTTTGGGCAGAGCTAGTGAGGCATTTGGTGTATCTCCTCAACTGTGCCACCACAAAAGCGCTTGGTGGAATCACTCCATATGAATTGTGGTCAGGAAGAAAACCGAATGTCATGCATCTAAGAGTATTTGGCTGCTTAGCACATGTGAAACCAAACACTCATTCGAAGAAGTTGGATGACAGAAGCAAGAAGATGATCTATCTTGGCTTAGAACCGGGCAGCAAAGCGTACAGGCTGTATGACCCGGTTGAAAAGAAGCTTCACGTGAGTAGAGATGTTATATTTCAAGAAGACAAATACTAGGAGTGGGAAGAACATCAAGACATGGAAAGAGATATGCAAAATTGGGTTACGTTTAATGTTGAATTGGAAGGTGCCAATCACACAGACTGGGAGGATGTTGGTTCGGGTTCACCTCGAACACAAGTCCATCGGTCTTGAGAATTATGAGGTGTCACCTGAAATGGAAATCTCGATGAGGAAGGATCAAACAATGGAATACCGAAGATGAGAAGCATAAGTGAGATTTATGCACACACAAAGTCAGTGCGATCGAGGAGATGTTGCTTTACACAACAGCCGAAGAACCTGAGAGCTATGAAGAAGCCAAGGATGATGAACATTGGAGGACTGCTATGCAAGAAGAATAAAGTTAATTGAAGATAATAACACATGGAAACTCGCTGACTTATCTAAAGGTCATCAGGTCATTGGTTTGAAGTGGGTTTACAAAGTAAAAAGGAATTCTTAGGGAGAGGTTGTAAAGCATAAAGCACGTCTTGTGGCTAAAGGCTATGTTCAAAAACATGGTGTGGGCTATGAAGAAGTGTTTGCACTGGTGGCTCGTATGGAGACGATCCGTGTTCTCATCTCCTTGGCAGCTAATGGTGGATGGGAAATTCACCACATGGATGTGAAAACAGCGTTCCTAAATGGAGACATCGATGAGGAGGTATATGTAACTCAACCACCAGGGTTCCAGATCAAAGCACAAGGCAGAAAGGTGTTGAAACTAAACAAAGCATTATATGAGCTCAAACAAGCGCCACGGGCTTGGAATATAAAGCTTGACAAAAGTCTCACATCACTTGGTTTCAAATGGACTAAAACCGATCATCTTGTGTATACAAGAGGTGATGAGAATGTGAGATTGATTGTTGGTGTTTATGTGGACAACTTCATAATCACTGGAACCAATCTGAGGAGATTGTGAAGTTTAAAGAAGAGATGATGAAGCTATTCAAAATGACTGATTTGGGATTTCGAGTTACTACCTCGGCATTGAAGTGAAATAGAGGCAAGAAAGCATCTCACTTTATCAATCTGCATATGCTCTGAAAATCTGGAGAAGTGCGGCATGGGAGAGTGCAACCTGTGTCTAGTTCCAATGGAGAATCGCCTTAAGCTAAGCAACACAAATTTCAGCTCTCCAGTCAACGCCATGCAGTACAGGAGTATAGTCGGGAGCTTGCGGTATTTGGTTCACACCCATACATACATTACTTTTGCGGTCGAGTATGTGAGTCAGTTCATGGAGAAGCCAACTCATGAACATTTGATGGCTGTTAAACACATCTTGAGATATATAAAGGGCACTCTGTGTTTCGGTGTGCAGTACAAGAGAGGAGGTGAAGAGAAATCGTTGCTGACCGGCTACAGTGACAGTGATATGGCAGGAGACGTCGATGATCGAAAAAGCACAACAGGGGTGATGTATGTGCTGGGAAACAGTCCAGTAAGTTGGCAATCTCAGAAGCAAAGAGTGGTGGCATTGTCATCTTGCGAAGTAGAGTACATCGCAGCAAGAGCAGCATCTTGCCAGGGAGTCTGGCTTGCTGGCTGTTAGGAGAGTTGTCGGAAAAAGAGGCCATGAAGGTTGTACTCAAGGTAGACAACAAATCAACCATATCATTGAGCAAAAATCTAGTTCTTCATGATAGAACAAACATATAGATACAAGATTTCACTTTATTAGAGATTTTATTGAAGAAGGAAGAATCGCTATCAGTACACCAATCTGAGAGCGAATAGAAGGCCGACATACTGACAAAGCCGCTTGGTCGGATAAAGTTCTTGGAGATGAGGAGGAAAATCGACATGGTTGAAGTCATTAAACAAGATTAAGGAGAGAATGTTGGAAGTAATCTTGTTTAGAAGTCGTATACAAGTTTTTGTCATGGTCGGATACGAGTTCGTTTCATAGTCGGTCTCAAGTACGAGTTGTAATTGTAGTCCTAACCGAGTTGTAATCATAGTCGTAACCCGAGTAGAAGTCGTAGAGTTGAGTATAAAAGGGTGGAGTCATGTAACCAGGAAGCACAGAGGAAAAGTGGAGAAAAATAATAAAGAGAAGAGGACGAAAAATTATCAAGTTTATTATGTGCTCACAGATATGGTCGTAAACGAGTTACGACCACGGCAAAGTACTCATAGACGTGGTTGTAAACGACTTACGACCATGGCAAGAGAAGATCGTAGACGTGATCGTAAAGCATTATGATCACGACCACACAGCAAGAAGGCGTGGTCATAAGATGCTACGACCACGGCAGATAAAGACTGAGTGTGGTCATAAAGTGTTGCGACCACGGTAGATAAGGATTGAACGTGGTCGTAGGGTGTTATGACCACGTTGTGAAGAAGTTAATGTGGTCGTAGGGTGTTACGACCACAGTGAACAGTGATCGGCACAATCACTGCGTAGTCGTAGGGAGCTACAACTACGGTGATTAAACGTGGTCGAAGGAAGGCGAGTGCAGCGGCGGTGAATGTGGTCGTAACTTCGGTGGAGTTTACGACTACGTAGTTGGAGCAGCGAGCAGAAATCGGAGGGCTGGCGTGGTCGTAACGGCTGTCGGCGTGGTCGTAAACCCGGTAGAGCGGCTGTAGCAGCGTGCGAGGTGGTCATAGCCTCTTGTATGTGGTCGCATGCGACTACGGGAGGTGGTCGTAGCGGTCGTAAAGATCCTGAAGCAGTCGTAAAGATTGCAACAGTCCTCGAGGGAGTAGGCGCTGATGTTGTCCGGGCCACCGAGATGAAGCAGGAGGAACGGCGCCCAGAACGTGATAACCTGTTGCTTGCGCAGCGTGCGGCCGAGGTCGGTCGCGAGGGTGGACATCGTGGCCCGGCCGCCCCTGATACGCCAACCACGGGAGGATCGTCCGCCCAGAAGGCTTTACACCGACGGATCCCAGCAAAGAGGATGAGGACAAGATGCGCGGCGAAGCTTGAAAGAATCACGATCTGGATCACCCATAAATTCAAGAACTACACCATTGCTCCTGCGCCGAAATTAAATATCATCCGGATGTTTTCTTTGTAACTATCATCCAGATTTATGGCCATTGGATTAGAGATCCAACAGCTATGAATCTCCCTCACCCCCTCCAAAAAAATCTCCCCCTCCTCCAAAAAAGAGGCCGTTGGATCTGTAATCCAACGGTCTGAAATTTGGATAATTGTTAGAAAGAAAATACCTGGGTGATACCTAGATACACCCTTTCATGATAGTGTCATACTGTATCATATATCCATTCATCTAGATTAATGTTGCATCTGCATGCTAGCATAGGACTAAAATTATGTGAAACTAGAGATCAGGATGGGTCCAGAGACAGCATACCTGCCTGCAGGTCGGACGAGCGATGAATTAACTGGCCTTCGTACTTCCAATTTAGTTAAGACAGTGGTCGATCGGCAGTAATTTCTAGGGTGTTTAGAGTACGTACGGCCGTACCACACACGAGTCTAGAGTAGTACTCGACAATTGACTAGAGTTTTCTCATCTCCGAAGTAAGCTTGCTCGAGTAGCACAAGCTAGTAATACGGAGTACTACGAAACACGCAGCTGGCATAAGCAAGGGAGACCCGCGGCGCCACGTGAAAATGCGATTTTTTATGCGGATAATCCATTTTTTATTCGAAATTATATAAATATACCCGCGAGAAAATTTTTTACAAAAATAGGCTCCAGTCGCCTAATCGTTGGACGACTGGAGCCTTTCGACCAACCATACCGCGACACAATATCTGTCGCTGCACAGTAGAGCGACTGCATCTAGTCGCTCTTCCATAGGGCGACTTAAATGTAGTCGCCGTTCCGTCAGGCGACTAGCATGCAGTCGCCATCCCGTTAGGCGACTGCATGTAGCCCCCGTGATTGTTTTAGATTTTGTGGATTTTGTAATGTTGAACCGGTCAAAAATACGGTAAAGTTGTAATAAAAGTTTATGTTCATTGTATATTGTAGGTGCGTAAAAGTTTTAGAAATTTTTATGAAAAATTGAGTAGAGAACGATCGATATATACTTTGTTAAGTGAGATAGTTTATGTGCGGAGAAGAGATGATAGACTTATGTAAATTTAAATAAACTTCATAATATAACTATGAGTAATATGCGTATGTTTTTCATTACATGCATAATATATATAGCATCTGCAGCACGCCTCACTCGTCACCTGGTGTGCCCGTCACCGCGCGCGTGCTCCCATCTGATCTCGTTTGGCCCTCCTCGATTACAGCGGGTTAGGGCGATCCGAAAAAGTAAAACGAGCAGGAGGGTGTCTATCCCGCCCCTGCGCTGGTGGAGTCAGCTTCACCTCTGGCTGTGTGCCCTCCGGTGCACCGGGGAGGGCACTGCCAGAGAGAACCTCCGGTGCTACGTCGGAGAACTGCCGGGCCACTCCGCGAAAAACTGGTCCACCTCGTCCTGGCCTGGGGAGACGCCGTGCTGCTGGTAAGTACCTGCAATATTAATATCGTTAGTTCGTTGCATGTCGTCTTGGGATAAAAATGAGATCGGACAATGCGTACCCGTAGCTGGCACCATCGAGGTAGGAGGAGGGCGTACACCCCCTGCGTAGGAGGCGTGAAGTGAATCGTTGTAGGAGGTCCTGCCCAGGCTGAACCCCCTGGCTGCTCCGGGTGAGGTGGTGGAGGACGTGTCCACGTACTACCTCCGGAGTAGTGCCACGCTGGTCGGGTGGCACGGTGGACGAGCGATCGGGCGATGGGCGTGGAGACCGCGGTAGCCTCGTGCAGGACAGTAGGCTAACAATACGTCTACACCCCTTGTGCATCCGACGCGCAAAGCTGACACCCTCCTCATGGGTCAGCTGCGCACCAGTGGTGACCCTCTCCAGTAGTGAGCCGGAGTCGGCGAATAGGGCAGCACCGACGTCAGCCTGGACACAAAGACATGAAATGGTCGATCATCGAAACGACATTACCATTTCAGAATCTTTGAAATGACATGTAACGTACCGCGATGTGAGCGTGGCGCGCGAAGTGCGCGGGGTATGTGTCCGTCGGAGCGGCGACGTGTGTGGCAGGCGGGTCTACCACATATACGAGCCTGGTACGGGTCCGTGGCTGGTACTAGCGCAGGTACTCCGCGTACTCCCTGTTGTCGTACGGGCGGTCCTCCTCCACGCGGTCGTCGAGCACACCCTCCCACTGCTCGACCCAGGGCTGCATCCTCGACGACCAGTCCGTGCCTCTTTTCACTCCCTTTGCGCTGTGCCTGCGTATAGAACCATTACGTAATGTGAGATACTTGTGAACACAGTAGTAAGTATGTACAAACGATCACTGACCCGTGCACGTGCCGCGGAAGCGATGGTCCGACTGGTACAGGAACCGACTGCCGTAGCCCGAACTGCCGCATGACCCGCTGGGGTGCGTAGTCCTCCACGTAGATGTTGTACACAAGCTTCCGGTGGGTGAGCCAGAAAGCCCAGTCACGCCAGCAAAGTGAGGACAGCCCGCCAGGAGCATGAGCCTGCACTGCCGTATCTGCGTACGGCTCCCAGCGCACATCGTCGGCTGTGATGCGGTCGAGCTGCTCCACAAAGGGCCAGTACGCCCGCGTGACCTGCACGTGCGCGAACTGTACCTGCAAGGAAGACAAGTTGTTTAGTATGACGATCGTCAATAAGAAAGAAATAGTTGACTGTGATAATACTTACTCGGCGACGGCACCAGATAGAACCCATCGTCGGCCGGTCGACGTCTCCCCTTGGATACATCTCGGGCCCGTACGGACCCATGTCATCTAGCACAGGTCGTTCGAGGCTTAAGCGCTCGAACGACCACAACTGCAGTAGCAGGGGACAGCCTGTGAGGATCGAGTTTGCCTTGATCCTCGTGCACGCATCGCACAGCGTGCGGTACATCACCGCAAATACGGCCAATCCCCAGCTGACCTGGTGGGGCTCGCCGTCAGCGATCGCCCTCGCATAAGCAATAAAGCGCGCATCCACCGAGTTGCCGTGGCTGGTGGTAAAAAGCACCCAACCAAACAGCCACAGCACGTACGCCTCCAAGTGGCGCGACACACGTGATCGTCTGCCTATGGATCCATGCACTCCACCTGAATGCAAACAAGTTGTTATTAGTACGTAATACCACAAAGAAGAGCTTCGAAGACATGATCGATTTTATATACCACGTACCCGGTACTGTGTGAGCCACCTCAGTGTCGGCCCATGGGTCTGATTCTCTCCGAATATGTGGTGGTCATCGGCCGGTGGAACGACACCCTCGAATCGCCGAGCGGTCGCGCGCCGATCGGCGGGGCCTCGAGAGGAAGGCGGCGTCTCCGCGATCGGAAGGCCAAGGAGCAGGACACATCCTGCGGTCGGCGTCATCTCCCGAATGGGAGGTGGAAAGTGTGCGTCTCGGGCGCCAATGGTCCATCAAGCCGCATCGGCGAGGAACGGTCGAGCGGGAAGCGTTGTGATCGCTCCCGCCCGCCTCGTCCCGCCGCCGCTCCATCCTCGTCGTGGCTGCACCATCCCGGCAAGAGGGAGTAGCCCGGCTGTCGGGACCCCGGATTACCAAACCCGGACCCTCTGTGTTTTACCGCACTAGTCCCGGATCAAAGCTAGTGCACACAGTTAAACAGAATGGAAAACATCACCTTCAGCGATTTATTACAATAATTAGAGTACGACCACCGGTCTCATTATTACAATAGAGGTTTAAGACCTCGCACACATGAAATAAAGCGGAAGCAAAATAAACTCGATGACGACCCATCAATACGCCACGGGCAATTGGTGGGAAAGCGTGACCTATTCCTCCGGAAGAAACCATCACGACCACAAGCGAAGCGATGAGTCGTAGTCCCCTTCTTGAGCTTCAACTTCCTCTCGAGATTTATTTTTGAGTGTAGCATGTGAGTACATAAAGTACTCGCAAGTCTTGGGAAAAATGCATAGATGCAGGGCTTAACAAAGGAAGGTTATATGGTTCTTTTGCACAAAGCAACATTTTAAACTTTAATTGCTTTTAATTATTTTAAAGGCATCAATTTAACAAGTATTTGTTTTTAACAGAATTATCATTAACTCTCTAGTGAAGGTTCCAACTACCAACACTAGCTAACAACTTGAACAAATTTAATCTGCGGGTTACATCCACCTCTCTGGCTCCAACCGCGGGATACCCTTCCGAGAGTTCCCTCCACTCTCGGAATACAAAACATTTGATTTTAAAACCAAAACCAGAAATCTACCATGTGAATGCATTCCTTGCCGCCCTTGACCGTAGGCACGGCTATTCGAATAGTTTTACACTCTGCAGAGGTTGTACAACTTTACCCACAAGAGATAAATTATCCTAAAAGTCAACACGCTTCCTTTGGCATGAGACCGGATAAAATACCACAAAGCCTTTACCTTACTCTAATCTAGCTAGATACCACCACGAGGTTTCACCGCAGTAGGCTAACTGCCGAACCGAAGCCCCTCTTGCGCCATATGAGTACTGATAAATCCTGTCCCTCACCGTGAATAACGGTCCATCCACGGCACCCACTTTCCACTGGTGGCACCTAAACTAGACTATCATAAGTTAGTCACTAGGTCGTACCCATATAGACTTGTGCTTATGCGGTTAATGCTCGATGCGGACAAACACAAGCGTCGGTCCTTAATTGACTAGGGTGGAGCAGACACTTAACAAGATCTCGTGCTAAGCGCACCAAGCCAATCCAGCCATCCACCTAATCTAAATCAACTTTCACATTTTATTTTACTTTAAAAGAACAGTGGCATCTCCAATTACCACTAAGTTTGCAAACACAAGATTATTACCATAAATCATAATTTCCCTTTTTCAATATTTTCTAAAGTGTTGAAAAGCGGGACTAAGCATTATACTACCATACTAACATCAACAAGTAAATATAATATTCTCATTAATGAGACAAAGGAAATCTCTAGGGTTACAATGGTACATGGCATTCAATTGCAATGGAGGGTATAACAAAGTTGGATTAACTATATCCTAAGACTTGAACTATCATTTTATGTAAATAGCAATGCACAATATTTAAAATAATAAAAATCTTTTAAAATCATAGGTTCAAGATGATCAAAGGAGACTTGCCTTCTTGCAGATTCTCTGGGTCTTCTTGCTGTTGGGTGGAGGGATCGTCGACAACGTTGGAATCTACGCGATAAACGCAGCGAAGCAAACAATGCAAATAAATACACACAAAATTCAAATAAAATCCAAAAATTCAAAAGAGGCCATATTTGGGTAGATCATGATTTTAGACGAATTTAGAAATTTGAATGGCTGAAATTGGAGTTAAAATGAAAGTTATGATCATTTGAAATTCTCAGCTTGAATAAATCCAGAAATTCGAAAATTTCTGACAGGTGGGGCCCATGGGATTCTTAATTGTTAATCTTTTATTTTATTCCGAGAATCGACAGGTGGGGCCCACTGAACAGTAACCTCCGCGGTCAGCGACATGTGGGACCCCTCATCGGTGACCTCATCTGCTGGTCAGCGGCAGTGGGACCCATGGGATCTGGACCCACTTGTCGGAGGTCGACGCAGCAGTGGGACCAGCGGCAGCGTGGCAGCGCGAGCAGCGGCGGCCGGCGTGTGGGCCCACTTGTCGGACACGAATAAGCGAAGAAAAACTCAACCTCGGCGTGCGGGCGGAGGCTCGAACGCGCGCGAAAGTCAAGTGGAAACGAGCGGCGGTGCTAGCGAGTGGGCGAGGCGTTGCCTACCCATAGTGGGTAGGTAACCCTCTTGAGGGTACCACCGGGGCCCGGCGGCGATGGTCGGGCGTCGGCGCCGGCGGCGGAAGGCGGGCGTGCTCGGGTGATCGAGATTGTAATCTACGTGCGAAGGGGTTCGGTTGGAGGGTCGGCGAGTTCGGGGCGAACGGAGGTGGCGGCGAGGAAGCAGCGGAGGCGGCTCGGGTGCTCGGTGCGGCGGCGCCGGCGGCGGGAGAGGTGGCGAGGTGCCCAAGAGATCCACCGTGCTCGGAGAAGGCAGAGGTGGCGGCTACGGGCTCGGAGAGGTCGAGGCGGCGGGAAGGCTCACCGGAGTTGGGCGGGGCTCGGGAGAGAAACTTCAGTGCGGGCGTCTCGGGGCTCGGAGAAGCGGTGGGCGTTGGAAGGTGGTGCGGGGAGGCGAAGGCCGAGGGCTATTTATAGAGCTTGGGAGAGGTGAGGCGGCGGGAATTCCTCGCCGAAGTCGGCGGCGGGGTTGATTCAAATTTGGGATAAGCCGTCGGAGGCAACGCGAGCTCGGGTTTTAGGGGATAAGGCGCTTATCTCCCGGGAGTTCGAATCCGCGTCAATTCGAAGAAAGAGGCCGAGTGCAGGTAGGATTTGATCGCGGATTCTTCGAGAGAGAGAAAGGGAAAGAGTCCGGCGCCGCGAGAGCAGCAGGCCCGACTGCGGGGCCGCGATCGGCGAGCGGGCGCGTTGTGCGGATGGCGCCACGTGGCTTGGAGAGAAGATCGGACGGCGGGATGGCTTAAGTGGGAGGAGCGGTGGATTGAGGCGGGCGCGAAGACGCGGCTCATCCGAGCCGTCCACGCGTCGGGCGAGGAGGAGGAAGGTGGGGCGGCGGCGGGCCCACTCGGCGAGAGAGAGAGAGAGAGAGTGGCGGGATGGCCCGGCGGCGGCGTGGACAGATCGGGGCCGCCACGCGTCGCCGGAGAGAGGGAGTTAGATTTTATTTTCATAATTTGATTTTGATTTTCAGAAAATGCTAGAAAAAATATTTAGGCCTCGAGAAAAATATGAAAATACCTCCAAAAATTCCAGAAAAATTCACGAAGCTCTGGACATATTTTGGACTGAATAAAATTATTTCCAACTTCTGTTGGTATTTAATTTTATACTTTGACTTACTTTTAATTTTTAAAAATAGGTTTTAAATTCAGAAAATTCAGAAAAGCCAAATAAAATCCAATTACTTTAAAATAATTAATTTGAATTTAAATTTTTCCAAAAGCAAATTTTGGGATGTGACAAACCTACCCCCTTAGAAAGAATCTCGACCCGAGATTGGACGGATGGGAAAAGGTCGGGAACTCTTCTTTTAGATCCTCTTCACGTTCCCATGTCGCCCGATTCGAATGGTTGCTCCTTGCACTTTACGAACTTGATGACCTTGTTTCGCGCACGACGTTCGACTCCTCAATATCTTCACGGGATACTCGGGATAAGTTAGGTCCTCATTCACATTTACTTCTTCTAGTGACGTCTGTTCTTTCGGCACTCGGAGACATTTCCTCAGTTGAGACACATGGAAAATGTCATGCACTTTTGACAGTTGAGGTGGAAGCTCCAACTGGTAAGCAACTTCTCCTCGCTTTGCTACCACTGGAAAGGGTCCAATGAATCTAGGAGCAAGCTTTCCACTAACTCCAAAACGTCTCATTCCCTTGAGAGGTGACACCTTGAGGTAGACATGATCCCCAGATACAAACTCTAATGCCCTTCGACGATTGTCCGCATAACTCTTACATGCGGTTTGAGCTGTTTTTAACTCGTGTCTGGATTAGACGAACTTGTTCTTGACTGCTTCAACACATCTGGTCCAAACACTTGTCCTTCTCGGTTTCCTTCCAATACAATGGAGTCTGCATTTTACGCAGTATAAGGCTTGAACGGAGACATTTGCAAACTAGATTGATAACTATTATTGTAGGAGAACTCGCATAGGGCAAACTTTGATCCCGATTAGTCTTGTTTGCTAGGACACAAGCTCTCAACATATCTTCAAGATTTGATTTACTCTTTACATGCGCCCATCATGCGTGGATGATAAGCCGTCTTGAAGTTTAAGTTCGTGCCCAAAGTTCATGCAGCTTCTGCCAGAATCTTGAAGTGAATTGAGTTCCTCGATCTGACACAATCCTCTTGGGAACTCCATGCAAACTCACAATCCTTGACATGTACAACTCTGCGAGTCTATCGCCCGAATAGGTGGTTTTTTGGGATGAAATGGCGACTTTCGTCAGACGGTCCACAATAACCCAAATCGAATCATGCCCAGATTTTGTTCTCGGTAACCCAGTTATAAAATCCATACCAATTTCTTCCCATTTCCACTCAGGGATCTGCAATGGTTGTAAAAGTCCAGCAGGCCTCTGGTGTTCAGCTTTAATCCGCTGGCACACATCACACAAAGCTACATACTCTGCAATCTCTCTTTTCATACCTGCCCACCAATATCTTTCTTTGAGATCTTGGTACATCTTTGTACTCCCAGGATGAACTGAATATCTAGACTCATGGGCTTCTTTCAGAATTAAGTCCTTTATTTCTTTCTTCTCGGGTACGATAATCCTTTTACCAAACCAGATGATACCTTCCTCATCTTCTGAAAATCCTGGCGCCTTTCCTTTCTTCATATTTTCTTTAATTTCCTTGACATACTTATCTTCTCCTTGAGCTACCTTGATCATCTCCTCTAAAGTTGGTTGAACCTCCGAGTAGCTAGGAATCCTTCCTCCACTACCTCTAAGTTGAGTTGCTGAAATTCGCTTGAAGTGCGGGCATCTTGTCCTTGATCCACTGACATCTGCGGTAACTCTTTCTGCTCAATGCATCTGCTACTACATTGGCCTTCCCTGGATGGTAATGTATTCCTACATCATAATCCTTTATTAACTCAAGCCATCTCCTTTGCCTCATATTGAGATCAGGCTGGGTAAATATATACTTCAGACTTTTGTGATCAGTGTAGATTTCACAACAGTTCCGATCAAATAATGCCTCCATATTTTTAGAGCATGAACTACAGCAGCAAGTTCTAAATCGTGGGTTGGGTAATTTCCTTCATGGGGTCGTAGCTGCCTTGAGGCGTACGCTACTACCTTTCCCTCTTGCATCAAGCACTGACCTAGTCCTTGCTCGGACGCATCACGAAAACTTCAAAGTCCCTTCTAATATCTGGAAGTGTTAACATCTGCGCGAAGTTAACCTTTTCTTTAGTTCTTGGAAGCTATCCTCACAGAGCTTTACTCCATTCAAACTTCTTCTCCTTCTTTAGCAACTGAGTGAGAGGTCTTGCAAGCTTGGAGAATCCTTCAATAAAGCGACGATAGTAACCAGCCAAACCTAAGAAACTTCTAATCTCAGATACTGACTTAGGTTGGGTCCACTCGAGCACATCGTTTACTTTCTCGGGGTCTACCGACACTCCTCCTGCGGAAATCACATGACCTAAAAAGGCTACTTTCCTCAACCAGAACTCGCACTTGCTAAACTTGGCGTACAAGCGGTGTTCTCTAAGTTTTCCAAAACTATCCTTAGATGCTCCGTATGCTCTTCCTCATTCTTGGAATATATCAGAATATCATCGATGAACACCACTACAAACTTATCCAAATATTCCATGAACACTTTATTCATCAGGTTCATAAAATATGCGGGTGCATTTGTCAAGCCAAATGACATCACAGTATACTCATACAATCCATAACGAGTAGCAAATCTTGTCTTTGGTATATCCTCGGTCTTATCTTCAATGGTGATAACTCGACGAAGGTCAATCTTGGAGAAGACACATGAACCTTTCAATTGATCAAGCAGATCATCTATCAGGGGCAAAGGATATTTGTTCTTGATCGTCACATCATTCGAGATCGATAATCCACGCACATGCGAAGACTACCATCTTTCTTCTTTACTAGCGATCTTGGTGCTCCCGGGTGACGGTGGGTCTTACAAATCCTTTATCTAGCAACCCTTCAATCGCTTCTTAACTTCAGCCAAATCGTTTGCGGACATACGGTAGGGTCTCTTGAAATCGGGGCGTGCAGTGCAGTTGATAACAAACTCAATTTCCCTATCTGGTGGCATTCCTGGCAAATCTTCAGGGAATACATCTAGGTATTCACATGCTATCGGCACCTTCTCCAAGGTGATTCCCTTCAAACTGTTTATCTTACCCACCTTCTGGGAATGTGCCTTTGAGTGAAACCGTACTTGTATCCCTTCCGTGTTGGTAAGAGTAACAGCACAGTCGGCACAATCTATCTTTCCTTTATACTTGGCTAACCAATCCATACCAAGTATTATATCTAAACCCTTGGAGTCTATTATAATAAGATTTGCTAGGAACTTAACTCCATTAATATTCACAGTTGCGTTAGGGCAAACCGTGTTAGTCCTCATTTCCTTTCCAGGAGATTGGACTAGCATGGGGTTCTGTAATCACGCACATCCCAATTATATCTTTCAACCACATCTTTTGACACAAAAGAATGCGAAGCTCGAGAATCAAATAATCTTGATGCAGTGCGAGTTGACAAGGAACTTACCCGAACTACGTCAGTGCATCCCGGCCGCTTCGCGGTCACATGATTGAGATGTCCTCTGCTACCACTTGCGGAGCCCTTGGAGTCCGAGGGTCCCACGGCCTTGTCCTGCATTTGGAGTTCGTCTTGGTGTCGTTCCCAAATTGAAGCGAATCGGGTCACAGGGGCGCTCGGGGACGATTGCTAGCATAATGCCCCATGTTCTTGCGGTTGAAGCCTTGCACTCCTGCTGCTGAAGTCCGGCTCTGCTGGGTTGAACACCATTGCCCGTTCGGGAACTTGTGAGTTTGGGCGAGTCCGTGAATGGAGTCCTTGGCACAATTGGTTACGAGGTTCTATGGGCGAGGTGGGTTAGGCGGAATCGGAACCACTCGCACCTGCTGAGCTTGAAACTTTCTCTTCCTACTTTCATACGATTGGCGTTGAGCATCTTCTTGTACAAAGGCCTTGTTCACCATGTGTTGGAAGGTTGGAAAATCATTCGACACTAGCTGCACCTTGAGGTTGGGGTCGAGTCCTTGCATGAACCTCCGGATCTTCGTTGCCTCCGATGTGATCTCTTGGACACATACCTGTATAGTTGGGTGAATTTGTTGGGTATTCGGAAACGCTAAGGTTCCCTTGTTGCAGCTGGTAGAACTCTCTCTTCTTCATGTCCATTATTCCGTAGGAATATGCGTAGTCGGAAAGCTTCCTTAAATTCATCCCATGCGATAGCTATGCGTTTTGATGGCGGCGCGATAATTCTCCCACCAATTTGCAGCGGTTCCCTTGAGTTGGTGGGCAGCATATAACACCTTCTCATTGTCATTGCATTGGGCTAGGACCAGCTTCCTTTCCACATCCTTGATCCAATCATCCGCCTCCATTGGATCCACCGAACCAAAGAAAAGTAGGAGGCCTTGTTCTCATAAATTCTCCCATCCTAGACCGGGAGCTTGGTTGGGTGCTGCGGAGCTTGCTGCACTTGGTTTTGAGCTAAAGCTTGAAGAAGCTGCGATTGCATGGCTATCATCTGCTCCAAGCCGGGGCTTGAGCAGGGGTGGTGGAATGTTGTTCTCTGGTGAGGTTGGCATCACGGTGTTGTCGTGGTTGCTCCTTGTGTTCACCATCCGAGCGGTTTCAGTTAGCATAAGGTAAGAGGAAATAGCAAAGGTAAGAGATTTAGGAGACTAAGTCACATCCCAAGCCAACACACAAGAAAGAAACAATCATCCAACTAAAGCGAAAGAACCTTTATTGAAATCAAACTAGTTTTAAGAATGGTGTACCACAGTGCACTTAGGCTTGGTGCAGTCCATCTAGCACACCAAAACATAATTAAACGTTCTAATAACGCGGACATTTTATTTGGGTACTACTAACTCAAGAGACCACTAATCCTCTCCAAAGATGCACTCCTCAGGGTCCTCCTCGGGTTCTTCTTCCGGTTCTTCCTCTGGTTCTTCTTCCGGCTCTTCTTACGGCTCTTCTTCCGCTCTTCTTGCTCATTTACGTGATGCCGTGAACAATCACAAGCGGTCGAGGGCGGTTTATTTGGCGGCGATCGAACGCGGCGAAGGAGAAGGCTTGCGCCTCTTGAGAGTGATGACGGGTGGCGGATCGGGCGGTGCACCTTCTTGCGTCTTTGTGAGCACCGTACGAAGTCTGCGCAGTCGCAATGGTGCGCGTTGTTGGGGTCGGTAGCTGGTCTTGGCGAAGACGGCGTGTAGTCAGTGCAGCTTTGAGGCGTCTCATCCAAACTCGTCCGTCTGGTCTCGAAGAAGCTGCGTGCGCGAAGAGTGTCGAGTCTTGATAGCTGGAAGTGAGAAGCATCCGGAGTTGTCCAATCTCCTCCTGAGCTCTTGCGTAGGTGACTGCCATCGCCTGGGTGAGCTGCACCTGATGTGAAAGTCGAGGGTCGTCAACTGGAATGTCAAATGGATCTGGATACCTCTGTCCTGGGCGAGGGTTGATGAAGAAGCAAAAGGGGGACTGATGTACAGCATCCTTGTGCAAATGGCACAACTCGTCAATGGCGAGACGTGCTGCATCCTGGACAGCGTCGAAACAGCGGGACCGAGGGTGCTTGATGGGGTATTTTTGGGAGTTGAATTCCCCATCCCGTGCATACAGGAATACCTCCATCGACCACAAGTCTCGATCCAGGATCCGTGTCTTCCGTCCCCTGAAAATGGGCGGCTGACGGTACTCAAGCAACTGCATCAAGCGCCGGAGAAGGCTAGCGAAATCTCGACATCCTCTCCATGTGAGTAGTAGTCCCACGGGCAGCGCCATCTACAAAGTTGAATAAAAGAAAAGATTAGTAAAAAGTTTTACAAGGAATGTAGAGACAAGAGTGAGATACTAAGTAAGAAGAGAGTGGAAGCAAAGAAGCTTATAAATTTTTAATATATTGTTTTTATAAATATAAGTCCTTATGGTTTTGCCATTCCTAAGCTAGGTCACGTCCCCATCAAATAGGCTCGATACCATCTCTGCCGGGACCCGGATTACCAAACCGGACCCTCGTGTTTTACCGCACTAGTCCCGGATCAAAGCTAGTGCACACAGTTAAACAGAATGGAAAACATCACCTTCAGCGATTTATTACAATAATTAGAGTACTGACCACCGGGTCTCATTATTACAATAGAGGTTTAAGACCTCGCACACATGAAATAAAGCGGAAGCAAAATAAACTCGATGACGACCCATCAATACGCCACGTGCAATTGGTGGGAAGCGTGACCTATTCCTCCGGGAAGAAACCATCACAGCCACAAGCGAAGCAGTAGTCGTAGTCCCCTTCTTGAGCTTCAACTTCCTCTGAGATTTATTTTTGAGTGTAGCATGTGAGTACATAAAGTACTCCGCAAGTCTTGGGAAAAATGCATAGATGCAGGGCTTAACAAAGGAAGGTTATATGGTTCTTTTGCACAAAGCAACATTTTAAACTTTAATTGCTTTTAATTATTTTAAAGGCATCAATTTAACAAGTATTTGTTTTTAACAGAATTATCATTAACTCTCTAGTGAAGGTTCCAACTACCAACACTAGCTAACAACTTGAACAAATTTAATACTGCGGGTTACATCCACCCTCTCTGGCTCCAACCGCCAGATACCCTTCCGAGAGTTCCTCCACTCTCGGAATACAAAACATTTGATTTTAAAACCAAAACCAGAAATCTACCATGTGAATGCATTCCTTGCCCGCCCTTGACCGTGGGCACGGCTATTCGAATAGTTTTACACTCTGCAGAGGTTGTACAACTTTACCCACAAGAGATAAATTATCCTAAAAGTCAACACGCTTCCTTTGGCATGAGACCGGATAAAATACCACAAAGCCTTTACCTTACTCTAATCTAGCTAGATACCACCACGAGGTTTCACCGCGAGTAGGCTAACTGCCCGAACCGAAGCCCCCTCTTGCGCCATATGAGTACAGTAAATCCCTGTCCCTCACTGTGAATAACCAGTCCATCCCTGGCACCCACTTTCCACTGGTGGCACCTAAACTAGACTATCATAAGTTAGTCAGCTAGGTCGTACCCATATAGACTTGTGCTTGTGCGGTTAATGCTCGATCGGACAAACACAAGCGTCGGTCCTTAATTGACTAGGGTGGAGCAGGACACTTAACAAGATCTCGTGCTAAGCGCACCAAGCCAATCCACCATCCACCTAATCTAAATCAACTTTCACATTTTATTTTACTTTAAAAGAACAGTGGCATCTCCAATTACCACTAAGTTTGCAAACACAAGATTATTACCATAAATCATAATTTCCCCTTTTCAATATTTTCTAAAGTGTTGAAAAGCGGGACTAAGCATTATACTACCATACTAACATCAACAAGTAAATATAATATTCTCATTAATGAGACAAAGGAAATCTCTAGGGTTACAATGGTACATGGCATTCAATTGCAATGGAGGGTATAACAAAGTTGGATTAACTATATCCTAAGACTTGAACTATCATTTTATGTAAATAGCAATGCACAATATTTAAAATAATAAAAATCTTTTAAAATCATAGGTTCAAGATGATCAAAGGAGACTTGCCTTCTTGCAGATTCTCTGGGTCTTCTTGCTGTTGGGTGGAGGGATCGTCGACAACGTTGGAATCTACGCGATAAGCAGCGAAGCAAACAAAGCAAATAAATACACACGAAATTCAAATAAAATCCAAAAAATTCAAAAGAGGCCATATTTGGGTAGATCATGATTTTAGACGAATTTAGAAATTTGAATGGCTGAAATTGGAGTTAAAATGAGAAAGTTATGATCATTTGAAATTCTCAGCTTGAATAAATCCAGAAATTCGAAAATTTCTGACAGGTGGGGCCCACGATTCTTAATTGTTAATCTTTTATTTTATTCCGAGAATCTGACAGGTGGGGCCCACTGAACAGTAACCTCCGGCGGTCACTGACATGTGGGACCCCTCTGTCAGTGACCTCATCTGCTTTGGTCACTGACAGGTGGGACCCACTGGGATCTGGACCCACTTGTCAGAGGTCGACGCAGCAGTGGGACCCAGCGGCGTGGCAGCGCAGAGCCGGCGGCCGCGGCGTGTGGGCCCACTTGTCGGACACGAATAAGCGAAGAAAAACTCAACCTCGGCGTGCGCGGCCGGAGGCTCGACGCGCCGAGGAGTCAAGTGGAAACAGCGGCGGTGCTAGCAGTGGGCGGGAGGCGTTGCCTACCCATAGTGGGTAGGTAACCCTCTTGAGGGGTACCGGGGCCGGCGGCGATGGTCGGGCGTCGGCGCGCGGCGAGGGAAGGCGGGCGTGCTCGGGTGATGCGTGGGTGTAATCTACGTGCGAAGGGGTTCGGTTGGAGGGTCGGCGAGTTCGGGGCGAACGGAGGTGGCCGGCGCGAAGCAGCGGAGGCGGCTCGGGTGCTCGGTGCGGCGGCGCTCGGCGGCGGGGAGAGGTGGCGAGGTGCCCAAGAGATCCACCGTGCTCGGAGAAGGCGAGGTGGCGGCTACGGGCTCGAGAGGTCCGAGGCGCGGGAAGGCTCACCGGAGTTGGGCGGGGCTCGGGAGAGAGAGCTTCGGTGCGGGCGTCTCGGGGCTCCGAGAAGCGGTGGGGCGTTGGAAGGTGGTGCGGGAGAGGCGAAGGCCGAGGGCTATTTATAGAGCTTGGGAGAGGTGAGGCGGCGGGAATTCCTCGCCGAAGTCGGCGGCGGGGTTGATTCAAATTTGGGATAAGCCGTTGAGGCAACGCGAGCTCGGGTTTTTAGGGGATAAGGCGCTTATCTCCCGGGAGTTCGAACCGCGCCCAATTCGAAGAAAGAGGCCGAGTGCAGGTAGGATTTGATCGCGGATTCTTCGAGAGAGAGAAAGGGGAAAGAGTCCGCGCGCGCGCGAGAGCACAGGCCCGACTGCGGGCCGCGATCGGCGAGCGGGCGCGTTGTGCGGATGGCGCCACGTGGCTTGGAGAGAAGATCGGACGGCGGGATGGCTTAAGTGGGAGGGAGCGGTGGATTGAGGCCGGCGCAAGACGCGGCTCATCCGAGCCGCCCGCGCGTCGGGCGAGGAGGAGGAAGGTGGGGCGACGGGCGGGCCGCTCGGCGAGAGGAGAGAGAGAGGAGTGGCGGGATGGCCCAGCGGCGACGTGGACAGATCGGGGCCGCCACGCGTCGCCGGAGAGAGGGAGTTAGATTTTATTTTCATAATTTGATTTTGATTTTCAGAAAATGCTAGAAAAAAATATTTAGGCCTCAGAAAAATATGAAAATACCTCCAAAAATTCCAGAAAAATTCACAGAAGCTCCTGGACATATTTTGGACTGAATAAAATTATTTCCAACTTCTGTTGGTATTTAATTTTATACTTTGACTTACTTTTTAATTTTTAAAAATAGGTTTTAAATTCCAGAAAATTCAGAAAAGCCAAATAAAATCCAATTACTTTAAAATAATTAATTTGAATTTAAATTTTTCCAAAAAGCAAATTTTGGGATGTGACACCGGCATCCCGTAGCCTGCAAATAAAGTGAAGGTCAGCACGGAACGAACTTACGGTCGGACTAAACGCTGGAGTAGTGCAAACCTGGCAGTCCAACGATGGTCGAGTCCCCAGGCCACGCGAGGTGTGCGTGTCCGGACCACTCCCAGCTCAGGCGGCTCGTCCGTGCTCCCCGGTGGCGGCACTAGACGGGAAGCACGATGAGAGCGGTCCACGTGCTCGTCCAACAGCGCGTACCACCACTCGGAGTCACGTCCAGTACGAGTCATACCTGCAAAATTTGTACAATAATTTTTTACATTAAATTTTGTACATGTACATTTAAATACTATATTGTACAATAATGCATTAAAAATGGTATACAAAATTTATAAACTAAATTTCTAAGCTAATTTTCTAAACTAAATTTTCTAAACTAAATTTTCTAAACTAAATTTCTAAACTAAATTTCTAAACTAATTTTCTAAACTATATTTCTAAACTATATTTGAAAATTAAATTCCTAAACTAAATTTCTAAACTAAATTTCTAAACTAAATTTCTAAACTAAATTTCTAAACTACATTTTCTAAACTAATTTTCTAAACTATATTTCTAAACTATATTTGAAAATTAAATTCCTAAACTAAATTTCTACACTAAATTTCTAAACTAATTTTCTAAACTAAATTTTCTAAACTAAATTTTCTAAACTAAATTTCTGAACTAATTTTCTAAACTATATTTCTAAACTATATTTGAAAATTAAATTCCTAAACTAAATTTCTAAACTAAATTTCTAAACTAATTTTCTAAACTAATTTTCTAAACTATATTTGAAAATTAAATTCCTAAACTAATTTTCTAAACTAAATTTCTAAACTACATTTTCTAAACTAATTTTCTAAACTATATTTCTAAACTATATTTGAAAATTAAATTCCTAAACTAAATTTTCTAAACTAATTTTCTAAACTAATTTTCTAAACTAATTTTCTAAACTATATTTGAAAATTAAATTCCTAAACTAAATTTCTACACTATTTTCTAAACTAATTTTCTACACTAACAAAAAATATAAAACCAAAAAATTACCTGAAAATCGCGCACTCCCTCTCCTCTTCTCCTCCTCTCCCTCTCTTTCTCTCCCCCTCTCCTCCTCTTCCTCTCTTCCTCTCCCCCTCTCCTCCTCTCCCTCTCCTTTCCCCCTTCTCTTATCTGCTGCGCGGCCGAATGAAAACAGTGCGACTACGTCGGTGGCCGCGCGCGGTTTTATATCCCACCCGCAGTCGCCCAACGGTTCGGCGACTGCATGGCAGTCACCGAACGGTGGGGCGACTGCAGTTAATCGCCGAACGGTTGGTCGACTCTCTAGGTGTCGCGGTATGGTTGGGCGAAAGGCTCCAGTCGCCCAACGATTAGGCGATTGGAGCCTATTTTTGTAAAAAATTTTCCCGCGGGTATATTTATGTAATTTCGAATAAAAAATGGATTATCCGTACAAAAAATTCAAAATGCTAGTCCCTCATCCCTTCAACTAGCTATGTACTAGCTTTCAGTGCATCTGCAAGCAAGTGCATGTATGTGTTTTTAATTTTAACTAGTGTTAAAAAATACACGGCAAATAACAAAGATAGTAAAAAAAACAAGAGACAAGTATTTAACTTGAGAAGCTTTTGCAGAAAAACAAAACTACAGACACACAACCAACAATGATCAACTATAGGAGAAGAGTTACAAACGCAGGAGATTTTACAATGAACGTCTCAACAATTATGTGCGTCTGTAGTGGCGGTTTCTTCTTTCCGTCTTCTTCTCCTCTTGATCTGGTTACTTATTCTCTAATGCTGTCCTACGACTCTTACCTCTTCTTATATCCCTTATCTGCCTCCTCGTACCGCTGATTACCCTTTCCTCTGTCCCTGTTTTACCTAGTTATTATTATGCGTCTCTGCTGGAGTAGCGCAGCGGCTACTCTTGTACTGTGTTATTCTGTGTGTCTGCCCTTGACAGGGGGCCATTCGTCCGTGAGAGTGAGGGGGCAGGGGCAAGCGGCTGCTACGGCTGGGCTGGACACGTGGGGAGGAGGGAGGGAAGAGAGGATGTGGGCGGCGGCTTCGGCTGGGCTAGGCTGGGTTTCAGCCCAAGAGAATTGAGGGAGAGAGGAAAGGGTAATCAGCGGTACGTAGAGATGGCAACGGGCATACCCCGCTAGGTTTTGCTATTCCAAACTCGTGCCCATGAAAGTTGGACGTGCCCGCTAAAAAAACCCATGCCCGTGACGGGTGTAGAATTTTGCTCAGACCCATGCCCACTGGGTTAACGGGTACCCATGGGTCGCCCGTGGTTAGAGAGGAGGAAGAAGTTCACCGGCCATCTTTGTTGGAGCCAGAGGGCAGCGCCATGGCCAAGGGCCTACTGCTGCGATGCGCGTGGGCTGCGGCGTGGGGGCGGCGGGCTGAACTGGAAGGCGAGGCGACGGCGAGGGGGTGCGGGAGGATGAGCGTGCGGCAAGGGGGAGCAGGAGCGGGAGCTGCGGGACGGGAGGGTGAGCATGGAGACTGCCGGAGACCGAGCGCGGAGCGCAGATGCGCCGCCGCTGCGGCGGCTGTTGAATCGGGGTGGGACTTGGGAGGAGTGAGTAGTGACAGTGGCCGAGTGCTAGCTAGGGTTAGCCGTATGGGTAATGGGGCATTGCCGCATTGGATTTGGGGCTTGGGGCTAAATGGCTAATGGGCTATGGGCTGGGCTGGTTTGCCTGGGAGGCTGGGAGCTTGGGTTTATAACTTCTATGGATCGGGTTTATATTACCCATGGGTTTACGGGTTTGGGTACTATAGGAACGTACTCGAACCCGGCAGACCCGATGGGTTGGGCTTTTTGCCCATTAAGAGACCCATGGGTTAGGAAATTGGCTCAGACCCATGCCCTAATAGAGTAAAAACCCACCGGGTATCGGGTTTCGGGTACCCATTGCCATCTCTAGCGGTACGAGGAGGCAGATAAGGGATACTCCTCCGGTTCACAAAAATAAATTATTTTAGATATCGATATGATCTCTAAAATATAATTTTGACCACTAATTATTATTATAATATATTTATAAAATCCAATAAAATTATAATACTATGATAGTATTTTTCGAGACGAATTTATCAGGGGTAATACTATGAAAGTATTTTCAGCCATGGCAGCAGCTGCAAAGGTCGACCTGTTCGGTGACAATTGGTATGGACCATAGTGCCGCAAGTTGTACTGCCCAATAGTGCCGGACCATAGTCTGTAGCTACTTGGCGCCCCGATAAGCAGCCGGTGCGGATCCAGACACACGACAACACGACGGAGCCGGTGCCATCTTCCAGTGGCCAAAACTGCATGGTGAAGCCAACACAGTGGCCTAGCGTGCAAGAATGCATGTGTCCAGGTCGACCCTAGTGCCGTGAGCAGCCATCTCATATCCAGCAGAAAGGCGGCACCCAGCAAGGCGTAAGTGATGACAACATCTGCCCTCCTATGGCCATCTTTACCGTAGAACCAGAACAGCAAGAACGCCGCAGCGGTGGCGAGCGGCGAGATGAAACGGATCAAGTAGCCGCCCCAGGTGTGGACCATGGCTGCCTTGGTGTACAGGATGTCGTGCATGAGGGATAGCTTCATCTCGACCACCTTGCACATATCCTTCCATTCCAAAGAGAGTATTTTCCTGCTAGTATCATGATCGGGTGAATCCGTGTCAACCGAAGAATCAACCATGGCATGCCGGCAGAAATGGAACAGGTTGTGAGCAACCAGCAGAGCTTGTTCGTTATCAAGCTCCTGTTCAGAAATGGAACAGGTTGTGAATCTGCTTGGCTGCTGCTTCTTACTTGAGCTCCGGATGTTGCCCAGGTGGCCTTGCCATAGCGCCAATGCCCTCTCCACATACTTGGCAACACCAACGGCGAAGACGATGATGGATGCTAGGAGCAAGGTCCCGCTGCTGCCACCGGTATATATATGCTTGTACAGGACATAGAATGCTCCCACGACCCTGGCGCGACATTTAGCTTTGGCGCCCGAGAGAATGTTGTCCGCCACCGAGATGCAGCAGAAGGAACGGCGCCCGAACGCAACGAGCTGCCGCCGCGCGGCGTGCTACCGAGGGACAGGTTGCCAAGGGCATATGTCGCGGCCCAGTCGACCAATTGGTACGCCAGCCACAGGAGGAGCGTCCGCCCACCGGAGTCTTCACGCCTCTGGATCCCGGCAAAGAGGATGAGTACAAGATGTGTGGCGAAGCTGGAAATGACCGCTATCCGAATCACCCATAAATTCAAGAACTGCGTCATCCGATTCATCCATCCAGCCATGGCTCCTACACTGAAATTAAGATTACACGACATCACATATCCAATCATCTAGATTAATGTGGCATCTGCATGCTAGCACAGCACCAAATTTAAGTGAAACTAGAGTTCAGGACGAGGTCCAGGATACATCTAGAGGTCAGGACGAGGTCCAGGATACACTGCACGCGTAAATTTGTACTGTGTCTGTATAGGACACTTTATTGTCTTATACTGGATGTGTTATGACAGATGCATGCATAGATTGTATTAAACGTAGTGTCAATCTATAGCAACCGACTGTATTTCGGTTTGTACTCCTTGTGAGACTTGTTTCCCGTATGCTATATATCTCAGTAATTCATAGGAATAGGTGTGATCTATAAGAAACGCTCCAGTGTAATCTCTTTTTATTATAGTGATTTGTCTTCCAGCGTCCGTAGTTTTTTTTCAAAAGGGTTTTCCACGTAAAATTCGTGTCTCTTATCTCTATTTTTCTATGCATTATTTATAACAAGTGGTATCAGAGCTTAGGATTTAAGATCCTAACCGCTACTCTCGGGAGGAGACGACTTCGGGGGTGACACCTGCACGGCGTAAGGGCGACACCAGCACGGCAACAAGCGACGGTGGCCGGGTGGCATCAAGTCAACTTTCGCGTCTTTTTTGTTGAGAAACCTGGGCCTAGGCCAGCAGCCCTGGCCCATTATGGGCACCCCACCGTAGTCTATAAATAGGGACCCGTACCGGCAGAATTTGTACACATGAATGAAAGCAATAAAGAAAGATCAGGAGTTCTCTCTTTCTCTCTATGTGTGTTCAATCTATTATGTTGTCTTCTGTGATTGATTTGATTTGTTCTAAACAAAGGAATCGATCGGACTGGTTGCCAGCGACGGTTCTTCAACACATTATCAGTACGACTTCGCTCCAGTGAATTGAAGGTAATCATCGAAGCACCTAATAGATTGAATTTTCTAGATCGCTTTGAATTCGTATTTTTGCGTTCTAGATTGAATCTCTACGGTGCAAATCCGCCCTAATCTACCGCGAGCAGACCTGAAGTCGCCGGCACAATGTCGATCGGTAGATTGCGAAAAGGGGTAGATGTTGATTGCATCGTAGATTCGAAACAAAAAAAATCTTTTGCATCAGGTTGTTTCGGCCATTGCACAAAAAGGAAAAAGGGATTTGGCATCGGCCTGAAGTCGCTGCCGGCCCACCGACGGTCGCGGGCTCACCGCCGGAAGCATGGTTCCTCCCTGAGGCACTGTCGTTGGCCCAAAGTCGCTCGACAGCCGGTCTGCTGCCCAGCATGGCTGCCGCCGCCCGGGGAAGCGTGCACGAAGCCGCGCATAGCACCCGACTTCGCCGCCTGGTCTTGGCCGTCGGATCGTCGTCGGTCGTTGGCCTGTTGCCGACCACTCGGACCATGCCGCCCGCGACGGGCCATCGCCTCGCGACGGCCGTTGCTGCCGCCGGTCTAGGTCAAGCCCGCACGCATGCGCCGCCCGAGAAGGCTCGGCCCGAAGCCGCAGCCGGCGCCGCCTCGGTAGCCTTTTTCAGCAGCCGGCGTCACCTCGGTCACCCCAGCCGGCCGTCGGCCTCACCCTTCCCGAAGCGCGCCGCCACCCTCGGGGTTGCCGCTCGCACGCATGCCGACCGCCGCCCGAAGCGTTGCGCCGCCCAAAGCCGGTGCCTCCTGCTGTGTCGCCCGTAGCTGCACCCGCGCCGGCCTCCTGCCGCGCCTCGCAGCCACCGGCCTCTCGCCTCGGTCGGCCCGCAGCCTTGCTCGCCCCGCCTCGGCTTGCCAGCCAGCAGTAGTGCTTTCGTCCTGTCCCGTGCCACTGAACTCATTGCCATGCATGGCGCCGTCGGGCTCGCCGCCTCCCTTGTGCCGCCCGCCTTGGCCGCCTCCCTTGCACCACTCGTCCGGCCACCCGAGTGAAGGGGTAGGGGAAATCCTACCCCGCCCATGAGGTATTTCGGCCATATGGGCCACAGGGCCGAATGGGCAAGTGGGCCGTTCGGCCGGGAAAGGAAACGGGTCGGAAAGGCCCGGCCGGGGCGGTGTTTTGAAAGCCCTGAAAGATTAACAAATTACTAATGAGCCCTAAAATTTGCATATGAGTCCTAGATTTTGCAAAAAAGGCATTGTAGTTCCAAAAATTATGAATAAGCCCTAAAATTTATGAGTGGGTCTAGAATTTTGCAACAAACCCCTCGGTAAAACATAAAATTACGCAAATTTTTCTCTGAACTGAAAATTTGTGTAAGAACCTCCAGAAATTGCAGAATTCGCTGAAAATTCATATTCTACCATAAAAGGGCCTCGTGAATCTGAATTTTGAATTATTTTTAGCATTTGAAGCTTATTTATTTCTGCTATAATTATTCTCTGTATTTTTTGTATTTATTTACTATTTTTGTTAATTGTAATTGTTTAAATTGCTTTTAATCATTGAAAATAATAGTAAAATTATAGAAAGAAAATTATGAAACATTACGAGAATCTATCGTACCATTTATTTACCCACAGTAAATTATTCCACGCATGTTTACCAGCTGTATACTTATATACAAATGTAGATGACTGGCATCACGAACCAGGAGTTCGAGGAGCTGGCCTATCATGGCCAAAACTATCTGACGTGGGCATCCGATGTCGAGATAGTACATGGAGCCAAGAAGCTCCGCGCAGCTATTGGGATTGGTGGACCTTATGACGCCCAACCTCTGTCTCACTCTTGAGAATAAGTACATGACGGAGATGAGCGAGCTAGCTCTCTGGACCGCACTCAAGAAGCGGTTTGAGAGGCTAAAGTATATCATTGTTCCTCAAGCAGAGCAAGAGTGGATCAGACTGAGGTTTGCCGACTTTAAGACGGTCGGGGAGTACAATTCTGCCTTGCACAGGAATTGTACCCCAAATATAGAAGATTGAGAAAACCCTTCCACCCCAATGAAGTACAATTTGCATACAACCATCGTCAAGATGGCTACAAGGAGTACACCGAATTGATTGATATGATGCAAGTTGTGGAGGCTCAGGACAAAGTTCTCCGTAAGAACTACGTCACTCAGCCACCTGGGAGCTCCGCTGGCCGTGAAGCCAACGCAGGGAGCAACAAGGTGCGAAAGTCCTTGAAAAAGAAAAGGGGAAGAAGGGTAAAGCCGCAGCCCAGAAAGGCGAATCAGACGCTCCACGAGAGAATAAGGCTAGCAAGCCAAAGCGGGATGGCAAAGGGCACCATGAAGCCCACTTTGCATCAGCTGAGGGGGAGAGTTCGGAGTAGTTGCTTGCACTGGTGAAGGTTGAAACCATCACGATAGCAGCAACCCCTTTTCGACCTAGAAGCAGCTGACGCCATGATTTCTCTTGAAGAGAATGTCAACCCCGAGAAAATAGCAAAAGAAGTCTGATGCACAGAATGCATTTAGACTTTAATTGTCATTTATTTTGTGTGAAAAGGACAAGTTAGAATTTGCATGGATGGTACTTTAGCATTTATTTTCTCGTGATGGTTGGATGATATTTGAATAATTCATTCATTTATTCAGTTTATGATGGCATGATATATTCTGATATTGGCGTATTTTATTTATGTGTTGAATGCCTTTTATTATATACATATTAATAAAAACCTTATATTAGAACGCGTGTAGCGCCCTATGAAGGAAGTGTGCTTAGCTAGCAGCGGCACAACGCATACCATCTTAAGAGACACTAAGTATTTTCAGTCGATTCGTAAGAGCACTGGCATCCTTACAACAATCGCCAGAAGTGATGCATGTATAATAGGCTCAAGAAGAGCCACAATTATACTCCCAATGGGCACAATTTTGGTCATAGAAGAAGCCTTATTGTACCCAGAAGCGACTAGAACTCTCCTAAGTTTTAAGGATATTCGCGCCAATGGTTTCCACGTCGAGACTGAAGAAGAGTACGGTAAGGATTACCTGCTCATTACGAAGCGCGAAGAGAATGGAAAAGGGCATTAGAAAAACTTCCTTCACTAGAAACTGAGCTATATTATACCAACATTATGACATCCGCAGCCTACACTGTCCTGAAGATAGTATTTAGAAGCTCTGAACTTTTCTGTCTCTGGCATGATAGATTAGGCCACCTAGGTCTTAGGATGATGAGAAACATAATCAATAATTCCCAAGGGCATAATATTAATGTGAAGAATTTCCCGAATCACGAAGATTTTGTGTGCTCTGCATGTGCCACCGGGAAACTAATAACTAGACCCTTCACTCTGAAAGTGAAGGATGAAGTCCCTGCATTCCTGGAACGCATCCAGGAAGACATTTGCGGTCCCATTCAGCCCATCTCTGGGCCATTTAAGTATTTTATGGTGCTCATTGACGCTTCCTCGAAGTGGTCATATGTGGGTTATTGTCCACAAGAAACCATGCCTTTGCAAAGTTGATCTCGCAGATCATTCACATCAGAAATGTGTTTCCTGATCATCACATCAAGTCCTTCAGAATGGACAACGCCGGAGAATTTACTTCAAAGGCATTTGATGATTATTACATGGCAATGGTAATTGCAGTTGAGCACTCGGTACCGCATGTCCATACCCAGAATGGTCTGGCAGAGGCTTTAATCAAAAGAATTAATTTTATTGCCCGACCCCTTTTACATAATTGTAACTTGCCAGCTACATGTTGGGGACACGCAGTCCTAGATGCGGCGAATCTCATCAACTTTAGACCTTCGGCCTACAACATCCATTCACCTATGAAACTAGCGCAAGGGTCACCACTAAAAATTTCTCATCTTAGGAGGTTTGGATGCAAGGTTTATGTACCTATACCCCCTCCACAGCGTACTGCAATGGGCCCTCTCCGCAAGACTGGGGAAACTCTTGTTTATGTATCATTTGCTTAGTTTTTCCATTGTGAAAATTCTTGTTCTTCGCTTGTGTCAACTAGACCAACCGTAAAGAACCTCTACGGAATCCCACCTTTTGAACTCAATTTATATATTTGCAATTTCAGATTGCTTGTGATCTTGTTCTTGCCTGTTCTTCGGTTGCATGCAGGAATAGACCTTCGTAATCAGGTCAACCGCGCTCTTGGCACAGTTGATAACGACTTGGTGATTAGTTCAGTGATTGCTTGGTTCGTTCGTGATGCGTTCGTAGCCTGGATCGTGAGAGTTGATCATCACCAATCGAAATTATTCTTCTCATCGAAAGATTGGGACCCCATTGCCTCATCAATTGGTATCAGAGCTCAAGGTTGATCGGTGAGAATTTTCTTTACCTACAGTCCACCAAAAGCCACGAAAAAAATAAACAAAAATTTAGGGTTTGTTCATCCTGTCACAAACCAATCTGTGCCTTGCAATTTTCTTTTTAGTAATTCACTTTTTGAATTTTTGGTTGCATCATCTTGTCTAGTTGCTGATTTCTAGTTCTAGTTTTTGTCTAGGTTACCATTGTCTTGTTTACCATTGTTTAGCTTGCATCTTGATATCTTGCTGCTGCCTTCCTTCCTCTGCCGTGGCACACACATCCACTACCAATAACTGTCGTGGCAGCCACCAGCGCACCAAACTACCGCCGCTACCAATTTCTGCCGTGGCAACCATTTTCCGTCGTTGTTTTGACATTTTGGGGGAAGGAGCAGGAATCAGAATGGGAAACCCTAATCAGTCAGTGTCGGTTGTTCAAAAAAAAGAAAAAAGAAAACAGATAGAAAAAAGAGAGAGTGCCCTCCTTCCCGAAAATTGACAAGCATGTCAAACTTTCTCCAAAACTGGCAAAAATTGGTGGAGACCTTCTACATATAGCCACAAGCTTCCACAAAAGAATTCATCAATTTGGACCACGGGTTTAAAAGATATAGCAGTTTTAAGTTGAACCCGAGTCGGTTTCTAGTCCGAGTAGCAATTTGATTCCGAGACACCTTTAGTAAAACGAGCATAACTTTTGCATACGGTGTCTGTTTTTAATGTTCTTATACTCGTTGGAAAGCTAACGACGAGGCACATCCAAAAAAGTGACCAAATTGTGCTAGTCACCCTCCAAGACCCCCAAAATTGGCCATCTTTGGACCTAAACGTGCATCGCAAGTTTTTGGTTTCTGGTTTTGCCCCTTTTCTTGGTCTTCCCTTTGGAATTTGGATTTCACCTCAACTGAAAAATAGTAGATCTCATCAAAACCTTTCAAACTGGAATTTGGAATTACATAACTTTCACGAACGAAGTCCGTTTGAGGCCCATGAGTACTCGATGGAAAGCTTTTCTCGTCCTCTTTCCAATCGATCTAGCCTCATCTTCAAATTCTTCCTATGCAAATTGCAATCACTCAAATAAGGTGCTACATCACCTGTTTGGGCCAACTTGGGCCTTGTAATGCTTGGGCCCTAGAAGAAGGCGCCCCCTCTTTAGGCCCGTACTGTTCACGAATGCACCATTCACGTGAACAGTACCATGAATAGTACCACATCTTATTTCATAGTTTTGTGCGGCCTTCCCTCCCCTATTTAAGGAGGCCGCACTCTTCTAGTTTACTCGGATTTCGTTTGCTTAGTTTTTTCATTGTGAAAACTCTTGTTCTTCGCTTATGTCAACTAGACCAACCGTAAAGAACCTCTGTGGAATCCCACCTTTTGAACTCAATCTATATATTTGCAATTTCAGATTGCTTGTGATCTTGTTCTTGCGTGTTCTTCGGTTGCATGCAAGAATAGACCTTCGTGGTTAGGTCAACCGAGCTCTTGGCACGGTTGATAATGACTTGGTGATTAGTTCAGCGATTGCTTGGTTCGTGCGTGATGCGTTCGTAGCCTAGATCATGAGAGTTGATCATCGCCAATCAAAATTATCCTTCTCATCGAAAGATCAGGACCCCATCGCCTCATCAAAGTATATGAGCAACTGTATGGAAAAACAAGATTATTTGCTGATCACAAGTATGTTGATTGGAACCACTTGGACTCAATTGACAAATATGATGGGACATACAGACTATTCCTGAGGACTGGCATACAGAACCTGGTTGCATTGAAATCAGATTATAATGAGGACATTATCGAGCAGTTCTATGCCACGTCTACATTTCTCGGACTTCCAAAGACATTTCTGGATGACGGGCTGCCGCCACTTGATGCCAACAAGCATGATTTTGAGTTGGCTTTGAGGATTGAGTCCAGTGCATATGAAAAGGTGTATGGCGGGCGGCACTTGAGCTTCCCGCCTCTCCCGATTACTATGATCGAGCCTCGATTCATCCCACCAAACTTGTTGGACTCTTACCCATCCCCAGTCTGGTCAATAGAATTATCAACCATACCATTCTTCCTAAGAGTGGCAACTATGATGCAATCCAAGGCTATGCATGGAACCTCATAAATTATGTTATGGAAGGTCATAGATTTGATGTGGTTGATCTAATAATCAGGGAGATCGCTTCATCAAAGAATAATAGGATCAAGCGCATTAACTATGCTCCTTATATTATGGCCTTGATCCAGAAGAAGATTCAGTTCAGAGCTAGCTTAGGTGTTGTTCACAAGGCTTATAAGCCCAGAGCTGATCCCCCTTTTCCTCCAGCTGCCTGTCCTCATGTCCCTTAGCAGGCAGAACCTGCAGCAGCAGCAGGTGCAGCAGTAGCTCAGCCCGAGGAAGAAGGCCAAGTCTCCCTCTCACAAATTTACTCAGCCATTTTTTAGCTCTGTGACTTCCAGGCTGAGGGATTCGCCTCTCTCTCTTCCTGGCTGGATTCACTTGACGGGAGGGTCACTTCCATCGAGCAGGCTATGGCTCATCCTCCCTCTCCCCTCCGCTATGGTCGCCGTTGTCACCGTGATCCTTCTCCTCAGGGACCCCAAGAGTAGCCTTTTTAGTTATTTGATTCCAAAGAGGGAGAAGAACTGAAGATGGAGCTTGGGCAACTTATTGAAGAAAAAGTTTTTTAGCTCAAATTCATCTCTAGATATGTAATGACTATTATGTGGTGTGATGAACTTTCATGTCTTTTGTTTCATGTAGTGTAATGAACCTTTGTGCACTTTATCTCTTCATATCTTTATGTTTATGCCATGATAAATTTGAAGTTACATGCATCTTGTGCTAAAATAGCTATTCCTTGTGCTTGAAATATTTTTTATGTATGCACATGTTTAGGGGGAGCTTTCCCTATCTTGACTTTAAAAAGGAAATAATTTACTAAAAATCTCAAGTAAAATTCATTGCAAGAATTATTCATTTTCAAAGACAAAAGAATATACAACTAGTTGCTCAAACAAGTGGTATATTCAAAACTTAATTTCTCACATAAAACTTGTGTTGTCATCAATTACCAAAAAGGGGGAGATTGAAAGCATCTAGGCCCCTAAAAATGGTTTAGGTAATTAATGAATTTATGTGAATATAGGACTAATGTGTTTTTTTAAGTGTTTAAAAGGCTAAGTCCCTAAAATGATGATAAGACGCATGCTAAGGATCAACGTGAAGATCAAAGTGGCTCAAGGCAAAGGTATACTTAGACTAGGACCCTTTTTTTATTTTTACTAGTCTTAAGAGAAAGGATGGAAGATCGGATTATAGGCTAAATGTCATACCATAAAGGGGGATCATGGCAAGTAGCTTGATAGCATAATTCTTGTGCCATTTGGATCAATTTAGGATCATGCATTCATTGGAAATTTAATTTGAAAGTCAAATCTGTGCTCTGTCTGGAAAAATAGAAGTACTGAAGTTTTAACGGCGGAACTACCATAGAGCGGAAGTTCTGCAGTCTTGAACGGTATTTTCGGCGCTCGAAAGCTTCAAAAAACCGAGTAGAACCTTTTTTTTCGAGAGAGCACCCCCGGATGTGCTCGGTGCTCTATTTGGGCAACCGGAAGTACCGGCTTGTAAATCGTCGTACTTCTGCTTGCCGGAAGCTCTGGCTATTCGAGCGGAGCCTTTCTTCTAAAGAGCAACTTCGAGAAGATTTTGAGTTCGTGGAAACCAGAAGTACCAAAGTTTCAACGTCCGAACTACAGTTTGAGCGGTAGTTTCATAGCCTTAGGTGGTACTTCTGGAGCACGGAAGCTCCGGAAGGTCGGGCGCAACGTTTTTTCTAGAGAGCGCCAATTTTCGGCCTCGGTCCGTGCCGACTTCTCGGAACTACCGTCCAACGGAACTACTGGTCAATGGAACTACCGGATTTATGATGACAGTAGTTCCGCACCGACTTTCAATGGCTAGTTCAGAAGCTTTGACATAACCGTTACTGTCGCATCAGAACAGGTACAGATGTACCAGCCTTTGGCCTGCGGTACTTCTACTCGCTTTGATTTTTTTTGGAATTTCATTGTAACGGCTAGTTTTGGTTGGTTACGGTATAAATACCCATACTCCTGCTCAAGGACAGAAAGTAGAGACCCTATTGAACATCTTTGTGCATTGAGCATTCACTTCACTCCTCATTTACTCCCTGTGCATTCATTTGAGGTGGTTGAGACAAAAGTGCATTGCGTCCAATAGATTGATCCTTTTGCACTCGATTGTGGTCAAGTGAAGCTTGAGATCTATTACTCTTGGTGTTTACTGGCACCTGGATGACTTGGTGGAGATTGTTTGGTGATCTTCTCAAGAAGCTTGTTAGAAGACCCAGCGTGTGTGAAGGTTAGAGCTCACCTACTGGAGAGGGGAAGAGCTACCACTAGTGATTTGAGGTGGAAGGCTTAATTCATGATGCCGGTTCAATCCGTTTGGGCTAACCTCAACATGGACTAGGGGAAACCGGCAAGTTTCCGATCACCAAGGTAAAACATCGTGTGTACTTTGTTATCTCTTGTCTCCTTTTAGCACTTGTATATTTAGTACATTGTGATCATTTATTTGTGCTAGTGTTTTGTAGAGCCACAACATTACTGGAATTGTATAGGTTTCAAGTGCTTTAAATCTTTGTCATATTAAAATTGTAAAAAATTAAATAGAAGGCAAGAAAATTTTGAAACCTCTTATTCATCCTCCTCTAGTCGGTTATCCTTGATCCTACAAACTCTTCTTGAACTACAACTACAATAACAACAACAAAGCCTTTTGTCCTAAATAAGTTGGGGTAGGCTAGGAATGAAACATTCTCAAGATCAAAGAGATGAGAGCCTTGAAACAAAAACCTATCTGAGCCGAGAGCCTAAAACACTACCCCTAACTTTCTTATGGTTCTGGTACGTGGATCACTAACATCCATGTGCTCCTATCCAAAGCTAATTCTTTAGATACATTCCAATCCCTCAAGTCTCTTTTAACTGCTTCCTCCCACGTCAATCTTGGTCGACCTCTACCTCTTTTTACGTTTTCAGTACGCCTTAAAATTCTACTACGTACTAGTGCCTCAAGATGCCTTCTTTGGAGATATCCAAACCATCTCAAGCGATGTTGGACAAGCTTCTCTTCAATTGGTGCTGTGCCCACCCTATCACGTGTATCATCACTACGGATGCAATCCCGTCTTGTGTAACCAAAGATCTATCATAACATCCTCATCTTTGCTACACTCATTTTCTGTATATGTTGTCTTTTAGTGCCTAATATTCTCGCTCTATATGGCATCGCAGTCGATCGTTGTCCTATAGAACTTACCCTTTAACTTTTGAGGACTTTTTATCACACAGACACTAAAATACTTGGCACCATTTCACCCACCCCACTCTTATCCTGTGGCTCATGTCTTCATCAATCTCACAGTCCCACTTTAGCATCGATCCCAAATAATGAAATATGTCCTTCTTAGGCACTACTTATTCGTCCAATCTAACATCTCCATCATCTGCCCTAGCACCACTGAAATCACACCTCATATAATCAATTTTAGTCCTACTAAGTCTAAAGCCCTTCAATTCTAAGATCTTTTTCCACAACTTGAGCTTCCTATCAACAACTATCCTACTCTCTTCAACCAGCACCATATCATCAGTGAAAAGCATACACCAAGAGATATCTCCTTGTATTTCCCATGTTATAACACATGTCTTGACTCATGTGATACATGATGTACCAAATTTATTACCATAGTTAATTAAATTTTGGTCGCTTTACAGGCTATAGGCAACATGACTGATGTCTAAAGGGGAGTTTGGTGAATTAGCAGTTGATGGGAGCAACTACCTAACATGGGCCCTTGGTGTTGAATTCTACTTAGCCTCTAAAGGGTTAAGAATAAATCTTGTACGACTAATACTCCTCCATCTTCTTCTCTGTCTGGTCTAGACGTTGTGTAGTAGGCATAGGGGTCTTGATCCAAATGTTCTGAGTTATTTTAGTGAGCAAGGGTGAGCATAATCAATCATGCTCCATGAGCCAACATACATAATACAATATTATAGATGCAAGGCTTATCAAAGGAAAGCTTATGTTTACTTATTTGCAAAATTCTATAGTTAAATTACAGTAAATAGAAATCCTAAGACTTAGCATTTTTAACTAAACCACATTTTTAAACACTATCAAAGTATGCAATAATAATTGAGGTACATGTTTTATCCACCTGTTACATGGTTCCATCCACTATATGTTATTTTGATACTAGGGTTCCATCCACCCATTAGAATCACTAGATTCTATCGAGCTAGGGGCAATCAACTTAGGGTTCTTTCCACCCATCGTTTTATCCCAACCACAAAATTCTTTTGTAAATAGACACTAACTCGAGTAAGTTCCCATGCTTGCCCATGATCATGGGTACGATTGTTTGAACAATTTTCGCTCTGCAAAGGTCACACACTTTACTCACAAGAAATGTTCAACTTGTTATATCCTGCATATTTCCTTAGATATACAGATCAAGAAGACCAGCATAAGGCCTTTACAATGCATCTCCCCAATAAGGTTGTACCCGCTATGGTTTTCACCACTGGGGATTCCATCCACCATCTCTAGAGGCCCCTCTTGTGCCACACGGTGGCTTAAAACCAACAACACGACATGTGTTCCTTCGGCTGGTGCAACCCACATTGGATTGAAGTAAATTAATTAGCTAGGTTGTATCTATTATAGACTTGTGGTTGCACTATTTTATATTGGGAGGCTATCATAAGATTCAGTCCTTAAAATTATTTGGACGATTCTACCACATTCCACATTCTCGTGCTCCCTCCGCACCAGCCCACTTACCATCCGCCCATATATTTAAGTAATTTTAGAGTTTTGGGATCCAAAATGCCCTTTCAGTTCCAATACCAGCCATTGAATATGGTTGCCCAAATCCAAGTTTTCAGGTTTTGAAATGGTGTCCGGGCAAATTAATGCCCTTATGTATTGTAAGACCCAGATTTTATAATCCGGAATCTTCTGTGATTCCACCGCACTATTCCTTGGATCAGTAGATAGTGCGCATAGATATAGTTCTGAATATCAAAATACATATCATGCGGAAGTGTTAATATAATAGTAAACTTACACATGGGCTGATTACGCCAAAATCAATAAATTGCAGCAGCGGAAGAAGGAAACACACAGGTGGGACCTTCAGGACATGCCCACAGGCAGCCAACTGGAGGTTCGCGGCCTAGTTCTTGGCACCTTATCATCGTCGTCCTCATGTCCAGTTGTGTTGCTGAAGCGTAGTAATCTGATTCTGGATTTGTTATGAGAGCGAGTGTGAGCACAAACCACCGTGCTCCGCGAGCCAATACACAGGATGCAAATAAATAATATGCATGGCTTATCAAGGGAAGGTTCGGGTTATTTTATTTGTCATAAATTGCTTTTGAAATATAATACATAGAAATTTCCTGAGACCTAGCAGTTTGAACTGAAACATAAAGTGTGAAAGAATGCAATAACATTAGCGATCCAGATTCCATCCACCGCTACATGGTCTCTGCACCATATGCTTAATCCTTCAGCGTCATAACCGCTTAACTTATCACTGGGGCGACACTCAGGGCAACACAAATAAGGGCATTCCTCTGCCCTCCACTTTACCAATTCCACCCACAAAGTTTTTGAAATAGAACTATATCTAGTTAAGTTCCCATGTCCACCCTTAACCGTGGGCACGGCTATTCGAATAGTGTTCACTTGCAGAGTTTGCACACTTTACCCACAAGAGATAAATCTGCTCGTTGCCTCACATGATTCCTTAGCCATGCGGTTGAGCAGACTATCACAGAACCTTTACAATGCATTTTTCCTAGCAGAGTTACGTCCGCGAAGGTTTCCACTTCCTTCGGGGTACGACCACCCTTCTAGAAGCCCCCTCTTGCGCCGTCACGTCGGAGGATGTGGCCATCCTCTACCCGCCCGTGGTCACACCGACGTAACTCTTACTAAGTTGATGCGAATTAGTTAGCCCTGCCTACATTTTGCCAGCTTGTGGTTGTACTGGTTTTACACTGGGAGATCATCACAAGATTCGGTCCTTAGGGTTACCTGGGCGGTTCTACCACTAACCATTTCTGTGCTTCCACTGCACCACTCACACACCCTCGAACCATCCGCCCAGATAATTAAGAAACTTGAGGTTTTTAGGAGCATAAAATATCCATAACCAAATATACCAGTCATTACCACCATGACTTCCCAAACCAAGTTCTCATGATTCAAAGTGATGCTTTGGGGCATTTTTGGTGCTTCCGATTATCTAAGCAGTACTAAGCATGGTATATAGTTATGGACTTATTTTTTAAAGGTTACCATTATAATTTTTGCTATGGTGACAAGGCTCATATATTCAACTGTTTCCAAAGGAGGTATAATACTAGCAAGTTGTTTAATGGGTATGTAACTAGAATCTTCAAACAAACATATATTTGCATATGAAATAACAACATGCAATTTGATAATTTAAACAAAAGTAAATTTGCAGAAAATGTAGGTTCAATATGATCAAAGTATTGACTCGCCTGACGTGGTTTACCGCGGTCTTGAGCTCACACAATGCTTTCTCTTGAGCTTCTGGTTTCTATCTTCACTTCAAGCTTAATCTCGCTGGATCCACTGAATCTTCACGACTCCCAATTTCTAATTACACGACAAACAACTGAATCCAAATGAAAGCAAATAACTCAAAAGATCCAAATAAATCCGAATAAGATCATTTTAGTTTTATTATGAGTTAATGGGTGATTCGGGTGATTTGAGGCAAGGTCGATGGTAGAATGTGATGGCTTGACCTTTTATTAATAATCTCTTTTATTATTTTTGTATTTATCAAGGAAGTCCCATGAGTTAGGTTAGACCTATGAATCGGGATACAAGGCTAGTTGGGTATCATTTTGTCGAGCGTTAATATTCCGGGCATATGCGATATATAAGCGATGTATACAATGTTTAGTCTACCGAGTTAGTCCTACTGTCTGGGTATATAGCATGTTGTGGTATGACATTTTATGTACCTTCAGTTATTGCCAGGCTAAGTTTAATTTGAATTATGGTCTATTTATATGGGTCCCAGCTTGCTATATACAATTATGATCAATATTATTATTTATTAAATCCATCGTTAATATTTAATTACTGGCATTCCTATTATTCTGTCTACACTATAGCTATTATTAGGCTCGGCTTTTATTTCTAATTTAAATTCATTTATCCATTAGAGCTTGTTATACAGAACATATTTCAATATTACTTTGTAATTAGCTCTACTGCTGAGTGTTATTTAATGGCGGCATTTTAAATACTGGGCATATACCTTAATTTTAATTAATGGTAATCTTTATTTGGTCATTTACCATAAGTTGTTTTTCTTTATCAAAGTCTTTAATTAGTATTTAGTCTTTTAGTTAATTATTCGAATAGTATTAATTATTCAAACATAATAACTAATCCACATTTAAATATTAATTGATCTGGTTTTATGACCTTATTATATTTATTAGCTTTTCTGGATTATCTCTAAATTTATCTTGATTTTTATTAATTAAAATGAGCTACAAAAAGTACAACAAAAATATGGGGAAAAAGGTGCTGCCAGCCGGATTTGAACTAAGACCTTGGGGGAAAGCTAATTATTAAGCGTGCTCGGGTAGCCAAGCGGGCGCAATGCCTGGGCTGACCAAGGAGGTGTAGAAAAATAGAAAAGCTAGGGTTGGAGCAGGGTCAGAACAGAGGAGATGGCCGGCGCTCGGTGTTGAGGTCGCCAGCAGCGGATGGTGGCCGAGGAGGGGGCAATGACCTGTGAAATGAGTCTCACAGGGGACGGGGGAGCTAAGGGTGGCGGCCAATTGGCCGGAGCGGCGGCGAGGTAGACGGGCGACGGCGCGGGCGGCCGGCGGTGAGGCGGGTTCGGGGCGGCGACATCGGAGGGGGAGAAGAAGGGAAGCCGGGTTGCGCGGGAGCAAGAGGGCGTTCCGGGGATGCTTACTAGGTGCTTGGCCGAGCCGGGGAGGAAGCACGGCGAGCTGGCTAGCTGACCGGCGGCGGCGCGGGTGTGCTCACGTCGCCGGCACCGGAGACGGGTCGGCGAGCTCGGTGGAGGGCGGGAACGTGCTCACGGCGTCCCGAGGAGCGTGTGCGAGCAAGGAATTGAAGTGTGGTGGCACGGCTTGGCGGATTCCCTGGCGGCCGGACTTGGAGACGATGAGGCGCACTGGCAAGGAATCGGGCACAAGGAACCAATTACACGCGGGGGAGGGTTAAGGGAGGTGAGGCGGTGTGGTTAGGGGCTTTGGCCGAAGGTTTTATAGCCGGTAAAAGGAGCGGCGACGTGCGGGGTTGGCCGGCACGGCATGGGTGCAGTGCGAAGCAGGCGACGGTGGCAGCGGAAAGACCGGGCCGCGGTAGGGGCGGCGCGCGCTCGAGGCGCGGCGCCCAGCGGATTCGAGGATTTGCCGCTGCTCGCGTGGCTTGCGCGGCCGTGTCTTGCGGCTTTGACCGAAGCAAAGAGGAGATGGAGGGGGGTCCGTGCGCACGGCAAGAAGAAAGGAAGGGAGGCAGGGAAAGAAAAAAAGGGGAGGCGTGCAGGGGCTGGGGCCCGCAGGGCAGTGAGAGGGGGTGAGAGGGGAAAGAAAAAGGAGATGCATAAGGAATGGTGCCCACATGTAATAGAGAGTAGGGGAAAAATGAAGGAAAGTAGAGATAGGCTTAATTATTTTTTGGACTTTGGATTTTTAATTTTGAACTTTTAACTTGCATTAAAATTTATTGATTTGTGGATGGCATTTAGAATTCAAGCTTTAAATTTTCAACTATTAAATGAGAGTTATTATTATTATTATTATTATTATTATTATTATTATTAAGGTTATATGCGTACATATATATGATTTCATATATTGTTATTTGCTGGCTTACTTAATTTTGCATACACACACACAGATATATATATATATATATATATATATTATTTCCTATATTGCTAAACTATTCCTTGCACAATTTTGCAGATATTTTTTTATGTATATCTAAATACGTCCATATAAATATTCATAAGGATCTATATTTCCTTACATTACCAATTATGCTATTATTTCCAAAGTAAGACTTTGTATTTTAATTCAAATTTCTCCCTCCTTATACTGGGTCATCTTTTCATATTCGCATTTTAAATCTTGATTTTCTATTATTTAAACATGTTTGTTTCCTTCTTGAACTTTTTAACTCTTTGGAACTTCGACCAAATTTTCAGAAAAATATCATGAACTCCAAATTCAAATAAAATATATTGCAAAAATAATTCAAAACTTCACACTTTTCAAATTTAATTTTTCAGGATGTTACATTTATCTAAGGAAGGTAAGCATGTCACTTAGATATAGACATATAACTAGTTTGTTTGCCATTATTTCTAGGGTGGCAAGATTTTATGTCTATGGTCAAGGAGTGGGGTATAGTAGCGTAATTATTAATTGAGACTTAACTATAAACCTAACATGAATATAATTTGCATAGTAAATTAAACCATGCAATTTAATAATTTAAATCAATATAATTTGCATTCAAAATGTAGGTTCAACATGATGAAAGTCATTGAGGGAGGTGCTTCTATGCTTTCCTCAAAAGTTATTTGCATAATTTTTAAAGCATGATGAATAGTGAATAAATGTTTATTATCTCTTCATTTGTATTGATATTAGTGTAACTGTTGTTAAAGAGGAAAGAACAGAAGCACTGCTCGAGTCAATTTCGAGTAATTTTCTAGTAATTTTTTTGCATAGAGAAGCTATGTGCACCTTTAAATCAGTAGGAAAACAAATTCCTGTAATCAAATAATGCCTACAAGACTAAATTAATATAAACCAGAACCTTCTGAGTTTAATTTTAAAATTCCCATCATGGGGAGGCCCTCATACTTTATTCCAAAAGTTCCAGGGTCTATTGCAAATTTTCCATACAGAAGGATCTATTTTGACTAAACCAAGGACTTGCGTGTGATTTTCTAAAACCCTGAGAGATTTTTTGGCAACATTGCGACAACCGAACTGGGTTGAATTCAGCCTAAGGCCAAATCTTTTGCACGTGGGGTGCCAGGCCTACGCTGGCCCGCTTGGCCCACATTGCTATGTTTAACCCTACACTATTACAAAATGGGTCATCACAGACGGTTCGGAACTGTCATCACAGATGATTTTCTGAACCGCCTATATTTATGTGTCAGTGATAATCGGAGGTTATCAGAGACGGTTTGTGAGCCGTCCATGATAAAGACAACACAGACAGTTTGTAACTAGAACCATCTGTGAGAAAAAAACTATTACAGATGGCTCGAACCAAAAACCGTATGTGATTTTCACACATTGCAGACGGTTCTAGTTACCAACCGTCTGTGATTTGTGAGTATCATAGATGGTTGGTATATAGAACCATCTGTGATAGTCCTTCATAGACAATTTATACCACAAAACTATCTATGGTCGTTCATTGTACACATGAAATTTTTTCTGTTTTTTGGCTATCCTCAAGAAATGATGTTACCTATGCCCTATGAAAACAAGCAAATACAGTGGCAAACACAATAGCACTTTCCATTTCCATTAAGATTAGAATCCACCATTGCAACATAACAAGATAACGAACCCAACTCTATAACATGGCAATAACATATAAGAAATAGAGAACATAGTAGGCAGTATAAGCTGGATGCATTGGATGGCAGCCAAATATCACTGGCAATGGAGAGGCAGCGGTAGCACCACCTTTGTGGCACAACGGTGAGACTGCAGAAGACACTCTTACAACACTTACGACAAGAGTGTGCTATGCAGTCGACTGAGGTGTCACAACAGAGGTGCTAGTTCACGGCGATAGTCAGCATCGTCGAGGGACAAGCTGGATGCATCAGATGGTGGCCGGATATCACTGGTAGTGGAGAGGCAGCGGTAGCGCCACCTTTGTGGCATGACGGTGAGACTAAATAAGACACTCTTACAACACTTACGACAAGAGTGTGCTATGCAGTCAACCATGGTGTCACAACGGAGGCGCTAGCTCACGGTGGCAGTCGGCGTCATTGAGGGGAGGATGTAAGAAGCTATATAGTAGATGAACTCATGCGTGACTGTCGATGGAAAGGTTGGTGGGGAGTAATTAATAAGGGCCAAGCGGTGAGAGGAACCAGTGCCTACCATTCGATGTGGAGAGAATGGACGGGTGAGATCGAAATCCTGGGGGATACGTTGTGGATCGGTGACGTGTTATTATCAGAGACGGATTGTTATATGAACTGCCAATGATAATGCACATATCAGAGAAGGCTTGTTATATGAACCGTCTGTGATAATGCACATATCAGAGACGGTTTTTTATACGAACTATCTGTGATAATGCACATATCAGAGATGGTTTGTTATACAAACCGTCTGTGAGAAATCATATATCAGAGATGGTTTGTTATACAAACCGTCTCTAATATTAATATCATTAGACGGTTTGGTATACGAACCATCTGTGATAACGCTTAAATATGCGCACCCTAATCCAGCTCTTCTAAACTGTCCTCTCCCTCATCTTCTTCACTAGATTTCTTAATAATGGCATCTAATATTCTTTTGATCTCCTTCATCTCATCTATCCATTGTGAGTTGTTCGGCCGCAACTTTGCAGGCGGCCAACAATTTACGCCTAGAGCAGCTCCTCCGCTCACGCCCGCTCTCCTTCCTCGACTCGCTTCCATCCGTCAGCTAGACCTCATCATCCGCCATCGATGAAGGTGTCTCGTTGCTACTCAGGAAAGGGAAACCGCCTTCAGCCTCGTCTTCTCTGCAATGTGCATAAAGCGGAAGAAGCTCTTGTGACAGTGGAGAGACACATGGATAACATTGCCGATTCTGAGGAAGCTTATCATGGCATCCTCTATGAGTTATGGGTCATGCTAATGATTTTCCCCGGCTAGAGGAGGAAGTGCAGAGGGCAAGGACAATCTTCACGGCATTCGAGAACTTAGCGGCTGATCCTCCAACTCCAAAAGTCGAAGAAGAAGCATATAAAGCCCAGAAGACTAAGATCCAGGAATTTCTTTTGGGTTTTGTTAAACGTCATCCGGATGTTTTCTTCCTAACTATCATCCAGATTTAGGACCATTGGATTAGAGATCCAGTGGCCATGAATTCTCTTCCCTCCCCTTGAATTCTACCCTCTCCCCCTTGAAAAAAATCTCCCCCCTTTAAAAACACGGGGCACTTTGATCTCTAATCCAAAGGTTACAATTTTGGATAATAATTAGAAAAAAACATCCGGGTGATGTCTATACACCCCCATTTCTTTTTTGGGATTTTTGTAATAAATTTGCGTTGAATTTGTCTCTGATCTCAGTAGCTTCTATAGTTCATACAACAAAGGACAAAACACAGACGGTTGTAAATGAAAACCATCTGTGATAGTTTCATAAACTGTTCTAATTAAAAATCGTCTGTGATAATGTGTATATCACATATGGCTTTTAAATCTAACCGTCTGTGATAGTTTCAGAGACAGTTTTAGCCATGAACCGTCTGCAATAATAAAAGTACAGATGGCTCCACATGAACCATCTGTGATGAGACATCTAGGATAGCTTGTTTTGTAGTAATGCTAGCACCATGCGGCGACGGTAGCGCATGCATGTGCGCACGGCTGTTTCCTCGTCAACGGCAGCGCGCAAAGGTGGCCTGCTATGGTGGCTATGAGCACAGGATGTAAGTCCCCAGAGCTTGTCTTAAATTTATTAATTTTGCCTGTGGACGGTGTATGTACAATAAGAATCCCTGGGTCCCCCTTATATGGGAAGACAAGGTTCCTTTTATGATAACCTAATCAATATAGGATTAAACCATGCTGATGCGCCTGCTATAAATTATGGACCGGTTTAGACTAAATGTCCATGTTATAACAACCGCACAATAGTTGCTCCCCACTTCTGATACGGCAAATGATATAGAACATCAGTCAACTGGATACAACGTAGCATACATGGTAGTTTCCTCTTCTTTTTCGGCATCCTCTTCTTTTTCGGTGTAATCGGGAGGTGCGGGCATAGGGAAAGGAGGTGCTCCGGCTGTGGCGACGGGGTCGGGGTAGGGATATGCGTGTTCGGGAGGTGCGGAATAGGGGGGATATGCGGGATGTAGAGGTAAGGAATAGGGGGGATATAAGGGATGGGAGGTAGGTGTGCGGGTGCGGGCATTGCATCTGGTTTCTTTTCAGCATCTTTCTTTTTCTTTTCTTCTTTTGGAACACGAGTTTTCTGGCGAAGTTCGCCAATGCGAAACGGGCCGGCGTGTTCTGCTAGGATCCACACGATGGTTGTGAGCTCACCGCCACGGCTGAGCTGCTTGGCATGGGAATCCCTGCTGCATCGGGTGCCCGCGTAGAGCAGCTTGTCCACCCACACGTTGAAGATGAGTTCCAACAATTCCGGCATGTCCGACTCATCGGCTCCTAGCAGCGTCTCGGCAAGAGCAGTTCCATCCGAGATAAGACGAGTTTTAGCTTGGCTTTCGTCGCGCAAGATCAAGGCAAGCTTCTCTCTTGTTGTAGAACTGGGGTTGTATTTCTTACCCTTACGCCATATGTCCTGCAAAGCACCGCTGGTTCCTTCGTACAGGCTGCGGAGCACAAGGCCTGGTAGCATGTATCGACGTACAGTGACGAGGAACATGAGATATTGCGACAGCGCCTTGATCGCCTTCACACGGGTTGACAAAGTCGCTGCTGCATTTTTGCCCTTGATGAGTTGTTGATCACTGCACAAGAGGAAAACGTCCGTGGCGATATGCCAGACAAGGATGTCCTCTTGGAATTCATGGCCGAAGGCCAGACCAGGGGTGAATCCATGGGGTAGGCTTCATCAGGCTGAAGCCTACCCTCCACTGGACGCCGAACCACCCCCCCCCCCCGCCGCCCTCCTGCAGTCCTGCGGCGACTAGCAGTCACTGGCGACGACGCCGACGAAAGAGCTGTCCGAGGAGAAGGCACGGAGCCAGGGGAGAAGAAAGGCCAAACTGCCAAAGTAGAAATACAGGCCCACTGGCCCATTGCCCACACATCCAGTATCCAGTACATGCTGCCCTGTTCAGCTTCGTGCTCCCAAATTTCCCCCAAATCGGAAAGACCAAAATCCCCATTCCCTTCCCGAGCTCCTGTTCCCCCAAATCCCCAAATCCCCAATCAATTGCTCACCCAGTCACCCATGCCGCGTGCCGACGAGTGCCGGTCGCCGGATCCGAAGGGGGAAGCCGGGGAAGGGCCGAGGCGGAGTTGCGCCGTCGCGGGGACGCCTGGGCGGCTGCCGGCTGGGCCTGAGCGGCGGAGGTGCGGAGCTGGGCTGTCGGTGGCGGGGTCGCGCCGTCGCGGAGGCGCAGAGAGGCCGGAGGCGGGACGCGGCCGCGCGGGGCGAATGATTGTGTCTTGCGTGTTTTCGTCGCCGTCGCCGGTCGCGTGAAGCTGTGAAGTGAAGAAACTGTGATTCTGTGAAGTGTTTGTGTGAAGGCGTCGCCGGTTGCGGGTTGCTTTTAGGCGTGTGAGCTGTGAAGTGAAGCTGCAGCTGCCTTCTGTTATTTGCCGCTTGGACGCTTCACTACTACAGAAAATATCATCACAGACGGTTCAAAAACGTCATCACAGACGGTTTTGTGAACCGCCTGTATTTATGGGTCGCTGATAATACGAGGTCATCACGCACGGTTTTGAACCGTCGTGATATTTATAATCGCTGCACGGTTTTAGTTAAAACCGTCGTGATATATAGTTATCACGAGCAGCTTTTTGTTAAGAACCGTCGTGATATATAGTTATCACGACGGTTTTTTGTTAAGAACCGTCGTGATATGTATAAATCATGAGCGGTTTTAGTTAAAAACTGTCTGTGATATTGCCTTCTACTCCTAAACCTATTTCTGTTTATTGGCTAGCCTCAGGAAATGGTAGCCATACCCTCTGAAACAAGCAAATCAACATGTAAATGTATACATCCAATTCACATCTCAATTCATTTCACAAACATAAAACATCCATTTTTATTAAGATTAGAGCCTGCCATTACAATATTCCAAAACAACGAGTAGGTTACACAATAAGAACAACGAGGAACAGGTTACACAACAAGAACAACAAGAACAACGAGCAGGTTACACAACAAGCAAAGATCCTCTATGCCTTTGACGCCCACCATCCTTCTCGCCCCTGATGCAACGCATGAGCCGGATGTCTTTGACGCCCACCATCATCGCCGTAGACTTGTGCGTCGTCTGCAAGGAGGAGGACAGCAAGGAGGAGGATAGCAAGAAAGAGCAGACCAGCAAAGAGGCTGGGTTTGGGTTATATTTATAGGGGAGGGAGAGGGAGGGAGAGGTGGAAGTTCGAAATTTTTTGGCGCCGGGACAGAGAGGCGGAGCTACGATCCGTGGGGTGAGGTGCAGGATCGACTGGCCCAGCTGTCAGATTATTATAGACGGTTCTACATATAGAACCGTCTGTGATGAACGAATATCACAGACGGTTCTACATATAGAACCGTCTGTGAATTAGAGCACACAATTTTATATACCGATGCAATACAAACAACTAGTATGAAAAGATAAAATAGCAATGTTCTATATGACTTATATATACTCATTTCAAAGGTTTCGATGAGATCTACAACTTTTCAGTTCAAGAAAAATCCAAATTCCAAAAGGAAGACCAAGAAAAAGGGCAAAAATAGAAATCAAAAACTTGCGACGCAGATTTAGGTCCAAAGATGGCCGATTTTTGGGGTCTTGGAGGGCGACTGGCGGAAGCTGGTCATTTTTCTGGATCGGGCTCGTCGTTAGCTTTCCAACGAGTACAAGAACGTCGAAAACGGACACCGTATGCAAAAGTTATGCCCGTTTTACTGAAGGTGGGTCAAAATTGAACCATACTCGGACTCAAGCGGGAAAATATGAAATTTTGAGAGATTGCAAGGCGGGAAACATATCACAGATGGTTTTTATTATAAAACCGTCTGTGATAATCTGGAATATCACAGACGGTTTTATAATAAAAACCGTCTGTGATATTCTAGTATCACATACGGTTTTATAATAAAAACCGTCTGTGATACTGGCATATCACGACGGTTTTATAATAAAAACCGTCTGTGATAATCTGGAATATCACAGACGGTTTTTATTATAAAACCGTCGTGATATACCAAGATCACGACAGTTCAGCGGTAAGAACCGCTCGTGATACTCCTTTTTCCCGCCACAAACACCACAGACGACCTCCAAATTAAAACCGTCTGTGGTAGTGTACATCACAGACGGTTTCACAAAACCGTTTATGATTTGGCGTCTAATATTAGGCTTTCTGTAGTAGTGCTTGGTACTGGACGCTCGGTTGCTGCTTGGTATCGTATGGCCGAACTGATCATTTAAGCTAGTGATCATGATTCAAGCTAGTGGTATAGTCCTTTTATTTTAAATGTTCATCATCATTTAAGTAATTAGATACGATTTGCTATTATATTACTAATTTTTTAATTTTGATGTACAGATTGTTACCTACCGGAACCATATTTACATGTTTTAGGTATTCACTTGCCATTAGCGAGGTACCTCCATTGTATCTCTCTTTTTTCTTTGCCTTTATTCATGTATAAAACTATGAATTTGATTGCACAAGAATACAAAACTATGCTTTTTACAAATTAGTTTAGTCAATGAGGTGTAAGGCTAACAATTCTAGAAAAAGCTTATGATCTGACAGAAGAATGTATATTTTTTTAGCCTACCCTCATTTTTCATTCTAGATTCGCCACTGGCCAGACGGAACTTGCGCAATGTCTTCCCACGCCTCCTGGCTGCCACCTGACCCCAAGATGTCGTGATATTCTTCATGGAGTAGGCATTCTCGTGCATAGTGTTGGGCGTTGCCTCCTCGTACGACTTCAACACTTGCTGTATCCGTGCGAACACCAATCCCTTGACATCTCCTGAAAGCTTGAGGCCCTCAGAGTAATGGTATTCGTTCCAACCGTCTTCCTGTTAGAAATTAATCTTGTTGTTTAGATGTTTAGGTTATGATCATTTGTCTTTACATATATGTTCTGGGTAGTGTGGCCAGAGGCTATGTGTTCATGGCATGGCCCAAGTCATTAGGGAGTCTGCATGGCACTGTACATGGATACGTATTGGCACTGTTCACGCATACGTATACGCGCGCGGCTTGCACGGGAATAACTCGCGACGAGCCTGAGTTTGTGGGCACGTCGGTGGCGCCGAGAGGAGCGGCATGTCGTGCTTGTGGCGCAGAGAATGGGCGCTAGAAGTCTGCATGCATCCATGCATTTAGTTGAGTCAGTTTGTGGCCGTGAGGTTAGCACACGTCTGTTGCGTGGACTCCGGAAGGTGTGGCCGAGTCAAGAGTGGACGTTGTGGCTTGAGATACGGATCGAGCTAGCTGTATGCATGCGTGTGTGGTTTATTTATAGCTTGTAATCAGTCATTTGTAAATGAGTGAAGAAATACAAGAGAAAAGGGCCAACGTTGGTGCCGCAACGGTTCTCTGCGTGTGTTCTTCCTCCTTGAGTTTTTCCCACGAAAGTGTGAGCTGTGTCCACTGTGATTGCGTGGGTATTTAGCTGGGCCAACACTTCCAATCCAATCTTCTTGGCCAGTCTGCTGCATTGACTGGTCGTGTCACGAGTGCACTCGTGCAACAAGTTGTACTACCCAATGGTGCCAGAACACATTCTGTAGCTACTTGGCTCTCTGATAATCAGTCGGTGCGGATCCAGAGACGCGACGACACGACGGAGCCGGTGCCATCTTCCACTGCACAAAACTGCATTGTGAAGCCAACACCGTGGCCTAGCCTGCAGGAATGCATGTGTCCAGGTCGACCCTAGTGCCCTGAGCAGCCATCTCATATCCAGCAGGAACGCGGCACCCAGCAAGGCGTAAGTGATGACAACATCTGCCCTCCTCTGGCCATCTTTACTGTAGAACCCAAACAGCAAGAAGGCGGCATCGGTGGCTAGCGGTGAGATGAAACGGATCAAGTAACCGCCCCAGGTGTGGACCTTGGCTGCCTTGGTGTACCGTGTACAGGATGTCGTACATGAGGGATAGCTCCATCTCGACCACCTTGCCCATATCCTTCCATTCGAAAGACAGTATTTTCCTGCTGGTATCATGATCGGGTGAATCCGTGTCGATCGAAGAATCAACCATGGCACGCCGGCAGAAATGGAACAGGTTGTGAGCAACCAGCAGAGCTTGTTCATTATCAAGCTCCTGTTCCCTTCGGAAGCCCGTACGCCCAGTGAATCTGGTTGGCTTCTGCTTCTTGCTTGAGCTCCGGATGTTGCCCAGGTGGCCTTGCCGTAGCGCCAGTGCCCTCTCCACATACTTGGCAACACCGATGGCGAAGACGATGATGGATGCTGGGAGCAAGGTCCCGCTGCTGCCACCGGTATATATATGCTTGTACAGGACATAGAATGCTCCCACGACCCGCGCGCTGACATTTAGCACCTGGCGCCCAGAGAGAATGTTGTCCTCAAGGGAGTAGGCGCTGATGTTGTCCGGGCCACCGAGATGCAGCAGAAGGAACGGCGCCCAGAACGCAACGAGCTGCTGCTCGCGCGACGTGCTGCCGAGGGAATACGTCGCGGCCCAATCGGCCAGTTGGTACGCCAGCCACAGGAGGAGCGGCCGCCCACCGGAGGCTTTACGCCTACGGATCCCGGCGAAGAGGATGAGGACAAGATGCGCAGCGAAGCTGGAAATGACCACTATCCGAATCACCCATAAATTCAAGAACTGCGTCATCCGATTCATCCATCCAGCCATGGCTCCTGCACTGAAATTAAGATTACACATTAAATATCCAATCATCTAGATTAATGTGGCATCTGCATGCTAGCACAGCACCAAAATTAAGTGAAACTAGAGTTCGGGAGGAGGTCCAGGATACATCTAGAGGTCAGGACGGGGTCCACTGCACGCGTACATGGTACAATAAAATGTAGGCTCAAGAAATTGATTTGACTTTACTGATCTCCCAATTAAGCTTGCTCGAGTAGCACTAGAAAAGGTCTGTTCTTTTTAACTTGACTTTTTAACTTCTCACGGTCTTTAAAATGTGACTTTGGCTACTATTTTTATAACATATACTAAAATATACTAATAAAATTATAATATTATAAATTATTTTTAATGACAAATCTAATAATGTAACTTTTGTATAATCAATTTAGATAGTTTTAAGCCTAGTAGTAGTCAAACTCTAAAAGGTTTTAAGTCTAGTAGTAGTCAAACTCTAAAAGTCTAATACAGATTCTAGAAAAGTAAAAAAGAATGAAAGGAGTAGTTATATACAGGTTCAACAGGGAGCTCGCGCCAAATGAGGATGTATGCGTCAAATGAAGTTGTATGCAGTGCTTAACCCCTAGACCTAGCTTAAGTTAATCACGCGCCCGTTTCATTAGTATTTCTTTCCTTTTCCTGCCCCCATCCCTGTTCCCTGTTCCGTGTCACAATTCCATTGGCTCTGCCCCCAAACCCCCAAATGAAACGGTCTTATTTCTCGGTGTTTTACCGAAAGCAGCCGTTCAGGAGTTACCACAGAAGTTAGAGCATCCGCAGTATTGGAATAAAAGAGGGTCCAAGAAAAACAGAGGGAGGATGGGACCCATACCAAACACTAGAGGCAAAATCTTCAAGAGTTGTCGAGGAAGCCGCGTCGCCGTCGCCGGACAGAGGTAGACGAACCCGTGCCGCTGCTACCTCCAGATCTGTCGGTCGACGGCACTGCCGGAGTGGAGAGGAGGGAGCTCACGGCGTGGCGCCGGTGTGCAGAATGAGGTGGGAGGAGGAGAGGGTGGAAGGAGATGCTGAGGTGGAGCTGGGGAGGCAAGGGTGGATGCCGGATCAGATGAATGGGATGGGGGGTCCAGAAATACACTGTAGGCTCCACAAGTTGACTTGACTCTACTGATCTCCCAGTTATCTTGAATCCAGCAGCACAAGCTAGTAAGATATATTTATGATGAGTAATTGGTATTTTGGTTGAATTAAATTTGAATTTTGTAAAAATTTTAGAAAATTCAGATTTCACTTCATGTTTTCAGGCTTCAAGCACTAATCGGACCTGAGATGGCGATCTGACCGGTCTTTACCTGTTAGTCAAGATGTGAGCCCCGTGGTTTGACCGCCATGGGGTCGACTAACTAGCAGATGATCGGTGGTCTGACTGTCAGTGGCGGAGACAGGGGGGCTGGAGGGGGCCCGGCACCTCCAACTTTTTACTAATCCTTCATTATATAGTTAATTACATGTGTTTAATTAGTAGTTTGGTCCCTCCCAATTTAGCCCAAATGTAAAGTATGTTTAAAGCTCAGTCATATGCAGCCCAAATCCTCTTTGTTTTGTTTCTTGTTTTAGCTTTGTATCTACTGATCTTTGTAAATGCGGGTTACAAGGTGGTGCGTCGGGATCTCAGAGGATATGCATGTTTGTGTTCTTAATCTTAGGATGATTAATGCAAACTGGTGAGTTGACTAGAAACTGTTGTAGCTAGTCATAGGTGTGATTGAAGATCATTCAAGCACTACTAGCTGGTGGAGTACATAACGCTAGGAACCTTTAATTAAAAGCCAAGAAAATGTTTTGGCCGAATTTCTATGGCAATACAATGGACATGTTCTCGTGGATTTGTTTTTTGATTTCTTCGAAAATCAAAATAAATAGTGTTTTTAAAGCAGTTTTTTTAAATGACTTCTGGAGTCTAAAAATATATGAGCCGTCCACGTCAATATATATCTTTACCGTTCACTGTGGTATCAAAAAATGTAAACAAAAACCATAAGTACACACTTCAGTAGTTGCTCTCACATCACATCTAGAGATCCTGTTTTAATTGGCTTAGACCCTATTTTAGTCGTAGAGCTAAGTTTAAGTTAATAGAGATGTAATTTTCTTTACATTGTAATTTGCGAAACATATTACTTTGATATGTGACTATTGGATTGGTAAATCCGGCATGGTTCGTTGGTTCTACTCTACCTGTTGTCCATATTGCCCCCCTATATCCAATTCCTGGCTCCGCCCCTGCTGACTGTCATGGGGCAAGTGGTCAGACTGGTCATGGGTTTTTTAGAAATTGAATACAAAACACTTGTGTAGGTCTAGACATCACCCGAATGTTTTTTTCCTAACTATCATCCAAATTTGTAATCCTTGGATTAGAGATCAAGCGGCTCTTTGTTTTTAAAGGGATGAGATTTTTTTCAAGGGGATGGAGGTAGAATTCTAGGGGGGAGGGGGAGAATTTATGGTCATTGGATCTCTAATCCAACAGTCTTAAATCTAGATGATAGTTAGAAAGAAAACATCCGGATGATGTTTAACAAAAACCCAACAAAAAAAAGGCGACTGGGAATCAGCAATCCCGAAAAATTATTGCTTTTTCTTGTTTTGTCCGTGACATTACTTGTTCTTACCGTATGGTGATACTATTCTAAGGCAAAATCTTACATCTAAATTTGACTCTAAATTCATACCCCTAGTTGAGCAACACCGCCTTAAAATTGTAACTAGTAGATTCACGGACGTGCCAACCCAGCCCAAGGCACCTCCAGCAAGCTGTACGAAAGGTCGATCAGTTGTCAGTCATCAACACAATGCAACTGGAAAGTGGGCCCATCTTGAAACTATATTTAATTATCCACCTAACCCCCTGAATCACACGGTGCTTTGCTAGTGCAACGAGCACATGCGTGATTCCTCACCATTTCAGTTCTTAATTTCTTCTTTCTTTGGCTTCTTGTTGAAAGTGGATCACTAGTTCGTACTGCTTGTTGCTTAGCTAGCTACTTCCACATGGGAGTCAATTGCATGCTGACTCGACGGTGTACTTACTGTGTAAAACTGTTGGGGATTTCCTTAATGAAATCGGGGTGTAACCCTTTTGTCCAACAACAAAAAAAAAAGAGTCAACAGTGTGCTACCAGTGCTAGCACGCCCTGTACTTACACTAGTCCTTCGCCGCTCCAGCAGCAACCGTATCCTCGGCGAAGCAACAAGCAGACATGGCCTCTGCCTCCACGGAGGCTAATCGCTCCTATAGACCGTTCCGCTCTTGGTGCCTCGCAGCTTGAATAGCACGAGCAAGGGCAAGGACCTGCATGCCAATCCGATCTCAGCAACCAAACTACAAAAGTTGTCAGTGTACTCACTTACACATATCTTCATCTCCGTGGCCTCGAGGGCGCTCTCCAGGAGCTCTAAGCTGCACGAAGAAAGCGCGCGTTGGTCCAAGGCCATGTCTGCATAGTCCACCGCCCCCTGGAAAGCCCTCAGCGCCTCAGGATGAGGCCCAAAGTCTGCCACAATGAGTCTCCATGATTCCAAGCCAGTAGCCTTGAGGATGGTCAGACCCAAAGACACGTCCACGGTGGTAGTGCCAGCCGGGCCATGAACAATTCCGTTGGTAGAGCCTTGTGCTTGCCCCAGGGACCGGTGGCTTATTGACGCTGAGGACAATGTCAGGGAGCAAAGTGGGGGAAAACCTTGCGAAGTCACAAGAGGAGAATGAGTTATTCAAACGTACAGCTCGATCGGGAGAAGCTGGTTGGGAGGTGGCGGCATCGACGGACTCCATAATTGGAGTTGCAGAAGCAGCGCCACCGCCGGCACCAAACCTTACTTCAGCACCATCATTGTCCATGTTGGAGTCTAAATCCCCCACTAGTGCCGTTAACACCACTTGGAACCAAAAACTCATGGGTTCGGGAGAAGACGGTCAACCACGCTTCGCCGCTCTAGTCTCTAGGGACCCCTCACGAATGGGTGAAGACGGAACTACATCCTCTAGGCCACACTTCATCGCACAAGTATCCGAAACGCTTGGCGGACTACGGTCCAGAGAAGTCCGCGAATAGTCGACGGTGAAGCTACGCCTCGTGGGCATCTAAGACCTCGCGCCCTGCAGTAGGCTTGGGGCCACGTGCATTGCCAGCCCTATCACCCAAGCCTCTCTGCGGAGCTCATGACATGACACCTCCGACACCACCTACACCACTCTCTAGCTCGGGCTTGAGGTCTGAGTTCGTGTAGTCGCCTTACTCCGAGTCAGTACCCACAGCGGTCTCCTTGGGCTTACCTGACTCATCCGGAGGAGGCACCTAGCGCAGCGGTTGCACCGCGAGGGAAGAGTGAGCCCTTTTCCGTGAAGGGAATGCCTCCCCATAGTCACCCTCGCGACCGCAGGGCCGACCAATGCCGGGGATGGCACACTCTCGCACACCCAGTTCACCCGGCCGTGGTTCGCCGTCACCGACTCTTGAAGGCTATGCTCCTTTATTGTATATGGCCCCAGAAAGACAGCCGTGGCACACTCAGCATCCTCGAGGGTGAGTCCTGCTATAATACAAAACGGAATCACCAGTGACCTCCTACATAACTGAGGTAATTGTGGTGGTTATGACCAAGTGCTTACTTGGATCGGTCGGCCTCGGCAACAAAGCAACAGTAGGACGGAGGCCATCGTCATGGGCGGGGCTAGATAGAACATGCCACGGACGCATTAGCGAAGACACACCTAACATGCAGTACTCCTTCGCAAGATCCCGTATGTTGAATCGAAGGGCGACCTCTACAAGCCTCAACACGCGATGCTTGTCGTCACGGTCCAGGGCCACTAATGGAGACATGCTGAAGTCCATTGAGCGCCCGACCACCTCACACCGCTGCCACTCTCCACCGCTAGTAGAAGCACCGCCTCATCCAAGCATGACTACCACTTCATTCGTGTCGCATTCACCAGAAATAGCTTCGTACATGCAGATCAAAACATGAAGTTGACGCTTCCCAACTTGGAATACTCACCCTCTGTGACCATTTTCGGCTGGCACCAAGCATCGTGCGGGAAGGCAAACAACGCTGGCTCGCCACACCATCTTCACCGGGAAGCCTAGCAAGACACCGCCCACCGGATGATAGCGTTGAGGGTCACTATGCCGCCCAACCCATACACCCTAAGGACCCGCTAATGAACATTGCCGCTGGAAATTGGATAACAGTGTCGAAGTAGGTGGTGAACACGACCGTCTCTGGCTCCGTCAGGTGGGGCTCTGTCTCAGCAGCGGAGGGCAAATGAACTACGTTGCGGTCAGAGATCTTCCCATCACACACCAGATACCAAATCAGCGTGTCCATTGCCAGACTTTGCCCTAGCACATTCGTGCATACACCGTTCACCTTCTTCGCCGCCTTCCATCGCCTGTTGGCCTCGACAGCTCGTGTTCAACTAGCTCATACTCCACCTCAGACGTCGATGAGCTTTGACAGCCGGACATGCCACCGTGGCTCAACGAAGCGCCTGCGGTGGTGTGACGAGGACGCTGATCGCCACCATGAGCCATTCATTAAAAACGAAGTGTGACAGCAGTTGGTGCGCTTACAGGCAGGGCACTAACAACATGGTCAAACAAGCGGCAGCAACTAGGGTAGGTGCTATAGAATAAATCATGAGCGAGGCCACCGACCAATGCACATAGGACGAACAAGAACAATAGTTGGGCGGCGATTCGCCAGGGGCACCGGCTTTTAAAGGCAAAACGCCTTTTCCAGGCGTCCCTTCAGAAATCGCACTACAAGACAAGACCGTGCACGACGCGCCAACCACAAGTGGACATGCGTCCCCCGATATAGCAACCGTGCATGATCACAGTCAACAAGACCTAACACATGGGCCAGTTCCTTACCAGACCGAAAGGAGGGAGGGGGCCAAAAGGTCTAGTCAACATGGTTTCGGCCTACTCAAGAAGAAGCCCTTTACTATAAGAGGTCCTGTTGTGGGGATGCCCCCCACCAGCATTCATTCGGCCTGCTGGGCCAAAAGGCCCCAATAAGGCATGCAAAAAATATGTGTACCTCTAGAATAGTACCATATGGTAGAGGTGTTATTGTAGAAGACCTTACGGCCATGTATATATATTTCCTTGGGTTAATAAGGAAAGAGATATAGTTTATTTCTCATACTCACTCTAACTAGCCCTCTCTTCTACTATTTGGCTTGTAGCCATTAACAATCTCCACTTAGGTGGTGGAATTGGAGCCTGCCAACTGGGCAACCAATTCTAGTGGCATCTGACTTGAACAGACCACAAAGCTTCTTTTTCTTTTCTTAAAAAAAAGATCCTGAAAGCTTCCAACTTGACATGCATGCCTACAGTTTGTAGAGACATCCACGTCGGCCGTCCGCCCCGTCACATGGTTTTGAATTATAGCGTTGATTGATTGGAACCATGGAATTACACACATATAGTATTGTTGGTTGATGGAATGCAGCGTGTACGCTGACATGGTCTCAACTATAACAAACGCTAATGAGTATGAGATGATGATATAGTATTCCTCGTCTTTTTCTTCATGGTTTCCTGTTTCTTTCGTTTGCCCCCACCTTACCTAAACTAGCTAGAGTAAGTTCTTTAACGTACGCTGGGAGTCAAGTATCGAGTCTCTCCTCTTCATTTCCTGTTTCGCTGCTTGTCTCAGACACCTGACTCATTTGGTCCAGCGCTACTGGCTGCTAGCGTACCTCACTTCCCGGTATTTATACATCACCACTTGTGATCGATCTCAATTAATTTAGTTAGGGACCGACTAACAAACCAATGGCCGCATGCATAGACTAGTAAACAGTTCATACGAGAAAGATTGCGCACAAATCTCAAAATGGATCGGACGGTGCTGAGTATCGACTGAAAGGTTAGAAATTTTCAGGCGCCTGAGCAATAGCAAAAACGATATTAATTAAGATTACCTGAGAACACATATGCATACAAGTCTTCAGATCACTACAACGAGTCTATATACTCCCTAGAATCCCATTGAACGCCGCCAAATGTTTTTCCGGAAGCGGACACGGACACAAGAGGCAGATTCTAATTAAGGACGGGCCAGTGACATGCTGGTGAGAGCGAGGGTGTCCATTTCTGGATCTTTCTGTGCTATTTAATCAGTGTACATGCGTGTGTGTGCATTTAGCGAGAAAGCGTGTCTCCACCTGCATTAGACCTTGGAGCGCTCAAAAATTTCTAGCGTGTGGTGTGCGTTCCCTTTATGCTCTTAAAAATCAGAGGCAAAAATTTTATTCTTAAGGAAAAAAGCCCCATCCGTGCGCTGCTCACATAAGGTTGTACACTTCTATTTCTTACGTTTTTTACTAACCACATATGACCGCACGTTTATATACACGGGTTTCGATAGTTATCACCTGGATGTTTTGTTGGCAAAAATCAACCATATTCTAGAGAGTTGGATCCCTTAGGATTGGTGACCATCTTATTGGATCCTAACAGGTTCTTGTATAACGGGTCTATGACGCAAATCCGTTTGTCGGTAAGATTTTATGGACTCCCTCCTTTTGTCAGATACGGAGTGTGTGTGTTGTGAATAGGAATGGCACAAGGCCTTTACCACCGCGGGCAATGCCCTCGTATCTAAATTTTTTGTACGATTAATCTATTTTTATTCGAAATTATAGAAATATACCCGTGGAATTTTTTTTTTACAAAAATAGGCTTCAGTCGCCCCCCATTAGACGACTGGACCTAATCGCCCAACCGGGAAGCGACACGTCGGCAGTTTGGTAACGGTTGGGCGAGTTATTGCTGTCGCCCAGGCGTTGGGAGACTGGCATGCAATCGCCGCACGGTTGGGCGATAGCTTTCCAGTCGCCCAACGTTCGGGCGACAGGGGGGTTAAAAGCAGCGGCGCGCTCGACCGCGGCCGCCACTGCTATTTGCATCCGACGCGAGAAGGATGAGCAGAAAGAAGAGAAAGGAGAGAAGAGGAGGAAGGAGGGGAATAAAAGGAGGGGGAGAAGAGGAGAGCGCCAGATCTTCAGGTTCAGGTAATTTTTTCGAATTTTTTCCTAGTATATTATATTTGTATTATATTTGTATGAAATGTTAGTGGTAGTAAAAATTGTAGGTGTAGAAAATTTAGTATGGAAATTTTAGTATAGAAATTTTTAGTATAGAAATTTTTAGTATAGGAATTTTTAGTATAGAAGTTTTAGTATAGTAATTTTTAGTATAGGAATTTTTAGTATAGAAATTTTAGTACAATTTCTGGTATAGAAAATTTAGTATAGAAAATTTTAGTATAGAAATTTTACTATAGAAAATTTTAGTATAGAAATTTTAGTATAGGAATTTTAGTACAATATTTAGTATAGAAAATTTTGTATAGAAATTGTAGTATAGAAAATTTTAGTATAGAAATTTTAGTATAGAAAATTTTAGTATAGAAATTTTTAATATAGAAATTTTAGTATATAAATTTTAGTATAGGAATTTTTAGTATAGAAATTAGAAATTTTGTAGTATACATTTTGTAGTATGGAACATTTTTAGTACAGAGATTTTAGTACAATTTTTAGTATAGAATTTTTTTTATAGAAAATTTGTAGTATACAATTTTGTAATATAGAAAATTTAGTTAATGTAATTTTGTATGAAATGTTAGTGGTAGTAAAAATTGTAGATGTAGAAAATTTAGTATGGAAATTTTAGTCCAATTTTTATTATAGAAATTTTAGTATAGAAAATTTGTAATATACATTTGTTAGTATGAACATTTTTAGTACAGAGATTTTAGTACAATTTTTAATATAGAATTTTTTTGAATAGAAAGCAATCGTAGGTGTAGATCTAGCTAGAAAAAGTTAAATATTTGTTATACTAAATTTATTAAATATGTAGTTTTAAAAAATTAACAACATGCGTATGAAATCTGCATGCAGGTATAACGTGTGACTGGCAGTATCCCCTGTTGGACGAGCACGTGGACCGCGTGCATCGCGCTTTCCGTCGTGTGCCGCCACCGGGTAGTGTGGACGAGCCGGCTGAGCTGGGAGTGGTCCGGACACGAACACCTCGCGTGGTCTGGAGACTCGACCCCCGTTGGCCGCGGGCGGGGACGAGTCGGCCGTGGAGCAATCACGACGCTTCCCGTTTGACCGTTCCCTGCTGACGGCTTTGGTGGACCGTTGGTGGCCCGAGACGCACACTTTCCACCTCCCATTCGGGGAGATGACGCCGACCCTGCAGGATGTGTCCCTACTTCTTGGCCTTTCGATCGCGGGAGGTGTTGCCTTCCTATCGGAGGCCCCGGTCGAGTGGCGCGCTGACCTGCTTGGCAGATTTGAGGGGGTCCTTCCACGGGGTGCCGCCGATGACCACCACATCTTCCTGGATAGTCAGACCCACGGGTCGTCGCTGAGGTGGCTCGCACAGTACGGGGTACGTAGTCTTTACAATCGATCGTGTCTTTGAAGCTCTTATTTGCGCTATTACATACTAATGACATCTGTTTCGCATTCAGGTCAAGCGCATGGCTCCAGAGGTGGACGACACGTGTCTCGTGCCACTTGGAGGCGTACGTGCTGTGGCTGTTTGGTTGGGTGCTCTTCAATACCAGCCACGACAATTCCGTGGATGCGCACCTTATCGCTCATGCGAGGGCGATCGCAGACGGCGAGGCCCCCCAGGTCAACTGGGGATTGGCCACACTTGCCGCGACGCACGCCCCAAGCCGGGATCCGAAGGGAAAGACAAGGAGATTGACGATCGACTGGATCAGATGGCGTTGGCGGTGATCTACCAAGTTGTGCCTGATTCAATGATGCCACAATTGATCGGCAAGGAGACGGCGTGAGAGGCTTGGGCTGCACTTCAGACAATGTATGAAGGCGTAGATAGAGTAAAGGAAGTTTGACTCCAAACTCTACAGAGTGAATTTGAAACAATAAAGATGGGACAGAACCAAACCGTGGAAGAGTTTTCCAGGAAGTTCAATGAAGTCGTCAATGAGATCAAATCTCTTGGTGACAAACTAGAAGATGAAGTGGCTGTGAAGAAATACTTGAGAGTCCTGCCAGAGAAGTTCCTTCCGGTGACTACACTCATGTATTCTCAAGATCTTACAAAGATGAAGATAGAAGAAGTGACTGGGGCGCTCAAGGCACATGAGCAGCTCTTGAAGGGGGTATCAAACTAACAATGAGCAAGTATTGCTCGTAAAGGAGGACACCAGGAACCGTGGCAAGCCAAACCATGTAGACTCGTCATCTAGGGGTAGTCGTGGTCATGGTTGTGGCTCATCATTCGGCCGAGGCACATTCCATGGTCATGGACAAGGACGAGGGTATGGCCAGAAAGGCCGTGGCTTCCAGTCTAGAAGAGGAGGAAGAGGAGGACGTGGAGAGAGACCTGGATGAGGTAGCGGTGACAACCTGCAAGACAAGTCACACGTCCAATGCTTCAAGTGTGAAAAATTCGGCCATTACGTTACCGAATGTCGAAGTCATATCCAGTGCCACAATTGCAAGAAATTTGGTCACTATGCAGCAAACTGCAAGAGCAAGAAAAGAGTCGAGGAAGCAACCTTACTCACACCCAAGAAGAAAGAGAAGCAACTTTGCTACTGTCCCTCTGTACTGTAGCACGGCTAACAATAGTAATGCTCAATGAAGAGAAGGTGTTTCCAAATCTGATAGGGAAGGGAGAGAAGTCATAGGTACTATCAGCAGTATGGTATCTAGACAACGGGGCAAGCAATCACATGACAGGAACATACTCTATGTTTCATGAGCTAGATGAGAAGGTACTCGGTGTGGTGCAGTTTAGAGATGGCTCAACTGTCCAGATCAGAGGAAAAGGCACAATTCTCATGAAATGCAAAGATGGAGGACAAAAGCTGCAATCAGATGTGTATTTTATACCAAGTCTTCGCAGCAACATCATGAGTTTAGGACAGCTAACTGAAGAAGGGTGCTGAATTGAATTGAAAGGCAATCATTTGAGAGTATTCGACAGCAGTGAGTAGCTGTTAATGAAGATGCAAAAGTCAAAAAATCATCTGTACAAGATTCCAATTGAAACTTGCAAACCGAAGTGCCATAAGATTTCTACAGAAGAGTCAGCTTGGTTGTGGCATGCAAGATTTGGTCACATGAATTTCCAAAGCCTCAAACTCATGGCAGAAAAAAAGATGGTGGATGGCCTACCAAAAATCAATCACCCAGAGCAGGTTTGTGAAGGATGTTTGGTGGCAAAACAGGCTCGTAGTTCTTTTCCATCCCAGGCCTAGTTTAGAGCATCTCACCCACTGGAGCTAGTGCATGTTAATCTGTGTGGACCAATCACACCGCGAACAAATGCCGGAAATCAGTATTTCATGCTGATTGTTGATGACTACTGCAGAGATATGTGGGTATACATGCTAAAAAGCAAGGATGAGGCAAAATTCAGTTTTCAGAAGTTCATCGCACTAGCTAAAAATGAAGTCGATCACAAGGTCAAAGCTGTCAGATCAAATCAAGGGGGAGAATTTCTATCAAAAGAATTCAACTCGGTCTGTGAGAAGAAAGGTATAGCATGGTACTTTATAGCTCCGTACTCACCTCAATAAAATGGAGTTGTGGAGAGAAGAAATAGAACCGTGATGGTCACAAAGCACGAAGTCTACTGAAGAGCAAATTTTTGCCCGAAGATTTTGGGCAGAGCTAGTGAGGCATTTGGTGTATCTCCTCAACTGTGCCACCACAAAAGCGCTTGGTGGAATCACTCCATATGAATTGTGGTCAGGAAGAAAACCGAATGTCATGCATCTAAGAGTATTTGGCTGCTTAGCACATGTGAAACCAAACACTCATTCGAAGAAGTTGGATGACAGAAGCAAGAAGATGATCTATCTTGGCTTAGAACCGGGCAGCAAAGCGTACAGGCTGTATGACCCGGTTGAAAAGAAGCTTCACGTGAGTAGAGATGTTATATTTCAAGAAGACAAATACTAGGAGTGGGAAGAACATCAAGACATGGAAAGAGATATGCAAAATTGGGTTACGTTTAATGTTGAATTGGAAGGTGCCAATCACACAGACTGGGAGGATGTTGGTTCGGGTTCACCTCAGAACACAAGTCCATCGGGTGCTGAGAATTATGAGGTGTCACCTGAAATGGAAATCTCTGATGAGGAAGGATCAAACAATGGAATACCGAAGATGAGAAGCATAAGTGAGATTTATGCACACACAAAGCTGGTGCAGACTGAGGAGATGTTGCTTTACACAACAGCCGAAGAACCTGAGAGCTATGAAGAAGCCAAGGATGATGAACATTGGAGGACTGCTATGCAAGAAGAATAAAGTTAATTGAAGATAATAACACATGGAAACTCGCTGACTTATCTAAAGGTCATCAGGTCATTGGTTTGAAGTGGGTTTCAAAGTAAAAAGGAATTCTTAGGGAGAGGTTGTAAAGCATAAAGCACGTCTTGTGGCTAAAGGCTATGTTCAAAAACATGGTGTGGGCTATGAAGAAGTGTTTGCACTGGTGGCTCGTATGGAGACGATCCGTGTTCTCATCTCCTTGGCAGCTAATGGTGGATGGGAAATTCACCACATGGATGTGAAAACAGCGTTCCTAAATGGAGACATCGATGAGGAGGTATATGTAACTCAACCACCAGGGTTCCAGATCAAAGCACAAGGCAGAAAGGTGTTGAAACTAAACAAAGCATTATATGAGCTCAAACAAGCGCCACGGGCTTGGAATATAAAGCTTGACAAAAGTCTCACATCACTTGGTTTCAAATGGACTAAAACCGATCATGCTGTGTATACAAGAGGTGATGAGAATGTGAGATTGATTGTTGGTGTTTATGTGGACAACTTCATAATCACTGGAACCAATCTGAGGGAGATTGTGAAGTTTAAAGAAGAGATGATGAAGCTATTCAAAATGACTGATTTGGGATTTCTGAGTTACTACCTCGGCATTGAAGTGAAATAGAGGCAAGAAAGCATCTCACTTTATCAATCTGCATATGCTCTGAAAATACTGGAGAAGTGCGGCATGGGAGAGTGCAACCTGTGTCTAGTTCCAATGGAGAATCGCCTTAAGCTAAGCAACACAAATTTCAGCTCTCCAGTCAACGCCATGCAGTACAGGAGTATAGTCGGGAGCTTGCGGTATTTGGTTCACACCCATACATACATTACTTTTGCGGTCGAGTATGTGAGTCAGTTCATGGAGAAGCCAACTCATGAACATTTGATGGCTGTTAAACACATCTTGAGATATATAAAGGGCACTCTGTGTTTCGGTGTGCAGTACAAGAGAGGAGGTGAAGAGAAATCGTTGCTGACCGGCTACAGTGACAGTGATATGGCAGGAGACGTCGATGATCGAAAAAGCACAACAGGGGTGATGTATGTGCTGGGAAACAGTCCAGTAAGTTGGCAATCTCAGAAGCAAAGAGTGGTGGCATTGTCATCTTGCGAAGTAGAGTACATCGCAGCAAGAGCAGCATCTTGCCAGGGAGTCTGGCTTGCTGGCTGTTAGGAGAGTTGTCGGAAAAAGAGGCCATGAAGGTTGTACTCAAGGTAGACAACAAATCAACCATATCATTGAGCAAAAATCTAGTTCTTCATGATAGAACAAACATATAGATACAAGATTTCACTTTATTAGAGATTTTATTGAAGAAGGAAGAATCGCTATCGAGTACACCAATACAGACGAATAGAAGGCCGACATACTGACAAAGCCGCTTGGTCGGATAAAGTTCTTGGAGATGAGGAGGAAAATCGACATGGTTGAAGTCATTAAACAAGATTAAGGAGAGAATGTTGGAAGTAATCTTGTTTAGAAGTCGTATACAAGTTTTTGTCATGGTCGGATACGAGTTCGTTTCATAGTCGGTCTCAAGTACGAGTTGTAATTGTAGTCCTAACCGAGTTGTAATCATAGTCGTAACCCGAGTAGAAGTCGTAGAGTTGAGTATAAAAGGGTGGAGTCATGTAACCAGGAAGCACAGAGGAAAAGTGGAGAAAAATAATAAAGAGAAGAGGACGAAAAATTATCAAGTTTATTATGTGCTCACAGATATGGTCGTAAACGAGTTACGACCACGGCAAAGTACTCATAGACGTGGTTGTAAACGACTTACGACCATGGCAAGAGAAGATCGTAGACGTGATCGTAAAGCATTATGATCACGACCACACAGCAAGAAGGCGTGGTCATAAGATGCTACGACCACGGCAGATAAAGACTGAGTGTGGTCATAAAGTGTTGCGACCACGGTAGATAAGGATTGAACGTGGTCGTAGGGTGTTATGACCACGTTGTGAAGAAGTTAATGTGGTCGTAGGGTGTTACGACCACAGTGAACAGTGATCGGCACAATCACTGCGTAGTCGTAGGGAGCTACAACTACGGTGATTAAACGTGGTCGAAGGAAGGCGAGTGCAGCGGCGGTGAATGTGGTCGTAACTTCGGCTGGAGTTTACGACTACGTAGTTGGAGCAGCGAGCAGAAATCGGAGGGGCTACAACGTGGTTGTAACGGCTGTCAGCGTGGTCGTAAACCCGGTAGAGCGGCTGTAGCAACGTACGAGGTGGTCATAGCCTCTTGTATGTGGTCGTACGACTACGGGAGGTGGTCGTAGCGGTCGTAAAGATCCTGGAGCAGTCGTAAAGATTGCAACAGTCCTCGAGGGAGTAGGCGCTGATGTTGTCCGGGCCACCGAGATGAAGCAGGAGGAACGGCGCCCAGAACGTGATAACCTGTTGCTTGCGCAACGTGCGGCCGAGGGTCAGGTCGCCGAGGGTGGACATCGTGGCCCAGCCGTCCCCTGGTACGCCAACCACAGGAGGATCGTCCGCCCACCGAAGGCTTTACACCGACGGATCCCAGCAAAGAGGATGAGGACAAGATGCGCGGCGAAGCTTGAAAGAATCACGATCTGGATCACCCATAAATTCAAGAACTACACCATTGCTCCTGCGCCGAAATTAAATATCATCCGGATGTTTTCTTTGTAACTATTATCCAGATTTATGGCCATTGGATTAGAGATCCAACAGCTATGAATCTCCCTCACCCCCTCCAAATAAATCTCCCCCTCCTCCAAAAAAGAGGCCGTTGGATCTGTAATCCAACGGTCTGAAATTTGGATAATTGTTAGAAAGAAAATACCTGGGTGATACCTAGATACACCCTTTCATGATAGTGTCATACTGTATCATATATCCATTCATCTAGATTAATGTTGCATCTGCATGCTAGCATAGGACTAAAATTATGTGAAACTAGAGATCAGGATGGGTCCAGAGACGGCATACCTGCCTGCAGGTCGGACGAGCGATGAATTAACTGGCCTTCGTACTTCCAATTTAGTTAAGACAGTGGTCGATCGGCAGTAATTTCTAGGGTGTTTAGAGTACGTACGGCCGTACCACACACGAGTCTAGAGTAGTACTCGACAATTGACTAGAGTTTTCTCATCTCCGAAGTAAGCTTGCTCGAGTAGCACAAGCTAGTAATACGGAGTACTACGAAACACGCAGCTGGCATAAGCAAGGGAGACCCCGCGGCGCCACGTGAAAATGCGATTTTTTTGTACGGATAATCCATTTTTTATTCGAAATTATATAAATATACCCGCGAGAAAATTTTTTACAAAAATAGGCTCCAGTCGCCTAATCGTTGGACGACTGGAGCCTTTCGCCCAACCATACCGCGACACAATATCTGTCGCTGCACAGTAGAGCGACTGCATCTAGTCGCTCTTCCATAGGGCGACTTAAATGTAGTCGCCGTTCCGTCAGGCGACTAGCATGCAGTCGCCATCCCGTTAGGCGACTGCATGTAGCCCCCGTGATTGTTTTAGATTTTGTGGATTTTGTAATGTTGAACCGGTCAAAAATACGGTAAAGTTGTAATAAAAGTTTATGTTCATTGTATATTGTAGGTGCGTAAAAAGTTTTAGAAATTTTTTTATGAAAAATTGAGTAGAGAACGATCGATATATACACTGTTAAGTGAGATAGTTTATGTGCGGAGAAGAGATGATAGACTTATGTAAATTTAAATAAACTTCATAATATAACTATGAGTAATATGCCGTATGTTTTTTCATTACATGCATAATATATATAGCATCTGCAGCACGCCTCACTCGTCACCCTGGTGTGCCCCGTCACCGCGCCCGCGTGCTCCCATACAGTCTCGTTTGGCCCTCCTCCAGTGCAACGGGTTAGGACGATCCGAAAAAGTAAAACGAGCAGGAGGGTGTCTATCCCGCCCCTGCGCTGGTGGAGTCAGCTTCACCTCTGGCTGTGTGCCCTCCGGTGCACCGGGGAGGGCACTGCCAGAGAGAACCTCCGGTGCTACGTCGGAGAACCGCCGCCACTCGCAAAAACTGGTCCACCTCGCCCGGCACGGGAGACGCCGCTTGCTTTGGTAAGTACCTGCAATATTAATATCGTTAGTTCGTTGCATGTCGTCTTGGGATAAAAATGAGATCGGACAATGCGTACCCGTAGCTGGCACCATCGAGGTAGGAGGAGGGCGTACACCCCCTGCGTAGGAGGCGTGAAGTGAATCGTTGTAGGAGGTCCTGCCCAGGCTGAACCCCCTGGCTGCTCCGGGTGAGGTGGTGGAGGACGTGTCCACGTACTACCTCCGGAGTAGTGCCACGCTGGTCGGGGTGGCACTGGTGGACGAGCAGTCGGAGCAGTGGGCGTGGAGACCGCCGGTAGCCTCGTGCAGGACAGTAGGCTAACAATACGTCTACACCCCTTGTGCATCCGACGCGCAAAGCTGACACCCTCCTCATGGGTCAGCTGCGCACCAGTGGTGACCCTCTCCAGTAGTGAGCCGGAGTCGGCGAATAGGGCAGCACCGACGTCAGCCTGGACACAAAGACATGAAATGGTCGATCATCGAAACGACATTACCATTTCAGAATCTTTGAAATGACATGTAACGTACCGCGATGTGAGCGTGGCGCGCGAAGTGCGCGGGGTATGTGTCCGTCGGAGCGGCGACGTGTGTGGCAGGCGGGTCTACCACATATACAAGCCTGGTACGGGTCCGTGGCTGGTACTAGCGCAGGTACTCCGCGTACTCCCTGTTGTCGTACGGGCGGTCCTCCTCCACGCGGTCGTCGAGCGCACCCTCCCACTGCTCGACCCAGGGCTGCATCCTCGACGACCAGTCCGTGCCTCTTTTCACTCCCTTTGCGCTGTGCCTGCGTATAGAACCATTACGTAATGTGAGATACTTGTGAACACAGTAGTAAGTATGTACAAACGATCACTGACCCGTGCACGTGCCGTGGAAGCGATGGTCCGACCGTACAGAACCGATCGCCGAGTCGAATCGCCGCATGACCATGGGTGCGTAGTCCTCCACGTAGATGTTGTACACAAGCTTCCGGTGGGTGAGCCAGAAAGCCCAGTCACGCCAGCAAAGTGAGGACAGCCCGCCAGGAGCATGAGCCTGCTGCTCGCCAGATCTGCGACGGCTCCCAGCGCACATCGTCGGCTGTGATGCGGTCGAGCTGCTCCACAAAGGGCCAGTACGCCCGCGTGACCTGCACGTGCGCGAACTGTACCTGCAAGGAAGACAAGTTGTTTAGTATGACGATCGTCAATAAGAAAGAAATAGTTGACTGTGATAATACTTACTCGGCGACGGCACCAGATAGAACCCATCGTCGGCCGGTCGACGTCTCCCCTTGGATACATCTCGGGCCCGTACGGACCCATGTCATCTAGCACAGGTCGTTCGAGGCTTAAGCGCTCGAACGACCACAACTGCAGTAGCAGGGGACAGCCTGTGAGGATCGAGTTTGCCTTGATCCTCGTGCACGCATCGCACAGCGTGCGGTACATCACCGCAAATACGGCCAATCCCCAGCTGACCTGGTGGGGCTCGCCGTCAGCGATCGCCCTCGCATAAGCAATAAAGCGCGCATCCACCGAGTTGCCGTGGCTGGTGGTAAAAAGCACCCAACCAAACAGCCACAGCACGTACGCCTCCAAGTGGCGCGACACCTGGTGATCGTCTGCCTATGGATCCATGCACTCCACCTGAATGCAAACAAGTTGTTATTAGTACGTAATACCACAAAGAAGAGCTTCGAAGACATGATCGATTTTATATACCACGTACCCGGTACTGTGTGAGCCACCTCAGTGTCGGCCCATGGGTCTGATTCTCTCCGAATATGTGGTGGTCATCGGCCGGTGGAACGACACCCTCGAATCTGCCGAGCAGGTCAGCGCGCCAGTCGGCCAGGGCCTCCAGTAGGAAGGCAGCGTCTCCCGCGATCGGAAGGCCAAGGAGCAGGGACACATCCTGCAGGGTCGACGTCATCTCCCCGAATGGGAGGTGGAAAGTGTGCGTCTCGGGCCGCCAATGGTCCATCAAAGCTGTCAGCAGGGAACGGTCGAACGGGAAGCGTTGTGATCGCTCCCCGCCCGCCTCGTCCCCGCCAGCGGCTCCATCCTCGTCTGTGGCCTGCACCATCCCGGCAAGAGGGAGTAGCCCGGCATCCCGTAGCCTGCAAATAAAGTGAAGGTCAGCACGGAACGAACTTACGGTCGGACTAAACGCTGGAGTAGTGCAAACCTGGCAGTCCAACGATGGTCGAGTCCCCAGGCCACGCGAGGTGTGCGTGTCCGGACCACTCCCAGCTCAGGCGGCTCGTCCGTGCTCCCCGGTGGCGGCACTAGACGGGAAGCACGATGAGAGCGGTCCACGTGCTCGTCCAACAGCGCGTACCACCACTCGGAGTCACGTCCAGTACGAGTCATACCTGCAAAATTTGTACAATAATTTTTTACATTAAATTTTGTACATGTACATTTAAATACTATATTGTACAATAATGCATTAAAAATGGTATACAAAATTTATAAACTAAATTTCTAAGCTAATTTTCTAAACTAAATTTTCTAAACTAAATTTCTAAACTAAATTTCTAAACTAATTTTCTAAACTATATTTCTAAACTATATTTGAAAATTAAATTCCTAAACTAAATTTCTAAACTAAATTTCTAAACTAAATTTCTAAACTAAATTTCTAAACTACATTTTCTAAACTAATTTTCTAAACTATATTTCTAAACTATATTTGAAAATTAAATTCCTAAACTAAATTTCTACACTAAATTTCTAAACTAATTTTCTAAACTAAATTTTCTAAACTAAATTTTCTAAACTAAATTTCTGAACTAATTTTCTAAACTATATTTCTAAACTATATTTGAAAATTAAATTCCTAAACTAAATTTCTAAACTAAATTTCTAAACTAATTTTCTAAACTAATTTTCTAAACTATATTTGAAAATTAAATTCCTAAACTAATTTTCTAAACTAAATTTCTAAACTACATTTTCTAAACTAATTTTCTAAACTATATTTCTAAACTATATTTGAAAATTAAATTCCTAAACTAAATTTTCTAAACTAATTTTCTAAACTAATTTTCTAAACTAATTTTCTAAACTATATTTGAAAATTAAATTCCTAAACTAAATTTCTACACTATTTTCTAAACTAATTTTCTACACTAACAAAAAATATAAAACCAAAAAATTACCTGAAAATCGCGCACTCCCTCTCCTCTTCTCCTCCTCTCCCTCTCTTTCTCTCCCCCTCTCCTCCTCTTCCTCTCTTCCTCTCCCCCTCTCCTCCTCTCCCTCTCCTTTCCCCCTTCTCTTGCTCGCTGCGCGCCGAATGAAACAAAGGCGACTACGCGGTGGCGCGCGTTTTATATCCCACCCGCAGTCGCCCAACGGTTCGGCGACTGCATGGCAGTCACCGAACGGTGGGGCGACTGCAGTTAATCGCCGAACGGTTGGTCGACTCTCTAGGTGTCGCGGTATGGTTGGCGAAGGCTCCATCGCCAATGATTAGGCGATTGGAGCCTATTTTTGTAAAAAATTTTCCCGCGGGTATATTTATGTAATTTCGAATAAAAAATGGATTATCCGTACAAAAAATTCAAAATGCTAGTCCCTCATCCCTTCAACTAGCTATGTACTAGCTTTCAGTGCATCTGCAAGCAAGTGCATGTATGTGTTTTTAATTTTAACTAGTGTTAAAAAATACACGGCAAATAACAAAGATAGTAAAAAAAACAAGAGACAAGTATTTAACTTGAGAAGCTTTTGCAGAAAAACAAAACTACAGACACACAACCAACAATGATCAACTATAGGAGAAGAGTTACAAACGCAGGAGATTTTACAATGAACGTCTCAACAATTATGTGCGTCTGTAGTGGCGGTTTCTTCTTTCCGTCTTCTTCTCCTCTTGATCTGGTTACTTATTCTCTAATGCTGTCCTACGACTCTTACCTCTTCTTATATCCCTTATCTGCCTCCTCGTACCGCTGATTACCCTTTCCTCTGTCCCTGTTTTACCTAGTTATTATTATGCGTCTCTGCTGGAGTAGCGCAGCGGCTACTCTTGTACTGTGTTATTCTGTGTGTCTGCCCTTGACAGGGGGCCATTCGTCCGTGAGAGTGAGGGGGCAGGGGCAAGCGGCTGCTACGGCTGGGCTGGACACGTGGGGAGGAGGGAGGGAAGAGAGGATGTGGGCGGCGGCTTCGGCTGGGCTAGGCTGGGTTTCAGCCCAAGAGAATTGAGGGAGAGAGGAAAGGGTAATCAGCGGTACGTAGAGATGGCAACGGGCATACCCCCGCTAGGTTTTGCTATTCCAAACTCGTGCCCATGAAAGTTGGACGTGCCCGCTAAAAAAACCCATGCCCGTGACGGGTGTAGAATTTTGCTCAGACCCATGCCCACTGGGTTAACGGGTACCCATGGGTCGCCCGTGGTTAGAGAGGAGGAAGAAGTTCACCGGCCATCTTTGTTGGAGCCAGAGGGCAGCGCCATGGCCAAGGGCCTACTGCTGCGATGCGCGTGGGCTGCGGCGTGGGGGCGGCGGGCTGAACTGGAAGGCGAGGCGACGGCGAGGGGGTGCGGGAGGATGAGCGTGCGGCAAGGGGGAGCAGGAGCGGGAACTGCGGGACGGGAGGGTGAGCATGGAGACTGCCGGAGACCGAGCGCGGAGCGCCAGATGCGCCGCCGCTGCGGCGGCTGTTGAATCGGGGTGGGACTTGGGAGGAGTGAGTAGTGACAGTGGCCGAGTGCTAGCTAGGGTTAGCCGTATGGGTAATGGGGCATTGCCGCATTGGATTTGGGGGCTTGGGGCTAAATGGCTAATGGGCTATGGGCTGGGCTGATTTGCCAGGGAGGCTGGGAGCTTGGGTTTATAACTTCTATGGATCGGGTTTATATTACCCATGGGTTTACGGGTTTGGGTACTATAGGAACGTACTCGAACCCGGCAGACCCGATGGGTTGGGCTTTTTGCCCATTAAGAGACCCATGGGTTAGGAAATTGGCTCAGACCCATGCCCTAATAGAGTAAAAACCCACCGGGTATCGGGTTTCGGGTACCCATTGCCATCTCTAGCGGTACGAGGAGGCAGATAAGGGATACTCCTCCGGTTCACAAAAATAAATTATTTTAGATATCGATATGATCTCTAAAATATAATTTTGACCACTAATTATTATTATAATATATTTATAAAATCCAATAAAATTATAATACTATGATAGTATTTTTCGAGACGAATTTATCAGGGGTAATACTATGAAAGTATTTTCAGCCATGGCAGCAGCTGCAAAGGTCGACCTGTTCGGTGACAATTGGTATGGATCCGTTTGTATGTGATTGCTTGATTAGGGTGTCTACCGATCTGTCTTTGATTGCTTGATTAATATGTGTGAAACAGAGATCGAAGGTTCTTGTGTTCATTTTTCTTTCTTATTTTTCTGGAAAGAAAATTTTCAATTCCAACGGACGTCCAAAGATAAAAATTAGTTTTTGTATTGTCCTTTATCAAATTCAAATTCTGTTGGAATAGGATTTGTAATCCAATTGAATGAATCAAATTCAATTCTACGGAGCCAAATGGGTGTAAAAGTAATATAAACTTTGCAGGAAATAAATTGAGACAAGTATTAGCAAGGAAAATATTAAATCAAGCCGTGCAAGTCTCAGTCTACTTAGCTAATTTTTCTTTCAAAATTTACACGTACGTTAATTTTTGGATGCCATAATTTTTTTTTGAATTTTTAGTTCTGTTTTCTTATTATATACATGTTCGTCATTGATTCAAACATATTTATATATACAACTTACTTAAAAATAACATATGAACTAAATATTTGAATCTATATTGAACTCGGGGGTTAGTGAAAAGCCCCAAAAATTCAAATTTAAAATTTTCTGTGATTTTTGAGTGTTTTTCGGGAACTTTTCCTTTTTGGAAAGCCTCCCGGTTTTCCGCTTTCCCTTTCGGGTGCTTCCGCCACCCTCTTCTCTTTTGCGCCCCGTCCCTTTCCCACTTTCCTTCCTCCCCGGCGCCTCCTCCTTTTTCCATTCTCCGCTGGCGCCTCCTCCCTCCCCACCTTCTCCCTCGCGCATGCGCTCGCACTGCGCGCTGCGCGCGCTCGCGCCGGAGTCGCCCCTCGCGTCCCCGGTTTCTCCCCACTGGCGTCACCCGGTCCGAAACCGCTGGCGCTTGCCGCGCCACGCGTCGCCACCCTCCTTCCCCCGACCCCACCTATCAGCCGCCACCTGTCCCCTCCGCCGCGCAGGAGCTCGCGTTCACCCATGCTGTTCGGCCGCCTACTCCCATGCCGTCCCTCGCCATTACGGCTGCCCAGCGCCCGGTCATAGCCCCATTACGCGGAGGAGACGCCCAACCTGCTCCCTGTCCACTCCTGTTGACCCCGGCGCCGTGCCCGTGCCTTCTCCTCCACGGATCCCCTCCTCTCCGCCCGGGGCACAAAAGCCGCTCCCCCTGCTCCCTTGCTTCCTTTGCTTCCCAAGTGTCCCCACCACTCCCATTCGCCTCCCACCACTCCTAGGCAGCTTCCAGAGCAGCCGATTGATGCCGCATTGCACCAATCGCCATCGCCGCTCTCCCTGCGCCGGCGACCCCAGTGAGCCTCTTTTCTTCCCCTTCCCTCCATTTCTCGATTCCTTTTGCTTCGAACTCCTCTGCTACTCCCTAACCCGGATGGTATCCTTGTCTGGTCAAGAGAAGCTCGAAGGAGCCCCAACACCGTTGCTCACCGCCGGCGGAAAAACCCTCTCCGTGGCCAGATCACTCCGAAGCTCCTCAGTTGAAACCACCGCCACTAATGTGAGCCCCCAACCCCACTAACCGTGTAGCTCCCGCCGATTTGGCTCATTTGGTCCCGGTGACCTTCTTTGCCGCCGTGGAGCCGTTTTCCCACTTTCTGTCTCCCGCCTCCACCATTGACCCTCTCCGTTTCCAAGCCCCAAAAATGGGATCCCCTAGTCACACTCTACCCAATGGAACCCTCCTAGCTCACCGCAGCCCACGCAGTCACCGGAGAGCGGAGGCGCCGCCCCTCTGCCTCCCTGACGTGAGCACACGACGAGAGGTAGACGAAGGAGAGACGTGGCCCTTTCCCCTCCGTCCATCCCTCCCGTCACCTTATAATGTCAGCCGTCGGATGGTGCTCCTCCACAGCCGTCCGATCTTCTTAAACTTCGCCCTCCGCATCCGTCCGATCCAACCTTACCGCTCCGTCCGCCCTCCCCTCTCCTCTGCCGTCCGATCTCTGCCCGATCGGACCACAGTCCCTGCTGTCCGATCTCCGCAGCCGATCGGACCGTCTCCACAGCCGTTCGATTTCCCCCGCGCGCATCGGTCCGCTCACCCCATCCCGCCATCCGGCCGAGCGCGTCGCCTATCTGGGCGTGTGGGCGATCGGCGCATGGCTGTTGTTCGCCAAAGCCGCACAAAGAGCGGGCTGGCCTTTCACTGTTCACACCGATTTTTCCCTGATTTATTCTTTTCCAAAGTACTAGAAAATTCAATTAAATCCTAGAAAATCACAGAAAATCCCAAAAATTCCCAAATTTCACCACTTTGCTCCATTTAATATCCTGAACCCATTTTCGACCTCCTTTTCCCCCAAATTCATCCCAGAAAAATTCTAATTTGAGGATTTTTGCATTTTACTCCTTTTTAATAGATTATTTTTCCTCGCTTGATTAGGCACAAGCCGGACTTATGTTATTTTATGTGTTTGCGCTAGTTTCAGAGATCCCGGAAGCTGAGGTGCAGTCCCAGGATCCAGGAGCTTCTATAGTTGAGATCGCCGAGACCATCCAGATTCACAGCAAGTCACCAAACCTTTGATCATGTTGTATCCCATATTGTTTAATTACGTTATTATGCTATTTGCATTATGTTAGTTGTGAAATGCTAATTCAAAGTAAAATAAAATGTTTAGAATGACATGTTATGTAGTTAAGCCCTACCACCGATAAATGCCATGTTAAACTTGTAGCCCCGCCTTTGTTAACACTAGAAATAATTATCTGTTAATCTAGATAACTGTATGTTACTTATTATCACACAAAATCTTTACACTAATAAGTTTGTGGCTGCGGGCCAATAGAATTTGGAAAACCCGACTCTAGGGTAGGGTGGTATGGGACACCGTATCCCAGGGTGGAGAGTGCCGGCGTGCACAGGTTATGGTAAGGGTGTTGGGGAAGGAACCGCGACACGGTCTTCGCCCATCTCTTACCCTAGGTTTGGATTTAGGGTAAGGGTGTTGTGGGGAACCGCGAGACGGTCAGCGCCCACCGCTTACGCCGTGAAAACATAAGGACTAGACCTGGCGAGGTTGGAGGTCGCGGACCTGGCGAGGTTGCGGATCCCGTGAAAACATAAGGACTAGACCCTTACGCCGAGCAAATGACATGGTGACCGCTCAACCACAGGAGTTGACTTGTCAACACTAATTTAGTAGCTGCTCAACTCGATTGAAACTCTAAAGGTGTTGAGAAGGCAGGGTGTCGGGAAGTTAGGTTAGGTATGCCGTGTTGCGGGTACCTAACAATGGTGGGGTTCACTCAAAGCGGACGGGAGTTTTCATGTGCCAGACCTGAGTGGATTCTACCGGGTAGAGCCTATATAAAGAATTGAGCAGTGAAACAACCTGGCTTTCTTAACTCTGTCGCGGGAGTTAAGGGATCGTGTGGGTAAAGCTGAGCAACTCTGTAGAGTCATATAAATGGTATTCAAATATGCAGTGCTCCCAGTTAATGGAGCTGTGTCATTTGGGTGATTCTAGCCACGAAGCTTAAGTAGTTTTGTAAATGCTTTAATTGGATTAGTTGGTTAATTATCCTTTCATGAAAACCCCTAATGATTAAGAAGTAGTTTTCATCTGGTGAATTTCTAAAATGTTTACAAATAAAACTGCATCCACTCAAAGTTAATAAACCAAGTATACTCTCTTCCATTGTTGATCCGTGCAAGTAGTAAGGTAGGGTTTCCTTTGTGACTTGCTGAGCTGGTTAGCTCACGGCTTGCTAAATCCCCCTTTTAGAGGATCAAGACGTTGGTGAAGGTCTCCCCATTGAGGAAGCCCCTGAGGAGTTCTTCTTCGACGAGGACTCGTGGCTCTAGGTCTCCGCTGCGCTCAAAGCTTTTCTGGAAGTCTTTTGTAATGTATATACTTTGGGCTTGCACGCCCCGCTGCAGAAAACTGGGTTGTTGAACCTTATATGAAATATATGCTGGACTTTTGTTGTAAGCATGTGATGGTTCACTCTTGCGCGACATTTCATAACTGTTCATGCGTGAATAGTTGCGGGATGCCGTGTCCTCAGGCGCCCCTGGAAACGGGGGTGTTACAAGAAGTGGTATCAGAGCAAGTTCTTTGACCGTAGGTTGAGACCTAAGGCAAACTAGGAAGCAATTTTATCGCAAAATCTAATTTAAGCCATAAAAAGGGTTTATGAAAAACATAAGTATTATTGCTGTCTTTTTTCCCTCTTGTTGCTACCTTATCTGTCTTAGTTTACTTCTGCTTAAGTTTTACTTTTTGCAAAATGTTTACAGCTCTACTTGTCTAACTTCAAAATTTCGTTTCTCGGCAGATGGTGCACTATGTTCACTCCCGTCCTGACCGCATGGAGGGTTGGCCCTTCAAGCTATGGGAGATGCAGAGGTACCTTGGAGCCACTGGGTACCACAGCCCAGTGTTTCACGCAGTTCGCCACAGCTTCGTAGTCCCTCAGTTCCGTGAGGATGATGATCCCCGCCTTGCGGGCATCGCCACCCTTGTGGCTCAGCAGGCGTTCAGATACGAGCGAGCTATCACGGAGTCCCGTTCCCTGCAGAGTCAGTTGTGGGAGGCTCGTCAGGAGGTGTAGCAGCTTAGAGCAGCTCTGGTCTGCTTCGAGAAAGTCAAGGCGGGCGAGGCTTCAAAGTGTGGAGAGTCTCCCAGCATCTCCTCCTCATGTGCATCTGTGCAGTCTCGGCCTAGGCGCAGGATGACTGCAGGAGAGTACCGTGCTCGGTTCCATCCTGCAGCCCCTCTTGCCTTGCCAGCTCCGGACGCCATGGAGGAGTAGATGGTGTTCACTAGACTAGTCTGACCTTGAGTAGTAGTAATACTTTTGTAAGGTATTGCAGGTGTAATCATGAACCCTAAGTGGTCTGTGTACCACTTGCATATTGTATAATTATATTCATTATCTTTTTATGTTGTTTGCTTAATTATCAGTATTCCCTCTGTGTTCAAAGTTTTCTCCTGTCCCCTTTCGCCCTCGCTCTTACCTTTTTCGCCCTATACTTGCCTTGAAATTCAATGTCTTACTTATCTACTCTTGTTCACCAAAGCTGCTGCAAAGCTAATCTCAAGTTCCCAATTGGCAGATGGACCCAGCACAGCAGAGTGGTCAGACCAGCGGGCAGGGTGCACCTACCATAGATCAAGCAACACTTGCCAGCGTGATAGCGATGATGGAATAAAACCATTACCAAGGAGAACAGAATATTTTACGAGTGTTAGACCAACACGCACGACTCCTTGAGCAGATAGCAGCCAGATCTCCCAGTACACAGGGTGGGAATAATGTCACTTGAGATGGTTCCCCAATTACCATCCGATGGGTAGATTTTCAAAAGACCCGTCCATCGGTCTTTTCCACAACAGCTGATCCTATAGCAGCTGAGGATTGGCTAGTGGATGTGGAAAGGAAGCTTCAAACTGTTCAATGTGAAGACAAAGAGAAGGTGTTATATGCTTCCCACCTGTTGCAAGGCGCTGCAGCAACATGGTGGGTTAATTATCAACGCACGCAAAAAGACAAAGAAATCGATTGGGAAGAGTTTTCGAAAGCCTTCCGTAAAGCTCATATACCAGATGGCATCATGGAGGCTAAGCGCCGGGAATTCTTGGTGCTTAAACAAGGTGGACACACGGTCATGGAGTACCTGCATCAATTTAACCACCTTTCCAGATTTGCTCCAGATGATGTTGACAAGGAAGAAAAGAAGATGAGCAGATTCCGAGCAGGACTACAGCAGTCTTTGAAATTTCATATCTCAGCCATGAAATTCAAGGACCTACATGATATGGTAGACAACCTGATTAACTCAGAAGAGGCTAGAGGTGAAATGGAGGATTTCAGGAAGCGTAAGGCAGCACATAAGTCCCAGTCATCTTCACATAGTGCTCAGCGGAGCAAGACCACGGGATCGTCCTCATTTCGATCCCAACCCTCTCATCAGTTTGTGATGCTACCGAAGAACCAGTTTGGCCAGTCTCAGTAGTATAACTCTCCTTTACCCTTGGCCATCAAATGCCCCACCTACGGTGGGAACCATCTTTCTAGCAGCTGTCCTCGAAGGTCAAATGCTTGTTTTCATTGTGGAGAGATTGGGCATTACAGGGATCAGTGTCCCAGGAAGAACTTGCCATCAGATGCCGCAAAACTTCAAGTCCAAAGTCAGCAGCAGCAGGAAATGAAGTCACAGGCAGGCTCTAGCACTCCCAAGGGAGGTTATCTGCAGATCAAGGCAGCCGGGCCTCAATCACCCGCAGTCACAGCAAATTTCACATCTGCAGGCAGAGGCAGAGGCCGCACCAGACCCACCTTCTATGCAAGGGTGAATCATGTGTCCGCAGAAGATGCAGTTGGAGCTAGTGATATCATTGCCGGTATGTTCCAAATCAACTCCATACCTGCATTGATTTTATTTGACCCTGGTGCAACGCATTAGTTTGTTTCGAAGCGTTTTGCTTCAAGAAACCAGTTGCCTTTTGTTTCCTTGCCAAGACCTTATGTGTTTAAAACCCCTGGGGTTAGAATGGAGTCCCACAGTGGGTGTAGTGGACTCAATATAAAAATCCAAGGGGTAGATTTTAGAGCAGATTTGCTGCAGTTAGATATGTCAGGATTAGATGCCATTTTGGGCATGAACTGGCTGGCCAAGAACAAAGGCAAGGTGGATTGTGAGATCAAAACAGTATCATTGGTCAATCCTGAAGGTCAGAAAGTGGTAGTAAAAACAGACCGAGAATTACTGATGGATGCAAGAAAGCGCATGATCAACATGCTAGCAGTTACACTTGATCAAGTGCCAGTAGTGCAAGAGTATCCAGATGTGTTTCCGGAAGAACTGCCAGGCAGACCCCCTGACAGACAAGTGGAACTTGCCCTAGAGTTGATTCCAAGCATCAGTCAGAATGTCAGCCAGTGAATTGAAAGAGCTCAAGAGACAGTTAGATGAATTGCAAGAAAAAGAGTTCATACGACCAAGTGTTTCGCCTTGGTCGGCCCCAGTTTTGTTTGTGCAGAAGAAAATGGAGAGCTAACAATGTGTGTAGACTATAGAGGATTAAACGCTGTCACAATCAAGAACAAGTACCCATTGCTCATAATTGACGACCTGTTTGATCAGCTCAAGGGTGCCAAAGTATTCTCCAAGATCGACTTGCGCTCGGGTTATCATCAACTTAAGATCCGAGAACAAGATCGAGAGAAGACAGCCTTCATTACTAGATATGGGTTGTATGAGTTCACGGTCGTGCCCTTTGGTTTAACCAATGCGCCAGCTTATTTCATGAATCTGGTGCATATGGACCAACTGGACTAATTCGTGATAGTCTTCATTGATGATATTCTGATTTACTCCGAGAGCGAAGAAGAGCACAAGGAGCATTTGCACATGGCATTGACCAGATTGAGAGAGCATAGTTGCATGCCAAGTTCGACAAATGCAGTTTTTGGCTGAAAGAAGTTGTTTTCTTGGGTCATATTATATCAGAAGATGGGGTCAAAGTTGATCCAGAAAAGATTGCTGCAGTTATGGAATGGATGCAGCCCAAGACAGTGACCGAAGTGAGGAGCTTTCTTGGATTGGCGGGCTATTATCGCCGATTCATAGAAGGATTCTCAAAGATTTCTCGTCCACTGACTCAACTACTGAAGAAGGACAAGCCCTTCACATGGACAGATGCTTGTGAAGAGAGTTTCCAGTTATTGAAGACTAAGTTGACAACAACGCCAGTCTTGATTCTACTCAACCCAGAGAAGGAGTTCCAAACTATTGCGATGCTTCAAAACAAGATTTGGGATGTGTACTCATGCAAGATGGAAAAGTTGTTGCCTATGCTTCAAGACAACTGAAACCACACGAAGAGAACTACCCAACACACGATTTGGAGCTAGCAGCTGTAATGCATGCACTCAAAATTTGGCGGCACTACCTGCTAGGAAATCGTTGTGAGATATTCTCGGTTCATAAGAGTTTGAAGTACCTATTCACACAGCCAGAGTTGAATGTGAGACAACGAAGATGGCTAGAATTGATCAAAGACTATGATGTTTATCTTCAATATCATCCAGGCAAGGCCAATGTGGTTGCTCATGCCCTCAGCCGAACGGTTCGACAAGGCAAACCCAATACCACAGAGTACCCACCAGAGCTGCAAAGAGATATTCTACAACTGAATTTGGTAATCACCGAACAAGGCAGTATGGCAGCATTAGAGCTTCAACCGTTGTTGATAGATCAGATCAAGACAACACAAGATGAAGACGAAGAGATTCAAAAACTGAAAAAGAAGATTCAAGAAGGAGATTCATCAGAGTATGCGATAAACGAACATGGAATCCTTACTTTCCATGGCCGCTATGCATACCCGACAAGAAAGTGTTAAGAGAGTTAATTTTATCCGAAGCTCATTCTTCTCAGTTCTCAATTCATCCAGGAGGCACCAAGATGTACCAAGACCTGAAGAAGAAGTATTGGTGGAACATGATGAAGAAAGAAGTGGCAGAGTATGTGGCTAAATGTGATGTCTGCCAGCAGATCAAAATAGACCATCAAAAACCATCAGAATTGTTGTAGCCTTTGCCAATTCCCGAATGGAAGTGGGATAGTATCGGTATGGACTTCATTACTGGACTTCCCAAGACTCGTGAAGGATATGACGCTATCTGGGTCATTGTTGATAGACTGACCAAGGTGGCTCATTTCCTCCCAATTAAGCAAATCTACGGGAAGGACAAGCTTGCCGAGTTGTATTTGACAAGGATTGTAACACTACATGGAGTCCCAAAGAGAATTGTCTCAAACAGAGGAGCCCAATTCATATCCAAATTCTAGGAAAAATTGCATGAAGCTATGGGAACCGATTTGAACTTCAGTTCAGCATACCATCCACAAACAGATAGACAGACAGAGAGAACAAATCAGATCTTAGAAGATATGTTGAGAGCTTGTGCAATTGTGTATGGAGCATCATGGAACACTTGCCTACCATTCGCTCAATTCTCCTACAACAATTGCTATCAAGCCAGTATTCAAATGGCCCCGTTTGAAGCTTTGTATGGCAGAAAATGCAGGACACCTCTGAACTGGTCAGAAACTGGAGAACGTCAACTCATTGGGCCCCAAATTGCTTAAGATGCAGAAGCACATGTCAGGATTGTCAGAGATAGACTCAAGATTGCACAAGACCGACAGAAGAGCTATGCTGATAACCGCAAAAAAGACTTGAGCTTTGAAGTCAGAGATTTCATCTACATCGAAGTCACTCCATTCAAAATAGTCAAGAGATTTCAAGCCAAGGGCAAGCTAGCTCCGAGATATGTGGGACTGTTTCAAATAATCGAACGAGTTGGGGAGGTAGCCTACCAGTTGCAGCCTCCACCCAACTTGTCAAGAATACACAACGTGTTCCATGTATCCCAACTGCGAAAGTGTCTATGCCAGCCTACAGATGAAGTGCCATTGTCAGACATTGAACTGCAAGATGATTGGACATATCCTGAAGAACCTTTGCAGATACTTGAGACGTCAGACAGGCAGCTCAGAAATAAGAATATCAGGTTTTGCAGGGTGCAATGGAGGAATCACATGGCGGATGAGTCCACTTGGGAAAGAGAGTCAGATTTGCAGCGGGATTCCCCCAACTTACTTCCTGGACCAAGTTAATCTCGGGGTCGAGATTCTTTTAAGGGGAGTAGGTTGAAAAGCCCCAAAAATTCAAATCTAAAAATTTATGTGAGTTTTGCTGGATTTTTGAGTGTTTTTCGAGAACTTTCCCTTTTTGGAAAGCCTCCCGGGTTTCCGCTTTCCCTTTCGGGCGCTGCTGCCACCCTCTTCTCTTTTGTGCCCCGCCCCTTTCCCGCTTTCCTTCCTCCCCGGCGCCTTGTAACATCCTAATTTTCAGAGCCTTTTTGAAGCTTTTAAAATAAAACTCACCATTTGGATTTTTCTGGAATTAATTAAAGCTTAATTGGAATTTTCATTAATTAAAAAGATTTAATATGATTAAATTAAACATTAATATTTGTCAAAAATATTTTATTTGTGTTCCTTATGTCACAAGGAATTTTTTTGCATTTTCTTGGATTTTTTGGAGTTTGTTTGAGCTCAATTTTAATTTCCAAAAAAAAGAGAGGAGAGAGTCTTCAAGCTCCAGCAGCCATGATCGATCTGTTTGCTCTCTTTCCTTCCGTTTTTCTCTCTCTTCATAACTTTCAATTTGGACCTTATTTCAATGTCCTTCCAAAAGGAAAATTGTGCCAAATCACGCAAGGAATCCATCCCCACTGGCCTCTTTCTGTTTCGTTCATCCGTTTGCTTTTTATCTCCTATTTTCTAAAACGGACTCTAAACCGAAATCCACGAATTGGAGTCGGTCTCTATCTCTTCCAAGCCTATAAATATGACCCCTTTAAACCCATCCCAAGCTGTGCCAAGTCCCCTCAAAGCCCAGGACACCGTCGGCACCGAGGCCCCCCGGTCTCGAAATTGCTCGTCGCGTCTCGAGCTATTCGGTAAGTTTTTCCGTGATCCTTTTGCATCACATTGTGCCATTGTGTCCCATCTACCATCTGGCCAAATTAATTTGGTTTTGGTGTAGCCAATCTCTCGGAATCGAGTTTTCCCCAATCTAGGTCAAGAGCGCTTCCCGACGTCGATTCGTCATCTCCGGTAAGCTTTAGCCCATGCTGTAATTTTTCTTAGACTTTCCTCACCGCGTTCTATGTCGTGCTTCCTTCCTTTTCCCCAAAAAGCATCCACAAATTTTCACCTCCGACACCTCGCCATGGCCGTCAATAGCATCTCGTGTCCCCATATATCCGGTGGTGTTTTCTCCAATCCGTTCACGTCACATCGTGCCAAACCATCCCAGGTAGCTAGCCTCCAAGTGGTTTTAGATTTCGTTCACTGAGCACCAAGATATTAAGTTTTTCCTTTTTCCTTCCCGACGTCGTTGAAACGTCGATTGCGCCGTCTCCAATGGGTTTCTGGCCGAGCTGACAATTTTCCTAGCTTCGCCAAACCACGTCTAGCCTGTGCTCACCCTACTTCTTCATGTCCTATGCCCGAGTTTTATTCCTCTCTCCTACCCATATCGTTATAGCCGCCCGTGCCGACACCGTGCTTCGTTTGCCGTGCCGTCACTTCCAATGTGTGCCTTGGGTCCCTAGCAACCCATTTTGCTAGTTAGATTCACCACCCGTGCCTCCTCTCGCTGGCGCTAGCCTTCTCTCCAAAAGTGCTGCTGAACAGTAACTTTTGCTAATTTCCAGCATTTTCTCGCCCCGGCAAACTTTAGATCGCTCGTTCTCCTTCGTCCGAACTCCGATTGACCCGATTCTTTTTCCTAAATTCATATAAAATTGAGCTCTACCTATTGGTTCTGGTTTTAAAGTTTTTGGAGTTCATTTAAATTTTATTTGAATTTTGCTTGTATTTATTTGCTTTGTTCATTTGTCTTTTTGCGCGTAGAATCCGACGTCGCCGAAGAGTTTGTCGAACCGCAGCAAGAGGGACCAACCAGTGCACAAAAAGGCAAGTCTCCTTTGATCATTTTGAACCTATGTGTTGAGAAATGTTTTTAATTATTTTAAATTTATGTGCATCGCTATTTACATAGAACTCTAGTTTTGGTGTTAAGGCATTAGTTAATCCAACCTTGTTATGCCCTCAATTGAACTTGAATGCCATGTACCCTTGCAACCCTAGTATCACCTTTGTCTCAATAATGAGAATTACATAATCCTTTGGTAATATTAGAACGGTAGTAAAATGCTTAGCCATGCTATTTAAATTCTTTTTGTAACTTTGGACTGGGAAATCATATTTCATTCAACTGGTATTTGTATTTAGAAGTACGTGGTGACTGGTGTTGCCACTGTTCTTTTAAAAATAAATAAAATGTAAATGTTGGTTTAGACTGGGGCAGATGGTTGGTTTCGATTGGTGCGGCAAGCACGAGATCTTGTAAAGTGTATGTTCCGCCCTAGTCGATTAAGGACCGACGCTTGTGATTGTCCAGACTAAGCACTACCGTACAACCCCGAGTCTATATGGGTACGACCTAGCTGATTAAATCATGATAGTTTAGTTTAGGTGCCACCAGTGAAAAGTGGGTGCTAGAGATTTACTGGTTATTCACAGTGAGGGATAGGGATTTACTGTACTCATATGGCGCAAGAGGGGGCTTCGTACTGGGTGGATTTAACCCTTCTGCGGTGAAACCTCAGCGGGTGGTGTCTAGCTAGACTAGAGTGAGGAAAAGGCTTTGTGACATTTTATCTGTGTCTCATACCAAAGGAAGTGTGGTGACTGTTAAGATAATTTATCTCTTGGGGGTAAAGTTGTACAACCTCTGCAGAGTGTCAAACTATTCAAATAGCCGTGCCCATGGTCAAGGGCGGGCAAGGAATGCATTCACATGGTAGATCTTTGGTTTTCATTTTAAAAACAAAACTTTAGTATTCCGAGAGTGGAGGGAACTCTCGGAAGGGTATCCTCGCGGTTGGAGCCAGTGCGGGTGGATGGAACCCGATGTTTTGAAACTTAACGGTTAGAGTTGGTTAATTAGTATTGGTGGATAGAACCTTCACTATAATATGCTTATTAGTTTCAGTTAAAACAATTACTTTACAAAGTAAATGCCTTCGAAAATATTTAATGTTATTTGAAATAAAATATTGCTTTGTGCAAAAGAACCATATAGCCTTCCTTTGTTAAGCCTTGCATCTACTGCATTTTTCCCAAGATTTGCGGAGTACTTTACGTACTCACAAGCTGCACTAAAAATCAACTCAGGAGAATATGAAGCTCAAGAGGGAGACTACGACTATTTCGCTTGCGGATTCGATGAAGGATTCCCAGAGTTCTAGGTCGCACTTCCCCAGTCAATTGCCTGTAGCTTATTGATGGGTCTCCGCTGGATTTATTTATGCTTCCGCTGTGTTTTGTGAGTGTGCGAGGTCTTGAAACCTCAGTTGTAATAATGAGACCTTCGATCAGTACTCTCTATTATTGTAATAAAGCACTGTTGGTTATGTAATCATTTCTGTTTGACTGTGTGCACTAGCTTTGATTTGGGACTAGTGCTGTAATACACAGAGGGTCCGGGTTCGGAAATCCGGGGTCCTGACATGCCTCCTCCTTTTTCCCTTCTCCGCTGGTGCCTCCTCCCTCCCGTCCTTCTCCCTCGCGCACACGCTCGCGCTGCGCTCGCCCGGAGCCGCGCCTTGTGCCCCCGGTTTCTCCCCACTGGCGTCACCCGGTCCGAACCGTTGGCGCTTGCTGCGCCACACGTCGCCGCCCTCCTTCCCCCGACCCCACCTGTCAGCCGCCGCCTGTCCCCTCCGCCGCGCGGGAGCTCACATTCGCCCATGCCGTTCGGCCGCCTACTCCCGTGTTGTCCCTCGCCATTACGGCTACCCAGCGCCCGGTCACAGCCCCATTACGCGGAGGAGACGCCCTACCTGCTCCCTGTCCACTCCTGTTGACCCCGGCGCCGCGCCCGTGCCTTCTCCCCCATGGATCCCCTCCTCTCCGCCCGGGGCATAAAAGCCGCTACCCCTGCTCCCTTGCTTCCCAAGTGTCCCCACCGCTCCCATTCGCCTCCCACCACTCATAGTCAGCTTCCAGAGCAGCCGATTGACGCCGCATCGCCCCAATCGCTGTCGCCGCTCTCCCCTGCGCCGGTGACCCCCGTGAGCCTCTTTTCTTCCAATTCCCTCCATTTCTCGATTCCTTTCGCTTCGAACTCCTCTGCTACTCCCTAACCCCTATGGTATCCTTGTCTGGCCAGGGGAAGCTCGAAGGAGCCCCAACACCGTTGCTCACCACCAGCGGAAAAACCCTCTCCGTGGCCAGATCGCTCCAAAGCTCCTCAGTTGAAACCACCGCCACTAATGTGAGCCCCCAACCCCACTGACTGTGTAGCTCCCGCCGATTTGGCTCATTCGGTCCCGGTGACCTTCTTCGCCGCTGTGGAGCCGTTTTCCCTCTTTCTGTCTCCCGCCTCCACCATTGACCCTCTCTGTTTCCAAGCCACAAAAATGGGATCCCCTAATCACACTCTACCCAATGGAACCCTCCTAGCTCACCGGAGCCCTCGCAGTCACCGGAGAGTAGGACTGTGCATTCGGTTAGTTCGGTATATACGGTAAATACGGTATTGTTAGTTCGGTAGTATACGGTATTTTTGAAAATACGATTCGGTATCGGTAAATCCCAATTTATTTCGGTGCAGTATCAGTAAATACCATATTTACCAAAGTTGACACAAATTACAAATGATATAGTGACTAGTGAGACAAATAGGTCACAATATATATACTACGAGCCGTCACAACGCGTCTGCTAGGATAAACTATTCACTGTACTGCTGAGAATCGAGATCAAATATACAGCGAATACCACTATCCAACACATAGTAGTATACAGTAGTAGTACCAGCTAGTAGCTGGCTAGAGCAAAATAGCACAGCAGCACACATATACATCTCAAGTCCTGAGTTAATATGTGCCCATGGATACAGACTACTAATAAAATAGTACAAGACGCAAGATGTGAACAAAATGGAACACAGTCAGTAGTAGTAGATGTGATCACAGACTACTAATAAAGCCTTGTGTATAGATGTGAACACGCAAGATCTACGTACGATCTATCAGTACCATGACCTATTCTCTCTCTCCCTCTTTTGTGTTTTCCTTTTGACTCAAACATCAGTATGTGGTAGTACCATATATATATGTAGTGCTGACTGCACGATCCTTCCAGCTACGTCATACCAGTGACGCGGCTACAGGCTACTGGTAACCAGTGCATTCACATACAGACCGGCGTCATCGGACACAAGTTTCGGTTTTTTCGGTATTTTCGGTTTTATTCGGTTTTTCCCGAAAAAATCGAACACCAAAAAAACCTAAAATATAAAAATCGAACCGAATACCGAAAATCGGTCAAACCGAGTTGACCGGTTTGGCTCGGTTTTTTTGGTCCAGTTTTTTCGGTTCGGTTAAGAAATGCACAGTCCTACCGGAGAGCAGAGGCGCCGCCCCTCTGCCTCCCTGACGCGAGCACACGGCGAGAGGTAGACGAAGGAGAGACGTGGCCCTTTCCCCTTCGTCCATCCCTTTCGTCACCTTATAATGTCAGCCGCCGGATGGTGCTCCTCCACAGCCATCCGATCTTCTTAAACTTCGCCCTCCGCATCCGTCCGATCCAGCCTTACCACTCTGCCCGCCCTCCCCTCTCCTCTGCCGTCCGATCTCCGCCCGATCGGACCACCAAATCGGACTGCCCGATCGGACTGCCTGATCGGACCGCCCGATCGAACCACCGTTCCTGCCGTCCGATCTCCACAGCCGATCGGATCGTCTCCGCAGCCGTTCGATTTCCCTCCCCGCGCCGCATCCAGTCCGCTCGCCCCGCCCCCATCCTGGCCGTCTGGTCGAGCCGCGCGTCGCCCATCTGGACCGCGTGCGCGCGCGGGAGTGGGCCACTCCCCTCGGCCTGCTTTGCAGCCGCGTGCGCGTGCGCACGATTGGGCCGCGTGGGTCGACCGGCTGCGAGGGCTGTTTCCCACCCGGGCCACATAGTAGCCGGGCCAGCCTTTCACTATTCAATTAAATCCTAGAAAATCACAGAAAATCTGAAAAATTCCTAAATTTCACCACTTTGCTTCATTTAATATCCTGAACCCATTTTTGACCTCCTTTTCCCCCAAATTCATCCCAGAAAAATTCCAAAAATTCCAATTTGAGGATTTTTGCATTTTACTCCTTTTTAATAGATTATTTTTCCTTGCTTGATTAGGCTCAAGCCGGACTTATGTTATTTTATGTGTTTGTGCTAGTTTCGGAGATCCCAGAAGCTCAGGTGCACTCCCAGGATCCAGGAGCTTCTACAGTCGAGATCGCAGAGATCATCCAGATTCACGGCAAGTCGCCAAACCTTTGATCATGTGGTATCCCATATTGTTTATTTACATTATTATGCTATTTGCATTATGTTAGTTGTGAAATGCTAGTTCAAGGTACAATAAAATGTTTAGAATGACATGTTATGTAGTTAAGCGCTACCACCGATAAATGCCATGTTAAACTTGTAGCCCCGCCTTTGTTAACACTAGAAATAATTATCTGTTAATCTAGATAACTGTAGGTTACTTATTATCACACAAAGTCTTTACACTAATAAGGTTGTGGCTGTGGGCCAATAGAATTTGGAAAACCCCGACTCTAGGGTAGGGTGGTATGGAACACCGTATCCTAGGGCGGAGAGTGCCGGCGTGCACAGGTTAGGGTAAGGGTGTTGGGGAAGGAACCGCGAGACGGCCTTCGCCCATCTCTTACCCTAGGTTTGGAGTTAGGGTAAGGGTGTTGTGGGGAACCGCGAGACGGTCAGCGCCCACCGCTTACCCTAGGTTGGAGGTCGTGGACCTGGCGAGGTTGTCGACCCCGTGAAAATATAAGGACTAGACCCTTACGCCGAGCAAATGACATGGTGACCGCTCAACCACAGGAGTTGACTTGTCAATACTGATTTAGTAGCTGCTCAACTCGATTGAAACTCTACAGGTGTTGAGAAGGCAGGTTGTCGGGATGTTAGGTTAGGTATGCCATGTTGCAGGTACCTAACAACGGTAGGGTTCACTCAAAGCGGACGGGAGTTTTCATGTGCCAGACCTGAGTGGATTCTACCGGGTAGAGCCTATATAAAGAATTGAGCAGTGAAATGACCTGGCTTTCTTAACTCTGTCGCGGGAGTTAAGGGATCGTGTGGGTAAAGCTGAGCAACTTTGCAGAGTCATATAAATGGTATTCGAATACGCCGTGCTCCCGGTTAATGGAGCTGTGTCACTTGGGTGATTCCAGCCGCGAAGCTTAAGTAGTTTTGTAAATGCTTTAATTGGATTAGTTGGTTAATTATCCTTTCATGAAAACCCCTAATGATTAAGGAGTAGTTTTCATCTGGTGAATTTCTAAAATGTTTACAAATAAAACTGCATCCACTCAAAGTTAATAAACCAAGTATACTCCCTTCCATTGTTGATCCGTGCAAGTCGTAAGATAGGGTTTCCTTTGTGACTTGCTGAGCTGGTTAGCTCACGGCTTGCTAAATCCCCCTTTTAGAGGATCAAGACGTTGGTGAAGGTCTCCCCGTCGAGGAAGCCCCTGAGGAGTTCTTCTTCGACGAGGACCCGTGGCTCTAGGTCTCCGCCGCGCTCAAAGCTTTTCTGGAAGTCTTTTGTAATGTATATACTTTGGGCTTGCACGCCCCACTGCAGAAAACTGCGTTGTTAAACCTTATATGAAATATATGCTGGACTTTTGTTGTAAGCATGTGATGGTTCACTCTTGCGCGACATTTCATAACTGTTCATGCGTGAATAGTTGCAGGATGCCATGTCCTCAGGCACCCCTGGAAATGGGGGCGTTCCAGTTAGATCAATTTATTCCCTACTAGCCAGATTTGAGAATTTTGGTCGCAGCTCAAAACCGTTACGGAAGACCCTAAAGCCATCACAAAAGCCTTCGAGATGTGCCAACGGGATACAACGTAGCATACATGGGAGTAGTTTTCGTCCCAAGTTTCCACTTGTTTTTCGTATAAAAGCTGGAAGAAAACAATGAGCCTGTCCACTGATTTCACCAATTCTTTCTCATGAGACGGCTTGCCATTGCACTAGGCATGAACTCAGGGGAGTTTTGGATGACCTAGACTATCTTCTTAAGCTTCTTGCTTGGAGTAGTCGTATAAGGCTTGAGATCTAGCACATGTCAAAAATTTTGGTTGGAAACAGCCATAAGCTTTAAAAGAAAATATGTCAAGTGTGCAAGATTTGCTTAATCACCTAAAGATGAAAAGTGCTTAACCAAATGATAAACTCTTGAGCTTGTAGCACTCTAATTGACTCAACACTAGCTTCTTGTTTCCGCTTAAGCTTATTGACATGGCCTGCATCGTCCTTGAATATCTCTAGCTAGACTTTGCTTATTGATGTCTTGCCATGCTCACTAAATGCCCTACATTTTAATGTTGTCATCTCTGTGTTCTAGCTAGCTTATACATATCTTGTCATGATCTAGATAGCCTTTTATTGAGTTATGGCTTGGTGTAATACATTCTGGTCATTATGGATACTTCTCATGGCTCTAAATGCTTAGAATAAAGAAACTTCAGCCATTTCAACCATATGCATAACTATTCTCTCTTTTGCTCCTTGATGTGTTTATTGCCAAAAGGGGGAGAATAGCGGTAGAAAAAGCCATTTTTGGGAGCCTTGAGGAAAACTTGTTCTTTCTTTTGCTCCTTGTGTCGATATGGTCATTAGCTTCATTTCTCCTTCTTTTGGACCATGTTCGATTTCCTTCTTGCATTTTCAATCTCAACTTTGTGCTTTTTTGGGGTTTGTCAATACACTCATCAAGGGGGAGATTGATGGACCATGTGGAGGTGACCACATGTGAATGATGAGTAATTGACATTAGTTTAGGAAAGTCGAGTTTGGTTTGCGTGGTCGGACCGTGTCGTTGCACGGTGCAACAGGCTCGGTCGGATTTGGTCAAACTTGGTCATATGGGATTAGGTTGCATATTCCGATGATTCGACAGGTTTGGACTTCGTCATGAGTAAGTATGATGTGCTTATGCTATTTACGCTTTCATGTATCGAGCGGTGCTATGTGACGTGTTTCTTGTCTGTGTGACTGCAGGACGTTGAGGCGGAGTCCTGGTGAGACACGAGGTGACCGGACTAGACACAGGCGGTGTCGAGGTCAGAACGGTCGGATGTGTCAAAGACGGCGGAGATTCGACGTGGTTGCGAGTCGTGGACGACAAGGAGCGCGGAAGCTTCCCGGAAGGTGCAGGAGGGGCGAATCGGGAATTTCGCAAGGCTGCACAAGCGGGAGCGGGCTCCGTTGGACTTAGCGGGTGTAACGGGGTGGAGACCCGTTAGCCGTGGGCTATAAATAGGTTGGAGGGGCTGCATGCCTCCTCATGGATTCTAGGGTTTGCTTTAGTCAAAATAGGCTTTAGATGGTTGTTTTGGCTTTAGTCTTTAGTTGGTGGGAGAGACAGGAAGGCAGTTGGCTGTGTCCCCTTCGATGTCTTCTATGTGAGAGCTCTGTTCTTGGAAGGATGTAGAGTTCTTGATCATTCCAAGCATGTATGGGGTTGTAGGGATTGTATGAGCTGATACTTCTTATAATCATGTATCTCTCTTCCTCATTATCAATCCAAGATGGTTTTATTTGAGTTTGATTGAGTCTCTAGCTCTCTGTTGCTTATTTCCTTCGATGCTCTTTTTGTTAGATTTCTTGGATTTCTGTTTTTGAGTTGTTTCTTGTTGGGAAGGCCCAAATTGGGTTGCTCTCTGATGGGATGGTGCCTCAAGGTCATTTGATCGAGTCTCCCTAGAGCAAACTTTGCTTTAATTTCAGTTTTCGTTTTTGAGTCTCCTCTGTTCTTTCTGTGTCTGTTCTAGGGTTTGAGGTAATTTCCGTTCCCCTTCAAGAGATGACTCAATTTCTGGTCTGAAGAGTCCTCTAGCTATTGCTATCTTATCTGCAAAGTCTCATGAGCAAAGATTGAGAGTTTGTGGAGTAATTTGGTTTTTAGCTCTTCTTCTAAAGTTTGCCAAGATTCCTAGGGTTTGGCTCAATTTCTATTTCCCTTCATTAGATAGTCTAATCTTTGGTCTGAGAAATCATTTTGCTATTGCTAACTCTCCTGCAAATGCTCATGACCCAAGATTCAAGGATTGAGTGGGAATTTAGATTTTTGTGATGCCTTTGTAAGTCTTCAATCCTTTTGTCCAAATCTGAAATTCATGGCCTTGAGTAGGATTTCTTTTGGTCTCCTAGCTCCTGTGGATATTTGAATTATATTCCCTTCTTTTTGGGCAGAGAAACTCAAAAGAAAAACTCAGATTTCTTGTTAGAAGGAAGTTGTCAAAGTCTATTGTCTGAATTTCAGCTATCTTTGCCCTGTTACCCGAGAAGCTCTCTGCAGTATTTTTTTTGTTTTGGGCAGCTCTTTGCTGTTTGGCAATATTAGCATGACTTGCTACTAGTAGTTGGCCATTTGTTTTTAGTCTTTATTTGGAAGATCAACATGCTACTCCATTGTGTTTTCTGTTTGTCACTTTTGTTCCATTTGGCTAACAGAGTGTTTCTTGTTTCCTACTTGCACTAAAGACGATTGGGAATTTTTGTCTATTAGTGCTAGTGTGTTGGATCAACTGCACTTTCTCTCTTTGTGTTTGTCTCGGCTGCATCAAAAAGAGGACTATTTGAAGATTTTGGCCAGCTCTTTATTTCCTGTTTTTAGCTGAAGTTTGTCTCCTGTTGCTGCTCCCTCTTTAGGCAGTATTTTTTGGCAGTCCGTTTCTATGTCCTGTCAGCAGATTTTGCTTCATATCTTTATAGCTATTGGAGAAGAATTGCAAGTGGATACTTGGGGTAATTTTTAAAGGGCTCCATTCCCCCCTCTGTCGCCATTTCGGTCCAACACCTCCCCTCCCTCCTCCGCCGCTCCGCCCTCACCTCCGCTCCTCCCCCACTCCTCCGCTCCGCAGCCGCCTCCTCCTCCCCACACCCCTCCACTCCGCCGCCGCCTCCTCCGCTCCGCCCTCGCCTCCTCCTCCCCACTCCGCGCCGCCGCCGCCTCCTCCTCCTCCTCCCCACACCGCACTGCAGCCTCCTTCCCTCCCTCCCACCCGGCCCAGGTGCTCTTCCTCGGCTGCCGCGTGCGTTGTTCGCCTTGGGTCTTTCGGTGGTGCAATATCCATCTAAGGAGTGGGCTTCCTCGCCTCGGGTTGTTCAGCACCGCAAGGTTTCCTCCGGCCAGCCGTGCAAGAGCTTCTTCGCATCGAGTTCCTCTCCTCTGCATCCGCTCATTTCCTGAGGAGAAATCCTAGGACGCCACCGCCATTCCTCTCCTCCGTCAGATGAGTCCTTGTGTTGTGCAAAGTTTGCAACGTTGGGTCTGGAGCGAGCGAGTAATGTTAATGTCCAAGAAATGCTCATGAGCTGGTTGATGGATCACCCGACTACAGGTATGTGATTGTGGGCGGAGGGAATGCGGCGGGGTACACTGTGGCGCAATCTTAGGGAACATCGACTGCTCCAAGGCGCCCGCCCAAGGCGCACCAGGCTCTGACGTGACCTCGTCCGTTCACGACCTCAATGTGCCCTACGAGGCCACCTCCGAGGATTACGCCACCCCCACCGCCGACATACTGTTCCCACCGGTGAGTCAAAATCCTTTGATCATCCCTCCAAATTGGCCACTATCTCTGTGATTGATAGGCAAGGTGTTGATGTGATTGGTTGTACTTGGCTACAGACGCAATAGTAGACCTCGAAGACACCACTTCTAGGGACAGATGTAGAGATGTACAACATACCAACGGGGCCTTCAGACTATGCCCCATCGCCGATAAGTGACGTGAGGAATGGGATGGCGATGAATGGGGCTAATTCGAATACTGGTTGCCCAATCCCCTACATGGTAGAGTGCATTTGGAGTTTTGCTGTTTGTGTGTGGAGGAGATTTTGTTTATGTTAGCTGGGTTTGATTTATGGAAGTTATTTTTTGCAGGCACCTCTATCTCCTTGGATGAATCAGAGGCCACTGGGGTTGATGTGAATGTTGGTATGCGTATAAGTTATGTCCACGTTTTGTTATCTGCATGCATAGGTAGTTTAGTCTGGTTGGAGCAAAACTGATTGGGGAAAATAACAATGGTTTGGATGATTGTGATTTCTATACAACTTATGTGGAGGGCCGTGAGGAGCCAGATAGGGAGCGCAGCCTCAGCCACTGAGTAAGGTAAAAGATGAGATGACAACACACTAGAGACCATGTTATTTCTAATAATATATTTCATTATATCCTTATATATTGTTTTTACGTGATAAACTACCCTCCAGTGGAAGCTTTAAAATGTAAGCTTTTATGCACTATTTTCTTTCTTCACAAAATTAGGACAGATGTGACAAATTGTAATTTGAATGAGGTTCAAATTTGTCTCTTGACTTTATACTTGGATTAACTGAGTACCCTTGCTCCTTTACCATTGTTTCAAGACTGAGACTGTCGAACAATAGTCTGTAGCCTAAGTCCTACAGTTAAAGATCTCAATTTTATATAGGGCCAAATATGACCCCAAGCCATGGTATAGTGGACAATTCTATACTTTTTCTCACAAATTATCATATCATAGCTGTGCTTAAGATAGATTAATTACATTCTATCTTCTTTCTTATTATTCAGATAGATTAATTACAGTTCTATCTTCTTTATTATTATTAATATTGTTCTGCCAGCATTTTGTTTGATCTAGGTGACAGTTTTCATGTTTGTTTACTTCCTCATTTTATCTCAGAAAGGGTGAAGTTCTAACAGGTTAGCGTGACTTTACAAGATGGATGTGAATTTGAAGGCGTTATTCTCAATGCTGACTGCCACTCTAATATCGCTATTGTGAAGATTAAATATAAGACCCTTTTACCATCTACAAGACTTGGACCATCATGTAAACTTCGACCAGGTGATTGGGTTGTTGCTTTGGTATGCTCACTTTCTCTTCAAAATACAGTTACAACTGCTATTGCACGGTTAATATCTCCCTAAAGGCAGACCTAAAATTTTTTTTATTTAATTTTATTCTCATCAGTTGTCCATCATTACAGCTTGCAGTTGGCTTTGTGATTTCTAACCTTGCTATTTGTTTTATTGACTCGATGTTCCACTGCCCCATTTTCTTATAGTTGTGTTGAACAGAAAAATAGTGATCTGGATTTTGGAGTACGAAGGGAGTATCTGCAAACAGATTGCACTATCAATCAGGCAAAACCTTTTTAGTTTTTGTCCCTAAGCATTATTTTATTATGCATGTTTCTTGCATTTGAATGCTCTAGATTTTTTTATAATGCATGCCATTTACTATGTCTTGTTGGTTGTCACCAAACCATAATTTTTCTTTCTGAGAAAATGCAAAATATATGCAAGATATTATATAGATTTGAATGAACCAACAGTTCTGTGCAAAACATTAAAGATTACACAACAAGCAAAAACTAAAAAAGTAGCACCTGAAGCTAACAATCTATTGCACATCTTCTTTTACAAGTTCACAACAATCAACTTTCTACTCTGATTCATTGATCACAGAATGGCAATCATATGTGTCATCTCCTTTAATTATATATAGAAGAAGGGGTCAATTTGTAAATAATCAATTAATTTCCGCCCATTATTCTTATGTCAGTGCTTGTATTCAGCAAGCAATTTGGTACCTTTGCTTTTCATCTACCAAAATTAATCACTGCCATCTTACTTTATTTTACTGTTTTGTCCTTGGACTAATATTGAATAACAATAATTTTTTTTGTTCTTCTATTTCATTGACTCTACTGTTGCCAAGTAGGCTCGTGTGTACCTAATACAAGCATATGTTCTTCTATTTCTTGTTGCTTCTGCTTTGGTCATTTACTTTGTATAGAACAAACGGTTGACACATTAGCTTGCCGTAGGGAAACTTTGGAGGTCCTCTTGTGAACCCTGATGGCGAAATTGTTGGAGTTAATGTCATGAAAGTTTGGACTGCTGATGGTTTGAGCTTTGCAGTACCAATTGACTCTATTGTGAAAATAGTGGAGAACTTCAAGAAAAATGGGTACCCCTTACTTTTGAGTAGTATGATGTCTGCCGCTACAATGTCATTTCAGGTAAAAGCCTCAACACTTTTGAACGGGGTATATGTGAAGCTATGAACAGACTTGGCCATCAATATTTGTTACTATTTATATAGCTTTTGTAATTGCAAGGCATTTGTCTACCAAAAAAGTCTGAATTCAAATTGCATCTTTTTGGCAATTCAAATGGCATTTTTTAGCAATGCTAATAGCATCGTTATCTCTATTTGGTTCAATTCAATCAAGTAATATAATTCTTTTATTAATTCGTAGCAAGGCACGGGCATTCAACTAGTCACTGCATAGTTGTCAGTTTCGTCGCTGCTGGTGTTGCTGCGTATGCGAAGTATGCTAGCGTGTTCTACTAGGATCCACACGATGGTTGTGAGCTCACCGACACGGCTGAGCTGCTTGCTGTGGGAATTGAAGATGTGTCCCAACAGCTTCTGCATATAAATTGTTCGAAGGACGCAATGGGAAATAAAAGATAGTAGTAACGGACTGACATATGTGCAAAGAGCAGAGGTCAGGCACTGCAAAAAATGCTTGAGCATCGCTAATTTCATGATTAAATTAACATGAATTAAAGTGGCAAATTTGTAAAACATAAAATTCCCCAAAAATTACACAATCACTATGACTATATTGGAAAGCTTCTCATAAAATTTTGTAAATTTTGGAGCTCGTTTGCTATATGTAACAACTCTTACAAATATCAAAATCATATGAATTTTTGAGCAACATTCACAATGAATACCATTAGCAAAAATATTACACAGTGAAGTATGTTGTGTTGCGAGGCTTTATATAAAATTTTATAATTTTTTGTACTCATTCGCTATATTTAAAAATTCAAACAAATAGTATAGAAAAAAATTAGGACAGGTAATTAAGCCGGTTAATCACCTGGCTTAATAACCTGCCGTTTTGCCATGGGGCGGCAAGCAGCTATCATCTGGTGGTAGGGCGGTAGGCTGCCTGCCGTCTGGTGGCGGGGGAGGGGGGCCAGGCAGCCTGCCGTCTGCCCATTAGATGGCAGGGCCACGCGTCAGTCCACTAGTGTTGCTGCTCAGCCATTGGGCGGCAAAAACGCCATTTTAGTCAATACGGTAGGCATACGTGTATTTTTATAATTATGGGTGCAAATAGTGCTAAATATGCCAAAAAATCGTAGTTTTGGTCCCATGTTTCCACATATTTTTTGTATAAAACCTTGAACAACAAATACACCCATAGCCTCCTCATATACAGGACTTGTCCTGGCACAAGGACTCGTCATCCCAGCAGGGCAGCTAATCCCAAACAACGGCGCGAACACGAGTACAGATAGTAGAGATGAGAGGCATCCTAATAGAGAAACAGAAAAGGGCACATTCGATATTTTTCTTACGACAAATGATCAGCATCACTGTGTTAGCATCCTTGTCGGTTTAGTCGCTGCTGGTGTCGCTGCGTATGCGAAGTATGCTAGCGTGTTCTTGTAGGATCCACATGATGGTTGTGAGCTCACCGCCACGGCTGAGCTGCTTGGCATGGGAATCCCTGCTGCATCGGATGGACGCATAGATCAGCAGAAGCACCCACGCCTTGAAGATGAGTTCCAACAGCTCCTGCATATCAATTCTTCCAAATTGTTTCAAATTTGAGCTCCAACAGTTTGTGCATTGAAGATGGCGTGGGAATCTCTGCTGCAATTCCGGCAAGAAACGCACAATTTCTTCTGAGAATTCGAGCACGCCCGAATCCGCAATTTTTAGCAGCTCCTCGGCATGCATAGTTCCATCCGAGAGAATCGTACTCTTGTCGTAGAGAAGACTCCTTTTGCGGGTTCCTTCCGTGTCGTAAAGAACACTTGCATAACCGGGCGGTCTCCGGTTGCGGGGCTTCTTCTCCTTTGTTCCGAGCTCGTTCTCCATGTCTCGCAGGATGCTGGCAAGCTCCTTCTCTCTTGCTGTACAGCTGGGACTTATTTTCGAGCTGCTGGAAGATCCTTTCTCGTGCCATATTTTATCCAAAGCACCGCGGGTTGCTTCGTACGTGCTGCGGAGCTTAAGGCCTGGTAGCATGTTGGGGCGTACAGCGACGAGGAACACCATGTAATCCGACAGCGCCTTGATCGCCTTCACACATTTCTCCGACGAGGGCGATGCTGCATTTTGATCCCTGCACAAGAGGAAAACGTCCGTGGCGATGTGCCAGATAAGGATATCCTCTTGGAAATCCTTATCGAAGTTCAGAGCTTCCTCTAATTCCCCACGCCTCCTCCCAATGCCTTCCCAGTCGGGCTCGCGCTTCTTCTCCTCGGGCTTCTCGGGCTTCTTCTCCTCGGGCTTCTTCTCCTTCTCAGGTGGATACGCTGCCTTCAAAAAAGTCCATATCTGTTCGAACAGCAACTCCTTGACATCAGGTAAAATATCTAGGCCCCTGGAGTAATGGTATTGGTATTCCATCCATGTATCCTCCAAGCCAACCTTCTTCGCCAGTGCTCTGCATTGGCTGGTCGTGTCATGAGTGCACTCGTGCAACAAGTTGTACTGCCCAATGGACCTCGACCACAATCTGTAGCTAGTTGGCTCCTTGGCAAGGAGCCGGCACGGATTCAGAGAGACGATGAAATGACGGAATCGATGCCACCTCCCAGTGCACAAAAGTTGATGGCGAAGCCAGGACCGTGGCCTATCATTCAAGAATGCATATGTCCAGGTCGACCCCAGCGCTGTGAGCAGCCATATCAAATCGAGCAGGAAGGTAGCAACCAACAAGATGTAAGTGATGACAACGTCACCCCTCCTCTGGCCTTCTTTACTGTAGAACCAAAACAGCAGGAACGCCGCGGCGGTGAAAGGCGGCGAGACGAAACGGAGCAAGTAGCCACCCCAGGTGTGGACCATAGCTGCCTTGGTGTAGAGGATGTCGTACATGAGGGAGAGCTCCATCTCGACCACCTTGCACATCTCCTTCCATCCATAAGAGGAGAATATCTCTCTGTTGATATATATATCACCCTCCTCAAGTAGATCCTCGACCGAATAATCGACAAAGGCACCCTTGCTGATATGGAACAGGCCGTGAGCAACCAGCAGGGCTCGTTCATTACCAAGCTTCCGTCCCCTTCCCAAGCACAAACGCTTAGTGAATCCGCTGCTTGGCTTCTTGATTGATCTCCGGATGCTGCCCAAGTCGCCTCTCCATAGCGCCAATGCCTTCTCCACATTCTTGACAGCACCCAAGAAGTACATGATGACGGAGGCCCAGAACAAGGCCCCGTCGCTGCCGATAATTATTTGCGTGTATAGGACATAGCCGGCTCCAGTGAGCTGCGCGGCGACATTGAGCATCTGGCGTGCCGAGAGAACGTTGTCGTCAAGGGAGTAGGCGCTGATGTTGTCCGGCCCACCGAGATGGAGCAGGAGGAATGGCGCCCAGAATGTGACGACCTGCTGCTCGCGCAACGTGCGGCCGAGGGACAGGTTGCCGAGGGCGGACGTCGCGGCCCAGCCGCCTCCCTGGTATGCCAGCCACAGGAGGATCGTCCGCCCACCGAAGGCTTTACGCCGATGGATCCCAGCAAAGAGGATGAGGACAAGATGCGCGGCGAAGCTTGAAAGAACCACGATCCGGATCACCCATAAATTCAAGAACTGCGCCATCCGAGTCATCCATCCAGCCATAGCTCCTGCATGCACCGAAATTAAGATTGCATGACACTCTATCATATATCCATTCATCTAGATTAATGTTGCATCTGCATGCTAGAACAAGACCAAAATTATGTGAAACTAGAGATCTGGATGGGTCCAGAGATAGCATACCTGCGTGCAGGTCGGACGAGCGATGAATTAACTGGCCTTCCATCTTCCGATTTAGATTTAAGACAGTGGTTGATAGGCAGCAGTTGCTATGTCCGTACCACACTCTAAGTACTCAACAATTGACTAGAGTTTTCTCATCTCCGAATTAAGCTTGCTCGAGTAGCACAAACTACTAAACTAGCTAGTAATAAGGAGTACCACGAAACTCGCAGCTGGCTTGAACAAGGGAGATCCCGCGACGCCACATGAAAATGCTAGTCCCTCATCCCTTCAACTAGCTATGTACTCGCTTTCAGTGCATGTGTAAGCATGTGCATGTATGTGTTTTTAATTGATGTTGGTCAATGCTTGTCTTAATAGCACTCCTCTTTGCTTACTATCTTTTCTTAGAATTCATAAAGTGGTTCTGAAAAGATTGGATTATTTTAGTTCTAGACTTCTTTGTCAAGAAGGCAATGGGGTTGAAAATACCACCTCGTCAATTGGCCTGATGGAAACCAAAAGACCAAGGGGGTCTAGGGGTTCTAGACAAGAACGTGATGAACATAAGTCTACTTTGCAAATGGCTTTGGAAGTTGAAGGCCGAGGCAGGTGTTTGGCAAACCCTCTGAAAAGAAAATATTTGGGTGACAAAACTTTGGATCAAGTCCAAGTAAAAAATTGTGATTCCCGCTTTTGGCAAGGACTGTTGGAAGCAAGACAATACTTTTGGCCAAATTGTCAGATGATCTTAGGGGATGAGAACACTACTCGGTTCTGGGACGATATTTGGCCTTATGGAGGGTTGTCGGGCATGTATAACATCCCAAATTTACAAAATCCAATTTAGCTAATTTGAAAAACCATGTAACTAATTTCAAAATCATCAGTTATGCATTTGTTTGGTTTTTCAAAAAATTTTCTTCTTAAGAAAAAGGTTTTTCTTAATTTCTAGCTACTAAAAATAATTTTAGTAATTAATTAAAACTTGGTCAATACCTGCTAATAATTTATTTTAGCTATAAATAATCTAAAGTACATCCCTAAAATTTTCATAAATTTTGGAGTTGGTTTGCTTATTTTAAAAATTGAAAATTTGTTTCTACATTTATTAAATTAGAAAACAATTTAGAAATTCGGAAACCTTTTTGGGCCAAAACAGTAGCCTCGTCCTGGTCTAGCACCTCTTTTGCCCTGCGAACGGCTTGTGCACCATCTCCCTGCCGATGCGCCTCTCCCTTCTGTTTCGGCTTTCTCCGCTCGAAAGCGTAATCTTATCGAGTGCATCTCCTCTCTCGCCATCTCCCTCTCTCTCATTGACTAGTGGGCCCAGGATCCACCTATCAAAGGTTGTCTTCCACCTCGGCCCCCTCCTTTACCACCATGGCCTCACGGCCTCGTCCATGAGGAGACGCACTACGGCCACCTCCTCTCATCAGGCTACTGTTTAGTGGACCCTCAGGGCCCTTGTCACAGCCACCATCGCCAACCTCTCCACTCTCGGTTGGTTTGCCTATGCCTGTTTCAACTTACCTCCCAAGAACTAGAGCGCTTGGTCTTGTGGTTCGCTGGGAACGACGACATCTTCCTCTGTGCTAGCAAGTACACCAACTCTCCATTAACACTTTGGTAAGCTCTCCCTTTCCCAACACGTACGTCATTCTTCTCCTTGAGATTCGCCCTTACCTTTGCCATGCTTACCTTCATAGAAGACGCTCTGAGGAGCACCGTTGCCATCATCGTCTTCCTCTCTAGCTGACGCACCTTTTGCACCATCATGATTCTAGTGCTCTCGTGAGTTTAGCTTCACACCGCTCACATCACATCATGTTACATAGCCTACTTATGTTTTCCCCTCAGACAATTTCATCAATTTTGTAGTGAAACCCCAGGCCGTGCATCTCCAATATTTTCGGCCACTACCGCCATTTTTGATGATTCCCTCTACTCTGATGAGTCCTTGTCTAATTCCTTTGGTTTCCACTACCACTCGAAAGCATGCAAGCTGATGCATACCTTCTTGTAGCCTTTCCTCTAACCAAGTTCATTGTCGCCAAGCACCACCCTCTACCATAGCTGCTCGTCTCTAGCAAGTGGCCCCGATGCCACTCCGACACCACCAACATCATCTTCATACTTATGGTGAGTCGCTGATGCCCGTGCGCCATTTATTTTTCCTCGAGCGAGCCTTCTCTGCCGTTGTCACCATCGCTACCAATGGCCCGTTGCAAATATCACCGCCAACATTGTTCTGATGATCCTAGGTCCCTACGCCAGCTGTCGTAGGACCGCCCAAACTCCCTCTAGCTCACATGATGACCTGGTTAGCTTGCTCTACTCTCCCATGCTAGTGCGACTGCTTGACTGAGCTTCTCCGCCGCTTCGCACCACTGCGTTGCTGTCTCCATCCACCTTTCCACCACCACCCCTTGCCACCTATAGGTTCACCTAGATCTTACCATTCCATTTTGCTAGTTGTTGAGGCCGCTTTGCCACTACATCACCACCTTCAAGCTCAGCATTGACCTTTGTTGGAGCTACTCTACTTTATCTGCTTTGTTTCTCGCTCTGACATGTGGGCCCATGTAATTAGAGTTAAGTTATAACATCCCAAATTCTAAGGTTTGCAAAAATGAGGAAAATTTTTAACTTTTTGAATGCATTTTGTAGTACCGGAGTTTCTTTCAATAATTTAATTATCAAAAGAACATGAAATATAAATCATGTTGAATCCAAATCAGACAAGTATAATTAAACTCAAAAAGAAGTCTTCTTAGATTATTTATAGAAAAATCAAGAGAGGCTACCTCGTCGTCCACCTTGCGTGCATGCGCTGGCTCTGCCGCGGTCGCGGCCGAGCTATCCCCAGTTTTAGATGCCTCACCCACAGTTCCTCTTCTGCTGCTACCAACTCCGCCTACCCATCACCTCAAATGCGACACATATCAGCCCCTTGTCGCCATCCGGCAAGTTTTTGATAGCACTCGCGAGAACTCACGCCTAGCCCTCTGCCTTCCTATGCCTATAAAACCCCACGACCATACCATTTGCACCTCAGCTTGCCCTCTTGTTCTCTTACGCGATCCTTGAGCACTCCGCTCTTTGGAACATCGAGAAACCATAGTCGTATGTGACACTGGTGAGCATGCCACCATTTGCTAGCTTCTCTGGTGAGCTTCTCTCCTCCCTAAGTCACAATACGCTTGCCTCTTCAAGCACCCTACTCATTTGTTTAAACTTCTGTGTAGTGTATCACTCAATGGATCACTCAAACTTGGCCTTCTTCTTCATCTCAGATAGAACGCCACCGTAAGATCTTTCTCTCTTTGGTGAGCCGTACCTAAACTCCTTCCACTCATGCCTTTGCATGCATGCAAATGAGCTCATGCACACCCTTTTTGTAGCATTCACCGTTGCCGGAAAAGTCGGCGACGCCACGGACTCCTTTGATGCCGACGAGGTCTCTGATGCCAGCTCCTTTCACTTCTTGTGAACCATCATCGCCTTCGTTGAGCACCCCTTCCCCCGTAGAGTAATCAAAGTCGACTGGAGAATGGAAGTAATCAAAGTTGAAAGAAAAATAAAAGTAATCAAAGTGAAAAAGAGAAATAAAGTAGTCAAACTTGTAAAGAGAACTAAAGTAGTCGAACTCGTAAATGGAACCGTAGTAGTCGAACATGCGAATGGAACTATAGCAGCTGTGTCAAACTATTCCACTGTTGCTATGTCAAAATCTTCGACCGAAGCTACAGTCAAAATATTTTACCGTAGTTGTAGTCGAGATCTTTGACCGCTGTCGGTGTCGAAAATCTTCCACCGTAGCTGGAGTCAAGATCTTCAACTACTACTGTATCGAAATATTCTATCGTAGCCGTAGTCGAGATCTTCGACCACTGTCGAAGTCAAGATCTTCGACCGCAACCATAGTCAAGATCTTCGACCACTGTCGGTGTCGAAAATCTTCCACCGTAGCTATAGTCGAGATCTTCGACCATTGTTGTGTCGAAATATTCGACCGCAGCTATAGTAGAGATCTTTGACTACTGCTGTATCGAAATATTCGACCGCAACCATAATTGAGATCTTCAACCACAGCTATAGTTCAAACCTTTGATCGCTGCAGTAGCCGTGACCTCTGATGGTAGTCGTAAGCTATTGGATAGTCATAAATAGAGTAGGTCGGTTGTAACTAGAGGTAGATCGGTCATAAATAGAGTAGATCGGTTGTAAGTGGAGTAGATCAGTCGTAAGACACATTAGATCAATTGTAAGAACTTTAGATCGGTCGTAAGAGCAGTATATTAGTTGTAAGGTACATTAGATCGGTCGTAAATAGAGTAGATCAGTCGTAAGTTGAGTAGATCGGTCGTAAGACACGTTAGATCGGTCATAAGAACCTTTGGATCGGTCATAAGAGCAGTAGATCAGTTGTAAGATACATTAGATCGGTCATAGGTAGAAGTAGATCAGCCATAAGTGGAGTAGATTAGTCGTAAGTGGAGTAGACCGGTCGTAAGAGCAGTACACCGGTCGTAAGATCATTAGATCGGTCATAAGTACAGTAGATCGGTCATAAGTACATTAGAATCAATCGTAAGTATGGTAGATCAGTCGTGAGATATATTGGATTGGTTGTAAATACTTTAGATTGGCCGTAAGTCACAGAAAGTGACGACTAAGCACCATAGCGGCCGAAGAACATTGGTAGCCATAGAGAGTTATGTACTTGCCGAGAAGGTATAAATCAAACCAAGCCAAAAATTGAACACATATAATTTTTGAAGTCGAACTCCGAATTTAGTAATCTTTGTTCCTAAATTCTTCTAAAATCATGATCTTCTTGATTTAACAAAATATTGTAGACATGTCTCTGTTTATTTGGCTCTTATTGGTTTTTATCTAGAATTATTGGATAGACGATCCCGCGCCAGACAACGATGAGAATACCTCAGAAACATTCTCTGAGCAACAAGAGCAAGGCAAGCATCCCCTTTGGCCATGTTGATCCCAATATTTCAATTATTGTACATTGTTTGCAAAATCTATTATGCATGCGTCTATGTTCCATAAAACTGCAATACGGTGGGTAATGGTAGTTACGACCACTCGAATGCATTGAACCACCCTTGAAAATTTGATACCCTTAGTGTTAACCTCTAGGACATGGTTTAAACAAGTTATACTATCAATTTGGGAATACTATAATGATATATGGTCTAGATGCTTAGCCAAGCACTAGTTTCTGCTAAGTTTGATCTTTCGAACAAGTTTACACGTGGGTATGATGGTTTCAAAATATTGGATTAGTGGGGGACCTTTGTTACTTTGGTATCAAATAACATAAAAAAACCTAGTTTTTTAGACGCGAGCAAGTTATATGATAATCTGTCAAATGTGAGAGGGAATCTCGCATGTATATAGGGTGAGACTCTCGCCAGGGCTGATTTAGGACCGAACGCTATTGCCGCTCATCTAAGTCACACCGTACAACCACATGTGCTACATGGGCTTTGGCATTTAGCTGATTAAGTTGTCTAGGTCTAGCCTTGTATTGTGGTAGGCACAGATGTGGTAAGGGCACTCCGGTTAGGTTTGCTCGTAGGAGCTCCTTTCACTAAGGTGTTGGGGCCAAAGCATTAATTCAACAATGAATACCCACTTAGGGGACATACCTAAGTGAGGGTCCTCGCTTAGGGGATTTACCTACTTGAGGACTCGAATGCTCTCTTAGGGGATATACCTAAGAGAGATTCGATATTCATCGCCCTGATGTAAGGTTAGGACTAGGTAACCTAAAGGCTATAAGATAATAACTTCTGTCACATGCCGAAGGAAGCATGTCATGGCCGACAGCGAGTTTGATTATCTCATGTGGGTAAAGCTGTACAACCTCTGCAGAGTGTTTAAAAACTATTTAAATAGTTATGCTCACGGTCATGAGCAAGCTTAGATGTAGCTACAAAGGGTATAGTTTTCCTTTTCAAAACTGTTTCACTGAACATATGGGATGGCATGTACGCAACCATGTCCATGCCCATAAGTGAGGTTCATGCGATGATCACAACCAAGGAGGGCTACGAATGGTTGTTTTCACAGCCGAGGAAGGTTGTGAATGGTTTTAATCTACTATTTTTAAAGTTATACAAATGTTATTTTATTACATGTCAAAATGCTCTTTACAATTTCGTTTGCAAATTATTCCTTACCGATATTGCAAAAAAATCTACTTTATGCTGAAAGTAACTTAGTATATAGCCTCATTCTTTGATAGCCTTGTATATATATAAAATTTTGTGATACACCACAATTCTTGTTGAGTACACAATGTACTCAACCATGCTTAAATTATTGTTGATCAGAGAATGAATATTACGTGCCCGACGATGCGTATTTTGCCCCTGGCACCGGGGAATTTGACGATGGGTCTTGATAGGGCCTAACTCCAATCGGTTGCCTACAGGTTATGATGGCAAATCACTGGACACTTTTGTTATTAGACTTCCATTGTTTTTTGGTCAAGACTTGTCGATGTTTTGATACCGATCTTACGTATGATTTGTTTGAATTCAGATATTCTCTTAGAAGACTATGATATGGTCTTGCGAAACAGGGACATGGGAATTCAGAGGTTCAGGCCTTCTCTTGAGAGAATAATAGCCCTACGTCCTATGCGATTGCTAAGCAAAGGAAATGATTACAACTGTGTAATGCAAAAAAGAGTCTACATGGTCTCTTGTGTGGATCTGGCCCCCTCTCCCTCTTTAATGTCAACCCTTATATAGCTGGTGAAGCGACGGCCATTGTCCCGTGCCAGAAAACACCTTAACACTTCGGGTGATAACTGTCTGATAGAAGTTATTGTTAGAGAGATGTGGTGGTTGTTCGTCATGTAGCGGTTGTTATCAGAGAGAGATTGCGTGTGGTTATTGGATAAATGCACGTTCTAACTGCCTTGTCAGATGAATCGACGATCTAGTTGGTCATCGTAGACAAGTTGGTCGAAGATAGGTTAGTCGCAGAAGGTGCACGACCATAAGGAGGTCGCATGATAGCTTATGACTATGTGGTCGTAGGAGAAATTATGACCATGTAGTCATAGCAAGACTGACGACTATATGGTCGTAGAAGAGTTGACGACAAGGTGGTCATAGTAGAGCTTACGACCATATAGCCGAAGTAAGACTTATGGTCATGCAGTCGTAGCAGAGCTTATGACCATGCGATCATAGTAAGATTTATGACCATGCAGTCGTAGCATGGTCGTAGAGGAACTTATGACCATGTGGTCGTAGTAGAGCTTACGACTATTCTGTGGAACTTTTTCCTTATCGATAAGGGGTATATTCAAGGAATATGATGACATAATAATTTAAGGATTATTCTATCCTCGACAAGACTTATGGTTATTTGGTTGGTCAGCCTTATGTGTATGTACTCTTTTTTGCCTCGCTCATATATATATCATCCTTTGACATAAAGCTATTTATGTGCGATGTGTATGGATGTGGTCTCAATGATGTGAATGTGTGTACTAGCTACTGATCACGGAACTAGTACAGAACACATACAGTGACTGCGTGTGCTACCGCGCCCGGGGTTAAGCCATACTGACTGTAGGTTTAGCTCTAGATGGAATGGCCATAAGATTAAGGAGTTATCTTCCAAATACAACTTATTTTAAAATGGGAGAGGCAAAAATAGCAAACTTTCCTATATTCTTTTCTTAGCATTCTCCTGTTACTTAAAGTCTCTTTTGATCAACAGTCCTCACCTTATTCAAATAACTCTAGTTTGAAAGAATGGGCGAAAACTGTGCAAATTCTTACCCTATCTAGTGTCATTTCTTATCCTAGCCCTTCATTATGTCTTTTACAAAATTAGTAACTAATCCTAGGCCACATTTGAAAATTTGCAGATGCCTGTTCACTAGACACCCCAATATCAGCCTAGTGCGTTTGAGGAGGGCACCCTACCACAGCCCCTATGGGTGATGTTGTAGCATGTTCGCATCACCCGAGAACACCATCTACAACACTCCCTCCAGCCCAGCATCCAAGGAGTACTTTGTGGAGGTGCTTATCTATGGACGATACCTTAGAGACGTACCACTACGCTACTATGAATGAGGATCAAACATAATTATGTCAATCTACAATGCAGCCTGTGTCCGCCATAGCCTTCCAGAGATGGAGAACATGTTCTATTATTTCCCCTCTCGACTAGGAAATAATGAGGACAATGTCTACCAGATTCCTGTCATGGGATTCAATACCCCTTTACTTCATCTTGAGGGCTTGGTGAGGTCACTTGATGGATATTTCCATCTCCTGATCTGCGAGCTCATGGAAGCATGCTGGAGGATCACCACGCCCGAGGAGCATGTTGCCCCATTTGTGGGTCAAGGTCTTTCCACACGGGAGCTATTGTACAGGGAGGATGCCATTCTTGCACCCGCTAAAGAGTTGCCTGAGCCCACCTATGTCATCGAACCGCCTACCCGACGTCCTCACATGTCAATGGTCGGAAGCTGCCGTCGAGTAATGGCCTTCCGTGCAGCACCACTATCCTCTCCACATGGGATGTGAGGAGAAGCCTATTGCCCCAGTGCACCCGCCACCTAGAACTAGACCACCAGATTAGATCATAGTTAAAAGCTCACTTTAGGAAGTTTATGTGAGCTACTTTTGGCGCTAAAATGTTGATGTATGCTAGTTGTATTTTGCTACTTGGTACGTTGCTATGTATGTGTTAAGCAAGGATCTTGCAGACCATGTAAAGCTTAACCTTTATGTTAAAGTTTCATGCTAGCTATCTTATATCATCATATTTCTTACATCTTAGTTCTAGATGAATCAATTTGGCTTGGGATATCCTCTTTTGCTAACCTACTCAACTTATGCTCATTCCCCCTTGTCTTTCATCTAAATTATATATCATTCATGTTGATCCTGTCCCAACGACACGCATATTGTAGGATGCCAGTGACATGCTCCCTAAGTCAAATCATGGTGAGTGGAGAAAACCTTTGGCTCCCGTCACCAGGAGGCGAAACATCAAATCCTTTGCAACCCAATCCATCTTCAGGTGCGCCTGCTCCTCAGCAACCCGGTGCCCCCAGGGCACACCGAACGCTATTCAAATATCTGCAGAGTGTAAATCTATTCAAATATCTGTGTCCTTGGTCATGGACAAATTGGTGAATCCTTCACCTTAGTAGTTTTATATATTGTAAAATGATTTAGGGTATGTATTGATGGGGAAATCCATGCATAACTTCGTCAGCAATAGGGTTTTGCTACTATTTTATTATTTTGGGGTAGCAAGCCTCTCATTTAATTATTGTTAATTACACTTTACTATTATTTTTTTTATTAATGTCAAATGCTCTTACAAATTCTGGTTCTAATCTATTATTCGTTATTGTAAATGGAAAATTTGCTAGGATAGCCATCTCCCTTGATATAGCCTTGCATACCATATAACCTTTGCTTAAATATCTTGTGGCGTATGATTTTGTACTCAAGACTGCTTGTTGAACATATTCAGAGGATGTGAAAGAAACCCATCATAATTTTATGTTGTGGGTTTTGGCGATGATGACTTCGATCTTTAAGGTTCAATCCCATCCAGTTGCCTGTGGTTTGGTTGAGGCATACTAGATGGCTTTTGTTGTCTCTTTATCTTTGTTTCCACCACAACTTTATGTCATGTGAACTATTTGTCTAGTTAGCACTTTTGCTGTAAAACTAGCCACTTATGACTTAATTTCCGTTATTAAGTATATCATGCTACTCTGTCTATTTGATCGTGTATGGATGTGATATGAGTATTGTTGGATGTATGTGCTAGCCACTGATTATGGGACTCTCATGGTAAACACATAGGATTCGGAAATAATTTTCTGGGTCCGACAGTGTTGGATCAGAGTCATACTGACTGTAGACTGAACCTTAGTTAGAATGGCCCATAGATTACAGATCTTGTTTCGCAAATCTTTAACATCCCAAATTCTAGTGAATTCAAAAGGAGAGAAATTTAAAACTTTTGTATGCATCTTGGTTCCTTGGTTTTACTTGAGTTTCTTTGGAAAAATAAGTTGCAAATAAAAATTTTGAAAAGAAATGTACAATTGATGAAATTCAATTTGAATTCAAAATTGAATCTAAAAAGATGATCCATAAAGTGGCATAGGAGAAACCACTGTAGAAACCATGTCAAAAACTCATAAATAAATTCGTGGCATTGAAAATAAAATTTTGGGTATTTTTAAACATGTTACTTAAATTATTCAAGTTAAAATAATGTATGTTACACAAAACAGTAGCCTTCAAAGTTTTTTCAAGAAAAAACTATGACAGATAAGATGCATAGTGAAGCTAGTCAAACTGGTCGGCCTAGGCGATCTAACCATTGGACCGAGCAGTCTAATTAGCAATTGTTTGGGAGGTCTGACCAGCGTGTGTGCCATTGTCAGACCGACCCTAGTGAAGCCTGAGTTGTTTGAGTTTGCTTTGGGTGTTAGTCACGGCGGGTGTTGTGCAAGGGTTAGTCATGGGGGAGTCCATACAAATGTGAGCATGGTAAGGGCGTCATTGCTTGTGTGTACATAGGTTTATTGTTTGGTCCTAGGTTTAGGATTGCTGATTTGGTTGCATACATTTTGCATGGTGTATTGTATGGATTAATTGTGCCAATTGGTAACTTTGTGTATTGTGCAGTGCTACATGATGGTTTGCTTGTTGTTGTTGGTTGTAGAACTTTGGAGCTAGGTCAATGTGAGGTGTAGGAGGATTGGAACTAGGCACAGGGTGGTGCTGAGGTCTAGAACGGTCAAGGAGTCATTGAAGATGACCGAGGCTTGTGGGGTGGTCACAAGCTAGGACGACGAGGATCTGGAGCAGGAGCTACCAGTGGTGGATGTTGGATCGATATCGGCAACAGAGGGGGGTGAATGGTGCCTCTAAAAAAAATTTGCCCCCTTCAAGGTATTCACACAAATGATCCTCTCCAATAGCTATGACAGCTATGAAAAAGATTTCAAAAGCTCACTGGAACCTTATACTAACAGAGGAGGAAGCTGGGCAAATAAAATGAAGACTAGATAAAAATTGCACAGCTGGAACAGGGGAGGCCGGTCAGACCGCAAGCTTTAGGCCGGTCTGACTGCACCCTGGCCGGCGGTTAGACCGCCCAGGCCACACCGGTCTGACCGGCCCTGTAAGTCCGGTCTGACCGCCCGTATTACTCCAGTCTGACCGCCCATCGAATTTAGAGCACAGCAGGGGCTGAAAATCAGACAACAAAAATGCAGACTTTGCAGATTTTAAACACCAGAGCAATTCAAGGTTTTCCCTTGATCTTTTTGGCCCAGAATAGCAAGGAGACAACCTAAATAGCAAGAGGAACTAAAAGAATCAAGAGAATCCACCTTAAGAACAGGAATTGAGGATTTTCCTTGAAATCTGAAAATGGAGTGAAGAGAGAAGGAAAATCCAAAATTCTCAAGACTCATCCATCCTTTTCTCAAGATCTTTTGAAACAAGATTGGCAATAGCCTCAGGACTAGCAAGGAAAACTTTCAAGCCAACTTATGGAGGGAATCAAGAGGGCCAAGAATCCCCTGACTCAAAAACCCTAGAAATTTCATGAACAGAGGAGGCTGAGAGAAAGAATCTAAGATTAAAATTAGTTTGCTCTCAGGAGTGACTATCCAAGTGGCCTTGGGGCATCTCCTAGATCACAGCAACCCATTTTTCTATTCCTCAGCAAGAAACAACACAAAAACAAAAATCTGAGAAATCAAGCAGAAAGGTAACGAAGAACAAAAACCAACAGAGAGTGCAAGAAATGAAATCAACTCAGTATAATCCTTCTCATTGCCAAGAGATGATTACAAAGGAGTCCCCATACGCAATTGAATGCAAGAGGAATGATTACATTACATGGTTCTCTCAAGAACACATGCACACACCTTGAGCACTCCTCTCTCTGTCTCTCAAGGACACACGTACAGGGAGGAGACAACCTCCTGCACTTCTCACCAAACCTCAACAACTAAAGGAAAAGACTAAAGCCATCAACCCCTCATCCAAGACATACATCCACCAGGAAACATGCATCTATTTATAGCCTTGCATAATGGGTTTGCAACATGCTTTGCCCATTAAGCCTCCAACAACTCTAGTGCTTTATCCATAACCCACTTCCTTTAGTGCAGCTTTGCGTATTCACCAAAACGCCCCTCGTGCACCTTCCGGGAAGCTTCCTCATTCCTTGCCTTCCAAGCCTCGCAGCTACTTCGAGCCCTCGCCGTCTTCGGCACACCTCGACCACTCTGACTTCGGCACCGCCTATGCCTAGTCCAGTCATCCGTGCCTCGCCACGACTCCACCTCGATGTCTTGCAGCCATCACAAACAAGAAACACATCACATAGCACCAATTGAAACAAGTAATCCTCATTAGCATCAAAAAATGTACTTAAGCAAGATATTGCCCAAACGACCAATCAGGAAGAAGAATACGCCTCAAATCCGACTAATAAACCCGACTGAGCCAAATGCCATTATGGCACGAAATGAACAAACCAAACTCAATCTTTCCAAAATACTCATCAATTACTCATCACAAGCATGTGGTCACGTCCACATGGTCTCTCAGTGGACATGACAGGCAACGACGAGGTGGACCGACACTAGGCTTAAGAAAGGAGCCGAGATTCTGTGCGGTCAACGAATCTGGGTGCTATTATTTGTGAGAAGTTTGTGGTGCACCAAGTGACTTGGGAAATTTGCAAGCGAGGATGGTTCGGTGGGATCCAGACGTGTGAGGCTTGACGATAAGTCATTGAGACAACATGGAAGATGGCGAAGCATTGGTGATGCTTCATGGCAAAGGAAACGAGAAACTTCGTGGAAGGCGGTAGAGGAGCATTTTGGTGAATTGCCTAATACCAAAAAAGTGGCGGTGTGTGTGAAGTTGGCCTAAGTGGTTTAGGTCTTATATGTGTTGAAAATGTGAAGTGGATCAAGTATTGATTCACTAATGGGTTAATGAACGTGAGCGCTTTGAGAAGCGTACATGTGTAAGTGTAAAACCCGATATGGTGTTGGGTTAACAGGTTATCACATGTAAGTGGATAAAACCAATCTAGAGGGGTTGTTTAGGGTTTCTCATATGTCTCCACTATAAAAGGGGAGAGAGGTGGTTTAGATTTAAGCCATCCATGCCAAGTAGAGAAGAGTTAGGGTTCTTAGAGAGAACCTTGTGGGAGATGTGAGAGGCTCTTATGACTAAGCTTTTTGTTATCTTAGGCTTTATGTGTGGCTAGGGATTGGCTATAAATATTCCCCTCCAAGTATCAATAGAGATTAAAATTCTTCTAAGTATTTCCCTCTTGTGCTCAAGTGATGAATTCTCGATTTTGGCTTGGTTTTGGTGTTTTCTTCTTCTCCTCTTAATCTTACTGTGTGCCAAGGATGTATAAGTGATGAAGATGTGTCTTGAACACTAGATTTCATTCATTTAGGCACTTGTATTTGCATGTTCTTGTGTTTGCCCTATGTTTTGATGTCGTGTGCATTTTGGCTTAAGTTTGTGCTATGATCTAGTTTGTTATGACATGTAAGAACCCATCCAAGATCATCTAGATCATCAAAAACTCATGAGCAAGAGCATATCAAGATTTCCCTCTTTTGATCAGTTTTGGTGCACTCTTCCTTTGAACGGAAAAAGGTCAGAATTTTGGCAATGATTTTCTTGATGCTTGATTGGAATAGGTTCCTAACATCCTAGAGAATTTGTGTGCAAAGTTTCAAGTCATTTAGATCAACCGATCAAAAGCTACATGAATTTTTGGATTTGAAATAGTGTCGAAATTGCTGTACATATCTTGATTTAGGAGTCAGACCGCCCCTAGGTCAGACCGCCACCTCCATGGAGGTCAAATCGCCAACCTTGTGGAGGTCAGATCGCCACCTCCACGGAGGTCAGACCGCTATATATGTAGAGGTCAGACCGCCGAGGGTTTTCAAATCACGTTTTGCTTGGTTTTGATCGAATATTTCCTTGTGATTATTTGTCTTTATCTTCATAACTTTTATAGCTACAAGAGTGAAGAGTTTTGCTTCCGTTCAAAGGAAAAGATTTTGAAAAGCCTCGAATTGAATTTGGGCTCCTATTCACCCCCTCTAGTCGCCATATTTCGTAACATCCCAAATATGGGGGTATTGAGAAATGAGAAGAATTTAAAATCTTTTGTTGACTTCAGGTGCTGTTTAAAATTTTCATCGTTCATTTAAGATTCTTATTTTAGTTCTTTGTAAAAAAATTCAATTAAGGAAATCAAAACCTTGAATCAAGAACCGAGTGTATGAAAATCAGATCAGAAAGAAACCTTACATCTCTTTTGCTAAGTCCAAAATTAAATTTCAAAACTGGAATGTGGAATTTCAAAAACCAAGATTTGAGACTAGAATCAAAATTAATATTAAAATTTTTCCCTACCTAATTAATTTACCAATTTATTAAATTCTTAAATTCTCAAAATCTTTTAAAATCCTCTTGGGCCCCTGGCCCATTTTTCCTCACACCACCCTGGCCCAGCCGGCTCTTCTCTTCCATCCTCTTCTTTGTTTTGTTCCTCGTCGCATCGTCCTTCCCCTGGTGTCCACTCGCCGAGCTAGCGCAGCTCCGGCGCTCCTGCGCATCTGCCATCTACCCAGCCAACCTTTCTCCCTGGCCTTCGGCCCACCCCGGTGCCCCCTTCTTCCGCCTCCCTCGACTCTAGGTGCCAGCCTAGCTGACAGGCCGTGCACCGTGCCCACGTCGCGCTGGATGACAGCTCATGCTGCCTCTGCCTTCGCGCCCATCCAAAGAGTTGACCCCGTCATGTCGCCTTCACCTCCTGCACGCCACGCAAATCCCACTCGCCCTCGTCATGTTCCTGCCGTCGTGCCACGGCCGTGCGCCAGCTCGAGCTGTCGCTTCCCGTGAATCTCGCCATCACTGTCCCCTAGCCACCCCCATGTTGCGCCACATCCTCGCGCCTGCCCGAGTTGACCCTATCGCATCAGCCATCACCTCCCCTGCAGCGCCTGCACGCCATGCCACATGGCGGCATCGCCTCACCATCCCGCCCCTGTGACTCGGACTATGGCTACAGCTTAGCACTGAGCTCCTATAGGCTATAAGGAGCCCTGTTCTCCCCCTCTCTCCCTCCTCTCCTTTCTCCCCATGTAGGGCGTAGCCGAGTTACCTTTGTGCCCACATCGGCCGTCACTGCCTCACACCGCCCTGGCCACTCCAACAAACCCCGTGGCAATCTGTTCATGTCACGGTATGTCCCTGGATATCTTCTACCTCCCCTTCCATTTAATTGAAGTTCGACCGCCAGAATCTGCCGCAGCAACCATTCTTCTCCAACCCGGTCGACGCTGCCATTTCTGTCATCGTTCCATCCTTGGTACTCCTCGGTTCAATTCCCTCCTATGGGAGCATCCCCTTAGTGCCCTAAGGCTTTTGCACCCACCAGCTGATGCCCTTCGCCGCCCGAGCTCCCCCTCCGTGGTGACCCGACCATGCCACCGCCCATGCACGTCGCCAGCCCGCCTCGGCCTTCCTCCGGCTCCACTGACCCCCTGGGTAAGCTCCCTGTGGTTTCCTCTTGCTCATGCTCACCATACCCCGCTCTCCCCTCCCTCCGGCCACCTCCGCCTCCTCTTCACCTAGCCTCTGGCCGCGCAAGCCCCCGCCATATACCCTTGGCATCGACCCAAGCTGCACCAATCCCTCCCCTAGCTTCCCTATACTCTGAGCAACCCATTTCAGTGGTCACCGGTGCCACTCTAGCTGCCACTCGCCAGCAATGCCATCGACCGTGTGCCGCTCCCTGAGCCCTCCTCTGTTTTGGCCGAACTGCCGCCCCCTCTGTTTCTCCTTGCTCTGTCTCTCTCCTCTCTTATGACAAGTGGGCCCAGCTAGATAAGAGCATCCGGCTAATGAATGTCTCTGTATTTCCTTTAACTCATAATTAAATTTTGGATTTCATGTCAAAGAAATATTTAAATGAGCAATGCTATAGAATATGATTTGTGAAGAATAATGGAAATAAGAATTTAATTGTAAGATTATAATGAAAGGGTCTATGCATTTAAATTTAAAAACTAAAGTTTGGGTATTCTCATGCCAATAAAGATTAACAAGTTATCCTTACGTAAACAAGGCTATCCCATGAATTGTTTCCCCTTTAAAAGCAATTCTTGCAAAATACCAGTAATTATCATAACTTCAGTAAAAAGAATATCATGACTAAAAGATTAATTATGAAGCTTAATAAAAGTTTTATGCCCATTTAATCTTGCCTAAGTCCATGACAACCAAGAGAATGGCAATAAAGATAATTAATGTAATAATTTGAATAAATGTATCATTAATTTTCACACTCCAAATAGTGAGAGTTTAATCTACCTTGCTTAATAAGACTCTCTCTCAAAAACAATTTGCATGCCACATATAATATCAAGTGTGGTTTGCTTATCACTAAAATCATGAAAACTATCTTCTCAAAGGTGCTTAAAATAATTGTGGTAAAGACTTCAATATTTATCTTAAAATGCTAAGATTTAAAATAATGGATGTTTATAATTAAGAATTCTTAAACAAGAAAGAGTAACCAATAATCTGTCTCACATCCAAATCTCCAATCATTATCTCAGGATTTCAATTTCATGGTTGAGACTAATTAATAATGCAAGAAGCAGCTTTATCAAGAAGAACCTTGTTAATGCATAACTCACCTTTCCAATAAATCACAACCATTGGTCATTTCTAATAAATTTGTCAATCACCAAAACAATCAACTTTATTCATAATAACAATTCGGCTAAAATATCCAACTCCATACTTTAATTTAGTTATTAAAAATAATTGTTCATTAAGTGGGTAGTTGCAATCCCAGATAATATTGCATCTTGAGCTATCAAGTTAAATCAACCAATTCGCATTATAAACATCATTTGTGGAACCCGTATCCCAAAAACACTACGTTTTTAACCCTCAGCAAGTATTACTCAATATACCGGTTAATCTCTCCCATCCATCCGTAGGTCTTGCCTAACCCATAGAACTTCCAAAATAAATATAGATAAATTAAAAGAGCTATTAAATTAAAAATCGAGCCTTGGTGTCTTGCTATCGGCTATGTCTAGCCATACTCCAATCTAAAATGGAATATCTTGTGAATATTCCTTCGACGTCAGTCTCTCCTTTTATCCTTCCCGGTGAAGTTACTCTGTCACTTTGCTTCCACTCAAAAATTCATTTGACTCCATCTCTATCCCGCAACTTGCCAAATCTTCTCTCATATCCTTAATCATAGCAAATTATAAATAAACTCAATTGAATTTAATTGGAGTTTCTTGTGTTCTTGGTTTTATTTGGTTGTCAATCGATTGTCGCGTAATAGAAGTCGAAGCTACAAAGAGACAACAAGTTCGAGCATGATCAAGATTCAGGTAAAAAATCGGAGACCAGGAATTCAAGACCGCTGACTGAGAAGGCTTTGAGTAAGACCAAGGCCATGGTAAATCGAGCAAGGCAAGTTATCACTTTGATCATATTGATCCTACATTTTTATGCAAAATTATGTTTCTTTAAATTACCAAAATTGAATGCTTAATTTATTATGCAAATGTATGTCAAAGCTTAAGGTAGCTACATGCCTACTTGATATTGGAATAATTTTAATATGCCATCCTTGACACTTGAATCACCTGATCCTTGTCACCATAGATGTTAATGATAACTTTACCAGCTATAAGTCATATTAAATGACATGCTAGTCTTGTCAAGTCCAGGAAACTAGTTTGCCCTGATCATTAATCTTTAAACATGAAAACTTATTTTTGGAACAGTCACGGGATGTAAGTGACTGATAATTTGTCATAACTAGAGTTATGCCTCTCAAAACCCTAAAAACCTGCTATACCTATTTGGGAGGATGGTAAGAGAGGCTGGTGCTGATGTTGCATGAGAAATTATGGTTTGTGGTATTAACCACCCAGACAAATTAAAGACTTAATCCTACGATAACCCCCTCGTGTAAAACAATACTACCACAAGCTGGCAAAGTGTAGGCTTGGCTAAATAATTTACTAGACCCTCGAAGTCATCTCCCAGGGGACAGGTGCAGGAGGATAATGAAGATCCGGCCTGAATGGGACACTAAGTGGAGGGTGATGTTTGCCAAGGCTAGCGTTTGTCGAGAGTGGAGTCCGACCGCGCTAATCTATGGTGGAACATCACACACAGCTTATGGGACCTTCTTCGTGAGGGATAAGCCCATATGGGTGAGATGCTAGGTGGCGAGGTATTCTAAAGGCATTGTGATAATCTCTCGATCTGTGTGACCAAGGAATCGCATAGACCCGTCGAGTTGATTGTCTCTTGTGAGTAAAGATGTACAGTCTCTGTAGAGTACAAACTATTCGGATAGCCATGCCCATGGTCAAGAGTGGACAGGGGAACTTCCTCGAGTTAGTTCTATTTCAAAAATCTTTGTGGATAGGATAAAAACTAATCAAACGGAGGTAAACCTAACTTTGATTTTTCCTTGAGGGAACTGTACTCCAATGGTGAAAACTAGCATTTGGTGGAGGTAACCATGCACTGTAAAAGGTAGATGTAACCTGGGCTATAAGTAATATTGCATTCTCATATCAACTTTAGAAAATCTGTTTCAGTTAAAACTACGAAGTCTTAGGACTTTTTTATTTATTGTATTTTCCAAACAATGCTTTTGGCAACCAAAGGAACCTCAAGCCTCACTTGACAGCCTTGCATTTATTATTATTTGTATTCTGTGTGGTGGCTTGCTGAGTACTGTTGTACTCACTGTTGCTTAATTACCATCATTCAGTCAATAAGAAAAAGAAGATCAAGCCCTACAGTGTCTTAAGGGGATCGATAGAGTTGGAAGATGAAGAGGCCAAGAACTAGGTCGCGAACCCCAGTTGGCTGCCTGTGGGCAAGTCCTAAAGGTCCCACTATGTGAAGTTTCCGCTACTATATTTTATTGATTTCGACCTAATCGGCTCATGAGTAAGTTGTTGTTGTATTATCTACGCTTCCGCATGATATATTTTTGATACACAGTAATGCATCTATGAGCACTATCTACTGATCTAGGGAATAGTATGGTGGAATCGCAGAGGGTTCCGAGTTGCCAAACTTGAGGTCCGACATATTTGATCCTACATTGACTAGAGTTTTCTCATATTCGAATTAAGAAGTGTTCATATTAAGTTATGTTGGGAGAAGTCAGAAATCAATACGAAGATCTAGTTTCTTGAATCGATTTCTCAACTCCTCTCGTTGTCATCTTGCACTGAGGATAAGTCAGGGGGTCACAGGAGTATCACACATCCCACTGCTCTCGCTCCTGTCTCTCACACGTATCTCTCCTTACTTTTTTTACTGCTCACCCTCTCCTCTAGAAGCTTTTTCTTTCAACTATTACTATTTACTTTTAGCTAAAAACTTTTGGCTACAGCTAATACGAATACCCTAAATGCTCGAGTTAGCACAAGCTAGTAACAAGGAGTACTACGAAACTCACAGCTGACTTAAACATAGGAGGTCCCTCGTCCCATCAAATAGCTATGTACTAGCTTTCAGTGCATGCGTAAGCACGTGCATGTATGTGTTTTTAATTTTAACTAGCTAGTGTTAAAAAATACACGGCAAATAACAAAGGTAGTAAAAACAAGAGGCATGTAGTTAACCAGAGAAGCTCTTGCAGAAAAACAAAGCTATAGACGCACAATCAGTTCAGTACATGATTAACTATACGAGGAGAGTTACAAAAGCAGGAAATTTTACCATAAACGTCTCAACAAATATGTACGTCTATAGTGGATACATACATGCGTATGTATGTATGTATATACATATATATTATATATATAAAGGGTACAAAATAACGTAGAGTCATGTGTGGAACCAGTTCTGAAAAATAAACTACTTTCAGTGCATGTGCATGCGAGAATACACAGAAGGAACTATGTTTTTAATTTTAACTAGTGGTCAAAAAATACACGGCAAATAACAAAGATAGTAAAAAACAAGAGAAGTATTTAGCATGAGAAGCACTTGCAGAAAAACACAACTTCGGAGGCACAACCAAAGATGTTCAACTATATGAGAAGAATTACAAAAACAGGGGATTGCTGATTTTACCATGAACGTACGTATCAACAATTATGTGCATCTATAGTGGGGGTTTCTTCTTTCCTTCTCGTGATCTGTTTACTTATTCTCTAATGCTGTCTTACGACTCTTACCTCTTCTTATATCCATTATCTGCCTCCTCGCCCACCCGATTACCCTTTCCCCTCTCTGTTTTACCTAGTTATTCTGTGTCTTTGCTGGAAAAGTGCAGCGGCAACTCTTGTACTGTCTTCAAATGAAATCCAGAGCAGCACCCAGTTTGGCCGTACTAATGTACTGCAACTTGGCAACTAGACGCCCAATGGTCAGAGCTACAGTGCAACCGTATTCATTGACTTCCCTGGAAACCCCTCCACACCAGGTGTGTTGATTTATATGATCCGAATTCTGATAATACTGCTAGTTTGTGGTAGCGGAGTGACGGATTAGTTTACCTTTTCGGATACTACTCTGAGTCATTGTGTGTCTTCATATATACCTTCCGTAAGCTACACAGGATGAGTTGACTCATTTGTAAATCCCTTACGTTTTGTAATTCTCCTCATATAGCGATCATCGCAAATAAATATAATGCTCCTCATTTGTAAATCCCTTATGTTTTATAATCTTTTACGTTTCGTAATTCTCCTTATATAGTGCTCGCACTACCACTCCTGCTGCCTCGGCTCCTGCCACAGCCTCTCGCACCCGTAGGGGGCCTTAGGCGGTGGCACCACAGTGGAGGCACTTAACATTAGAGCAACTCCAGCAGTAGCTTTCAAAACAGAGCCCCTACTTTTTATTTGAGGGCTCTCCCTATTTTTTAGGGCTCTGTTTTTTGAGCTACACTCCAGCAGGAGCCCTCAAAACAAGACCCTCAAATTCATTCTTAGAGGGGATGACACATAGGACCCACCCGTCATCCTCATCCTACTTTTGAGGGCCGAGGAGCAAAAAACTCACTCCAGCAGGGCGCCTACTTGAGCCCTCAAAAGTAGGGGCTCCCTCCAGACCCCCCAGGAATGAAGGCTCGAGGGGGAGATTTGAGGGCCCCCTATTTTTGAGGGCTCAAGTAGGGGCCCTGCTGGAGTGAGTTTTTTGCCCCTCGGCTCTCAAAAGTAGGATGAGGGCTCAAGTAGGGACCCTGCTGGAGTTGCTCTTACATAACCAGGTTCGGCATTTAACATTGTCAGGTCTCACGACATTCCAACTGGGCACATGACCGAGCATAACACAAACCACAAAAAGTAGAAGTAACATATCACTGATCTAAACTAGCATGACTGACTTCTTCCTCTGTTTTTTTTTCTTGCCGTTTTCCTGTTTGTTGGAGAGGTGGCCAGAACCTGAACATTAGGATTCCTTCTTCTGGTTGGTGTAGATGGTGCTTTTGATGACTTCCCTTTGTCGCATTATTCTTCTTGACAGGTGCTTTGGATCCTCCACACAGGGATCCTCGCTTCCCTCTCTGTTGGGAAGATCGCCATCTGTCTCGCCGCCCAGGTCACCGTGAAGGTCGATGCCCAGGCTGTCGTGAAGGTCGCCTCCTCTTAACTCGCCCACATGGTGGCGCCGCCTGCCAGGGTTCCATGGGGGAACAGGTAGGGAGCATGAAGGGAATGACTGATGCGTCTAATCTAGGTTGGGTCAAGCTGATTGGAGTCAAGCATTTGATGAGGGCATTTTGGTCTATATGAAAATATGGGACAAGATAAAAGGGAAGTATTAGAAGAAAATAGGTTGTAATTCTCTGTAATGGCATATATCAAAGCAACCTAATTCTATGGTGGCATATTTTGAAGAAGCAATTGAGGAAACACATCTCTAAAACAAGCACTAAGACAATGGTATATATACAATTTTCCCTTCAATTTAAAGCTATATGTCAACTGTCCCGTCAACAAAATATGCACGTTTCTAATTCTGCAATATTATGCAACAATGTTAGTTACCGTAATCAGTCACTAGAAAATGTAAGCAGAGAGAATGAGAGGCCACATGCACCATACGGTACAATTCAACTATTGCATGCTTCCACTCCACATTAATAATTTAAAATTTGCTCAACTAAAGATGCTATCGCATAAAAATTTACATGAACCATTCTTTATACCACCGACAACGAAGTGCGGGACAAGTGCGAGTGGAGATTAGAGAATAGGATTGCCGCAAAAACGTTAGGGCCCAATCGTGGCTAGTTAGGGTCAATTAAAGCATATGAATTAATGTTAGCCTTATTTAAGAATCTTAATATAATTTTTGATGCCCTACCTAGCATAGTTCCTAGAGTTCCTAGATTGATAATCCTATACAAATCACATCAATGCCATCATTTGACGATTTTTGTTTTGTCTATAAATAAATACATGTATGAAAGCACAACAGGAAAGGATAATTTACCAATACAAGACGATAATAGAGTTAATGAAATATACAAGAGAACATCTTCGCTAGGTGCTATATATATGTTTGTGAAAAAAATAGGTCTCCTGATAAATACAAAAGTTCTGTACCCTCCCTCCCTTCAGCCCCCTCTCTGTAGTACTGGTATTTTACAAAAAAATTGGAAAAATTGCTAACATCGCCTATGAAATATTTATCAATTATTATTACATTGAAGTCGCATCAGAGCTTTCCATAACAGCTACAAGTAATCTTGGCATCAGAGGCTTATCAAGCTCCTGTAGAAGTTGGACCGAAATGGCGACAGGGGGGGTGAATGTCGGTCTTTAAAAACTTGCCCCCAAAGGTGACCACTCAAATCCTCTATCCGAAAGATATATATAATCTATGAAAAGAGAGATTAAAGTGCTCTGAGAATTCTTACAGGACACACATGCAAGGTACAGAGAATAATCAATAAGAACCTCCTAGAAGATAAATCACAAAAACACAGTCATAAAAACACTGAAGCTGCATATACCATGCCAGGACCGGTCAGACCGGTGGGGGACGGCCGGTCAGACCGCCAACTGCTGGTCGGTCGATCGGTCAGTGCCGCGATCTGATCGCCTCGGATGGCCGGTCGACCCTTAAAAGCGCTGCCCCGAATTGCGTTTTGACAAGAGTGAAGAGGATCTTTGCACTGCAGCCAAATTGAGGAGTTTCTTCAGGTTTCCTTGGCCCAGAAAGACAACACCAAAAGCCAAATAGTTAGAGGAACCTTGTGAACTAAGAGAAACCAAGAAATTCAGATTTGAGCAAAGAACTGAAAAAGTTACAGAGTGCATCCTCAAGAATCAAATTCCCAACAATTGTTTGATCCTTTGGCCAAAAGACTTTGTAGATAGGTTTGCAATAACCACTGGACTCTATAAGCCAAGATTCAAGCCATCTCAAAGTGGGAAACAGGATTTGAGCCAAACCCTAGAGAATATTGAGAAACTTCAGAGAGGAGCACACAAACTCAAAATACTCAAGATTCACAAGACCTTTGCTCATGAGATTTTGCAATCAAGTCAGCAATAAACTAAGGTCATCCCAGCAAGAATCTCAGCCCTTTTCTTCAAGGGAAACAAAGAATTTACCAAAACCCTAGAAATTGTAAATGAAGAACAGAGGGAGCCCAAAAACCAAATCTGAGATTAAAAGCTATTTGCTCTTGGGAAAATCGATCAAATGACCTTGAGGCACTATCCCATCATAGAGCAACCTATTTTGGGCCTTCCCAACAAGAAACAACAAGAAATCGAAAAAAACAAGAAATCATGAACAGAGGGCATCGAAGAACACAGAGCACGGGAGAAACTTCATATCTTCATTCCAACTAAAAGAAATTACAAGGAATCACGATACGCATGGACATTAGAACCAGAGGAATGATTACATGAAGACTCTACTCAATCTCTCCCACTCCTCAACTCAAGAACACACACCCTCTACATGTTTCTTGAAGTGGCACACACACGGAGATGGTCGAAGGGGACAACAGAAGCTCTGCCTCTCCCAACCACTCTCCAACCACTAAAGAGCAAAGGAGAAACCACCTCCCAAAGCCTCTTTTGACTCACAAACCCTAACTCTCTCTAGAATCCATGGGGTGGCATGCAGCCCCCCTCCACCTATTTATAGCGCTTGGCTAACGGGTCTCCACCCCGTTATGCCCGCTAAATCCAACGGAGCCAACTCCTGCTTGTGCAGCCTTGCGAATTTACTGATTCGCCCCTTGTGCACCTTCTGGGAAGCTTCCGTGCTCCTTATTGTCCACGACTCGCAACCACATCGAATCTCCGCTGTCTTTGACACATCCGACCGTTCTGACCTCGACACCTCCCTGTGTCTAGTCCGGTCACCTCGTGTCTCACTACGACTCCGCCTCGACGTCCTGCAGTCATACAAACAAGAAACATGTCACATAGCTCCACTCGATACATGAAAGCGTAAATAGCATAAGCACATCATACTTACTCATGACGAAGTCCTAACCTGTCGAATCATCGGAATATGCAACCTAATCCCATACGATCAAGTTTGACCAAGTCCGACCGAGCCCGTTGCGCCGCGCAACGACATGGTCCGAACCACTCAAACTAAACTCGACTCACCTAAACCAAAGTCAATTACTCATCACTCACATGGGGTCACGACCACATGGTCTCTCAATCTCCCCCTTGATGAGTATATTGACAAACCCAGAAAAAGCATGAAGTTAAGTTTGTTTTGAGAAGTCCAACATGGTCCAAAGGAAGAAAATGAAGCTAATGACCATGTCGACAGAAGGAACACTAGAGCAACAACAGAAAGAGCAAATTTTTTTCAAAGCTCTAAAATGTTCCCAAATGACTTTTTCTTCTCTATTCTCCCCCTTTTGGCAATAAACACATCAAGGATGCAAAAGAGAGGATAAGGTCACAAAAATGGATGAAATGGCTGAAGTTTGTTTATTTTAAGCAATTAGAGCCATGAAGATTATCCATAATGACCATTAAGTACTACATCAAGCCATAACTCAATATAATGCTATCTAGATCATGACAAGATATATATAAGCCAGCTAGAACAAGTAAATGACAATCTGAAATGTAGAGCAATTTTGTGAGCAGGTCAAGTCATTTATGATCAAAGTCTAACAAAAGGTATCCAAGGATGATGCAAACCATGTCAATGAGCTAAGCGGAACCAAGAAGCTAAGATTGAGCAATTTTAGAGTGCTATGCGCTCAAGAGTGAAACAATGGTTTGAGTACTTGGTTCTTTTTGTAGATTAAGCAAATTGAGCACATTTGTCATATTTTCATTTAAAGCTCATGGTCGTTTCCAACCAAGATTTTTAAACATGTGCTAGATCTCAAGCCTTATGCGACCTCTCCAAGCAATAAGCTTAAGAAGATGATCTAGGTCATCCAAAACTCTCCCTGAGTTCATGCCTAGTGCAATGGCAAGCTGTCTCATGAGAAAGAATTGGTGAGATCAGTTTTTTCGCACAAAAAGAGATCTTTTTGCATTTTTAAGATTGTACTAACTCACGTATCATCAAGAACTATCATAGCTCAATCTAAACGCTCAATTACAGATTCAAGACTCAACTTAGCCTAGTTGACATGGCCGAAATCATAAAAGGATAACTAAAGCAAGACTAATCTCAACAGCTAGCATGACAAGTTTTAATTTAAGTTTAGCAGTTTTAATTAGCTTATCATGGCAAGAGCTAGTCTACACATATGAAGTCATGATCAATCTAGCAACTTAAGCACAAGTCATGGCAAGAGTAAAGCATTGTAAACGTGTCATAAAGGATAATAATCAAGGCTCCATGTAGTTATATTACAATGCAACATGCTGAAAGTGCAGAAAATCCAACTCTCCCTCAACATGTGATGCATCTTTTAGTTCAAGTTGAGTTATGTCAATATTAAGCTCCAGAAGCTCCCAAATGAACTCCCCCTGAACCAAAGCAAATAAAACGAGAAGCTGGCAAAGAAAATAGAACAGGCAGTCCTTAAAGCATAGATAAGATATAGAGATAACTATGGCTCAGACTGACTCTCATCTATCCCATATGACTCTATGACTATTAGTCCGGTAATCAATCTCACTAAGGAGCAAACACGTACCCTGTCTACCAAAGGGTGGCCCGACCCTTGCTAGAGCCTAGAAGTAGTGAGTGGGCTCAACCTAGTGAAAAAGAGAGAAGTGGCTAATAGAGCAGCACCCTAGGTCACAAGATGAGAGGAAGACGTCTAAGCAACTAGACAAGAGAAAACACTCTAAGCTATGCTAGAAGGACTAACCCAAAGCACCCCAAAAGCATTGCAACAGTAAGGAGCAAGAGCATAATCAATATATAAAGCAGTAAAGCACAAAGCTCCCCCTCACAACAGCACATAAGGACAAACCACCCCAAGCTCTCCCCACAGAGCTGAAAACCTCGAGCTATCCAATGGCTTGGTAAAGATATCAGCCAACTGGTGGTCACTCTCCACAAACTGGAGCACGATGTCACCCTTCTCTACATGGTCTCTAAGGAAGTGATAGCGAATATCAATATGCTTGGTCCGGGAGTACTGCACTGGGTTCTTAGCAATGTTAATCGCAGAAGTGTTATCACAAAAGAGTGGAACACTGTCAATAGCTAACCCAAAGTCCCGCAGAGTCGAGACCATCCAAAGCACTTGACTATAGCAACTGGCTGCAGCAACGTACTCGGCCTCTGCAGTGGCCTGTGCAACACCGGACTGCTTCCTAGAAGACCAAGAAACAAGAGAAGTGCCAATGAATTGGCAGGTGCCCGAAGTGCTCTTCCTATCTATCCTACAGCCAGCAAAGTCTGCGTCCGAGTAGGCTCTCAAGGAAAGACAGGACGAGGAAGAGTACCAGATACCATAGTCAATGGTAGCTCAAAGGTACCGAAGGATGCGCTTCACCGCCTGGCGGTGAGATACGCGAGGAGAAGCCTGAAACCGAGCACAAAGACACACGGAGAAGTGTATGTCCGGTCTCGAGGCAGTGAGGTATAAGAGGGAGCCGATCATACTCCGATACTCCTTCTGATCAACTGGCTCGCCATCCTCATCTGGGTCAAGAGTGGCAGAAGACACTATGGGAGTCGACACTGGCTTACCATCAGTCATGTCGAAGCGTCTCAGGAGGTCTCGAGTGTACTTGCCCTGATGCAAGAAGGTACCCTCCCGAGTCTGCTTGATTTGGAAGCCAAGGAAGAAGGTCAACTCACCCATCATACTCATCTCAAACTCAGTGCTCATGACATCCGAGAACTGTGAAACAAGAGCATGAGAAGAGCCGCCAAAGATGATGTCGTCCACATAGATCTGGACGAGCAGAAGGTCTGTGTCATGCCAACGGATGAATAAGGTCTTGTCTACTTTACCCATCTCAAAACCATGACTCAGCAAGTAGGACTTAAGCCTCTCATACCAAGCTCTAGGGGCCTGCTTAAGTCCATGCAAAGCTTTGGAAAGCTTGAAGACATGGTTTGGGTATTTGGGGTTCTCGAAACCTGGAGGCTGTCAGACATAGACTTCTTCCTCAATGAACCCATTAAGGAAGGCACTCTTCACGTCCATCTAGTAAAGCTTGAAACCCTTAGAAGCTACAAAGGCAAGCAGGATTCTAATGGCCTCAAGTCTAGCTACAGGGGAAAAGTTCTCCTCGAAGTCTAGACCCTCAACCTGGGAGAACCCTTGAGCTACTAGTCTAGCCTTGTTTCGAATGACTACCCCATCCTCACTCTGCTTGTTCTTGAACACCCACTTAGTCCCAATAACATTGGGACCTCGCGGGGGCTCAACAAGCGACTAGACCTTATTTCTCTCGAAATTTTCCAGCTCCTCAAGCATGGCATTAACCCAAGACTCGTCTGAAAGAGCATGAGAAACATCTTTGGGCTCAAAGGTGGCCACAAAGGTAGAATGGAGATAGAAATGTGACATGCCAGACTTTGAGCGAGTGACGCGCTCAAAGAGGTCTCTAATAATCTGCTCAGAAGGATGGTCTTTTTGAATGTGTCTAGGAGGTCTAGGATGAGAAGAAGAAGTGGCCTCTACCTCGTGAGCTGACGAGGTAGGAACAGAGCCACTAGCTCCGGAGGAAGCTGTAGGCATGGGCTGATCTCCTCGAGGTGCGGTGGAAAGGCACCTCAAGGGGTGGATGAGGGACTGGATCGGGTAGACAACCCTCATCTCCATCATCCTCATCATCCACAAAGATGGGCTCAGACTGCTCTAAAGAACCTGAGATATCGGGCCTAGTCCCCGGATTGGCCTCGTCGAAGGTCACCTCACAGGTCTCTATCATTTTGCTAGACTCGCAGTTCCAAACCCAATAAGCCTGCGAAGAAGTCGAGTAACCTAGAAAGATACCATCACAAGATCGTGACTCGAACTTGTCTAGGTTCCTGGACTTCAAAATAAAACACTTGCAACCAAACACACGAAAATGAGATACACTGGGCTTTCGCCCGTATCTCTGCTCATAAGAAGTGCGATGCAAGTGTGCCCGAAGAAAGACTCGACTGGAAACATGGCACGCGGTTGCAATAGCCTCAGCCCAAAACTTCCTCGGTGTAGAGTATTCATCGAGCATCATCCTGGCCATCTCGACCAAGGAACGGTTCTTCCTCTCCACGACGCCATTCTGCTGTGGGACGTGCGGAGAAGAGAACTGGTGCTCTACACTGGTCTCATCACAGAACCTCTCAAAGTAGGAATTCTTGAACTTCGTGCCATTGTCACTGCGGATCGCTCGTAAGGCACCCGGGAGCTCAACAGAAAGCCTACTAAAAAGACCTCAGAAATGGGTAAACGTCTCATCCTTCGAGGCTAAGAAAAACACCCAAGAGAACCTCGAGAAGTCATCAACCACGACAAGAGCATACCACTTCCCTCCTGCTGACTGCACTCGAGCTGGTCCAACTGTATCCATATGCAGCAGCTGTCCTGGTGCATCGGTCATAGTCACTGTGATCGGAGGGTGAGAAGCGGCAACCATCTTGCCGTGCCAGCATGGAACACAAACCAGATCTTTGACCATCTTGAGTTTCGGTAGACCACGAATGAGATCGTGGCCGCTAACTCGGGTCAAATGGTCAAATCCTATATGACCAAGTCTCCCATGCCAGAAAGAAAGGTCGCGGGACTTAGAAGCAACCAAACACCGGAGAGGATCACCAAAAGACTCAGAAAAATCAGCACGAAAGATCCTCCCAAATGGAGAAATCCCACAAACCAGACTACCCGAAGAATCAAGAATTTTGCAATTATTTTTCTTAAAGCTCACCTCAAAGTCATCATCGGTAAGCTGAGAAATGGAAACCAAATTATACTGCAGCTTACTCAGCAAAGCAACATCTTTCAAAATGAAGGAATCATTAATGCGCACTGTACCTTTGGCGATGATGCGCCCAGACGAAGCGTCTCCGAAGGTGATCGTCTCATCACCTGGAGCACGGGCAAGGGAAGAAAACCAACGGGAATCTCCAGTCATGTGTCGTGATCACCCGGAGTCTACGAGCCAAACCTTTCCCTTCCCTGCCCGGTGAGCCTGAGTCAAACAGAGAGTAAAGTCTCAGCACTGGAGTAAATCAAGAGTAATTTTGGCACCCAATACTGAGTAACACGTCGAGCAGATGAATTAGTCAAGCATGACTGACCTCTATCTACCCTACGCTCTCTGTCACTCAACGAGCCAGAAGGTCTGTGTGCAGACCCAAAGCTGTTGTTGGGCTTGACTGCTACAGAGGAGCGAGTCAAGATACCAGCAACACGCTGATCACGCCGTGGGTAGCTATCTTGACAAGGGAAATGAGATCTACCCTCAGGACGGCGGTGGTCACGACCAAACGGAGCATGAGGATGAAAACCAGAAAACTTGGAAAAACCAAGTCCTCGATGCTGCCCAAATCCATCAGAAGCATTTGAAGCAAACCTAGACCTCGTGTTGGTCTTAGGTGCACTCAAGGTCTGGGGCTGACCCTGAATACGCCTAAGAGCTACAACACGGTCTCTCTGCGCAATCCTGGGGCGCCTGAAGCATCGATCGATCAAGTGTCCATCCTTCTGACAGAAGGTGCAATGGTACTTCGCCTTATGAGAAGCAGAAGTAGCATGAGATGGCTTCGCCTTCTGAGAGGCTGAAGTTGCAGGTGGACTCACCTTACTGTCAGAAATCCCTTGGACAAAGCCCGCAGACTTGAATTTAACTTCATCAGATCGGGGCTCAACCTCGATCACACCTCCTACTATGGGTCTAAGAATAGCAGGTGGATGCTTCCTCATATCCTCATAGAAATCGTATCCTAGACCCTGATTAAATCTGCAGATTTTAGATTGGTCTAGAATAAGATTGAGCTTCTTGACTCCTACAAATCTCTCGAGAGTGTTCATAAGGTACTGACACTCCCGAAAGAGAGAGGTGCAAGAAGAGCAGGGAGAAGAGGGAACAGCAGAGGGTAAGGGAGCAGAAGAAGAACCAACAGCAGAGGAAAGAATGGCTTGTGCACGCACAGCCGACTCTGAATGGACAGTCCTACTGCTAGCTAATTGGTTCACGTCACTAGGCATCTCTACCTTACCCTGGGGCTTCTCCCCCACACCAGCAATCACATCACAATCTGTTGGTGGCTTCACTAGTTGATCCCTAGTTAGCTTCACACATTTGTCATTCAAAGCAACGAGTTCAAGTTTTAGTTTTTCACAACTCATGCATGGTGAGCTAACAGGATCCTTAGTCACAAACTGAACCATTTTCTTATTTGTGTCAATCATTTCTTGAAACTGTTTTGAGACAGATTCAAGTTCAGCAGTTAACTTAGGACAGTTTGTGCAAGAAGTAACAGGCTCAAGCAACCAAGCATACAACTCAGAAATTTTATGATCTGTCCATTTTAGGTTCATCTTCAAATTATTACAATTTTCATAAGTCTCGGGCAGATCAAGGGGCATGGTATAAAGACCTCTAAAAGCATTGTCCTTATCCTCACATGAGGTGCAAGAAGTAGTCTCAACAATAGTAGGTGAAACAACAGCTATCCTACTCATCTCTAACTCAGCAAGCAGACTAACATTCTCCACCTTAATCAAATCAAGCTCAGAAGACAGACTAGCATGAGAGGTCCTTAATTTCTCCATGTCACCAAGCAAAGCACAGCATGTATCACAGTCGTCACGGGAGGAAGCAGATGTAAGTGAAGTAAGCTCCCGTGACAGGCGATCTACTTCCTTCTCCAACTCAGAACACCTAGCCCTAGACTTAGCATGGAATCTACCTAGCTTAAGAAAAGCATCATTAAGCTGGTCGTAGGTAGGACTAACCTCGTCGGAGTCAGAGTACAGCTCGCTATCGCTCAGTTCGCCCTCAATGGCCATGAAGCACATGCCAGAGAAGTCGTCGCTGCTCTTGGGGTCTTGGTCACCGGTCCCGTCATCGTCGCTCCATCCCTCCACCTCGCTGAGGTCGAGGTCGTCGAAGGCGGTGAGGACGCGGTGGAAGAGATTCTTGGCCTTCCCAAAGTCGCGGAACTTCTTCTTTCCTTGGGCATGGACTGGAGGCTTCTTGTTGCGGTTCTTGTCGGTGTAGTCGTTCTTGCCCGAACCGCCGTAGTCAGCTTTGCCTTTCTCCAGTTTGGGGCAGTTTGCCCGAATGTGGTTGGGGCCACCACACTCGAAGCAAATCACGGGTCCTCCTCTCTTCCTGTCTCTCCTCCTCTTGTAAGCATGGGAAAATCTCCGAGCTAGGAGAGCTAGCTGCTCATCCGCAAGCAGCTCTAACTGATCATCAGTTATGTCACAGAGAGCAGCAAGGGAGAATCCGCAAGACGACTCAGAAGAAGGTCCAGAAGTGGGATCGGTGACTAAAGCCATTTACTGTGACTTCAACCTACGAGAGACTACGTGAATCTCGTGAGTCTTGAGGCGTGAATACAACGCATCAAGAGTCAAGGTCGAGAGGTCCGTGGTGTCCTTGATGGCAGTCACCTTCATCTCCCAAACATGCAAGTCGAGTGCAGCAAGCATCTGTCGAGCGTTATCCGAGTCGGGGCATGTGAGACCGACCGCTCGAAGGTTGCTTAAGATCTTGTGAAAGCGCGCAAAACACTCATCAAGGGACTCACCAGCGAGCATTTCAAACTTGTTGTAATCTCGCTTGAACTGGTCCTGTCGCACTGTCTTAATCTGGGTGGTGCCCTCATGGTAAGCATCGAGGGTCACCCAAATATCGAAGGCGGACGAAAGATGAGATATACGGTCAAACTCACTACGACTCAGGCCTTTGCTCATTAGATTTTGCAATCAAGTCAGCAATAAACTAAGGTCATCCCAGCAAGAATCTCAACCCTTTTCTTCAAGGGAAACAAAGAATTTACCAAAACCCTAGAAATTGTAAATGAAGAACAGAGGGAGCCCAAAAACCAAATCTGAGATTAAAAGCTATTTGCTCTTGGGAAAATCGATCAAATGACCTTGAGGCACTATCCCATCATAGAGCAACCCATTTTGGGCCTTCCCAACAAGAAACAACAAGAAATCGAAAAAAACAAGAAATCATGAACAGAGGGCATCGAAGAACACAGAGCACGGGAGAAACTTCAAATTTTCATTCCAACTAAAAGAAATTACAAGGAATCACGATATGCATGGACATTAGAACCAGAGGAATGATTACATGAAGTCTCTACTCAATCTCTCCCACTCCTCAACTCAAGAACACACACCCTCTACATGTTTTTTTTGAAGTGGCACACACAGAGAGATGGTCGAAGGGGACAACAGAAGCTCTGTCTCTCCCAACCACTCTCCAACCACTAAAGAGCAAAGGAGAAACCACCTCCCAAAGCCTCTTTTGACTCACAAACCCTAACTCTCTCTAGAATCCATGGGGTGGCATGCAGCCCCCCTCCACCTATTTATAGAGCTTGGCTAACGGGTCTCCACCCCGTTACGCCCGCTAAATCCAACGGAGCCCGCTCCCGCTTGTGCAGCCTTGCGAATTTACCGATTCACCCCCCGTGCACCTTCTGGGAAGCTTCCGCGCTCCTTGTCGTCCACGACTCGCAACCACATCGAATCTCCGCCGTCTTCGACACATCCGACCGTTCTGACCTCGACACCTCCCTGTATCTAGTCCGGTCACCTCGTGTCTCACCACGACTCCGCCTCGACGTCCTGCAGTCATACAAACAAGAAACACGTCACATAGCACCGCTCGATACATGAAAGCGTAAATAGCATAAGCACATCATACTTACTCATGACAAAGTCCAAACCTGTCGAATCATCGGAATATGCAACCTAATCCCATACGACCAAGTTTGACCAAGCCCGGCTGAGCCCGTTGCGCCGCGCAACGACATGGTCCGAACCACTCAAACCAAACTCGACTCACCTAAACCAAAGTTAATTACTCATCACTCACATGGGGTCACGACCACATGGTCTCTCAGTAGACCCTCAAGAACCCGGACCACTTCAACCATTGTCGGTCGATCAAACTCATTATCTTGGATGCACCAACATGCAACTTTGCAAACCCTTTCAGCCTCTTCCAAATTGAAAACACCATGCAATTGCTGATCCACCAAACTCCGCACATCTCCTTCAAGAAGCTAACAGATGGCCCGCACAGGGAAATAAGCAACATGATGACTCTTGCTAGTGTACACTTCAGGTTTTGAATTCCTCTCTCCTGATATGATTTCCAACAGTACCATACCGAAGCTGTAAACATCAACTTTTGGTGTAATAGCAACTCCGCTAATCCACTCTGGGGCTAGATACCATATAGTTCCTCTGACTGTAGTCACAACTCGGCTAAAATCCCTTCCTAGAATCTTTGCCATCCCAAAGTCTGCAATTTTAGGAACAAATGATGCATCGAGAAGTATATTTTGTGGCTTAATATCATAGTCTATGATGCATTCACGGCAACTCTCGTGCAAATAGGACAATCCTCTAGCAACTCCTATAGCTATTTGATACCTGGTGCTCCAATTTAGGACAGTAGCATTGCTTTTAAATAGATGGACGTCAAGAGAACGATTTAACATGTGTTCATAAACAAGTAGCCTCTTATCACCTTCACAGCAGAAACCAATCAATTTGACTAGATTGATATGTTGGATCAATCCAATTGAACTCAGCTCAGCCCTGAACTGCTTCTCTCCCTAACGGGCACCGTCAAGCCTTTTCACTGCTATTGCGGTCGAGTCATTTAACACTCCCTTGAATACACAACCAAAGCCATCTCCACCCAGCTTTTCTAAGAAATTTTTAGTGGCATGATGTAAATCAATGTATCTAAAGGCTATAATTCCACCACCATCTTGCATTTTGTTTAATGGCCGACCACACCACTTGTATTTGTTCCTCCAAATCATTAACAAGAGTACCAGTAACCCAACACTAATAATGCTTGCAGTAGTAACAACCCAACGATTGGTGCCCTTTTGTTTTTTCTCCAACTTTGCAAATCTTTGGCGGCAAGGCGAAGGTAAAGAATATGTCCATCAGTGTCAGAAATGCCATCATACTGCTTTACATGAAGCAATTCTCCATGCCAGACAGAGCATCTGCTACTGCCATAGGAATAAGCAACGCAAGAGCAGTATTTGACACAAGCTTCTGCACATTCGCTCACATTGTCAACTGCTGTGATTTGGGCGTTATAGGGCAATGTAACACCAGGTATAGTGTAGAACATGTCTGTTGAACCTGCCGTGTTATTGTTACCACCGCAATCTAATGGAGTATTTCTTATGCACCCGCCTGTTCGATCATCAAGCTCCCAATCCTCAGGTGACTTACGAGAGAAGCCCTTCGTACAATCACAGAATGGAACTGAATTGCCGTTGCATATCGTGAAAGGTCCACAGGTTGCATACACTGTGCACGGATCATTGGGTTGTACATATTTGATTTCCCAATCCTGTCTGGTTTCCGACCAAAGAAGCACGTTGATCTGACCAGAGATGTCTAGTAAGGCGAATATGGCAAGTGATTCAGCCAATAAAGTACACATGTAGTACTCCTCTTCTTTGTTATCAACATATACGTAGTTATCCATACTACCGAAGCGTGGATCCATCCCTTGCACCGAGCTCCTTATGCGTCCAAGCCATTCTCCGGATGACCAATACACTAAAGAGGAGTTGCATTGACTGAGGACGACCCCTCTGTCACCGTTGGTGTCTAGTTCAAGGCAGTATGAGCCAAGACCCGGATCAATCAGGTTCTTCTTCGAGATGAAACGACGATTCAAACCAGTGACCTTATTCCAGCCAACCTTCGGGCCAGGAAGCACAACATCTGTTGGGTAGTCAAAGCTCTGCCACCACACCTCGGATGGGTCTGAGGCATCCTGTATGACAAGGTTTCCAGTGTTGTTGAGCACAACACTAGTGTTGTTGCTGGTTTTTGTCCTATTGACAATTTGACTGGACCAGATTATGGATTCACTGGCATGGTTTAGGATGATAAGATTGCCATCGATTGATATTTTCAGCTGTGTTAGTTTGATGTTCGGGTCAACGATTGGCTTCTCTCTATTAGCAATCCATATAGGAGTGATCTTGGGTATCCTGTTGAACCATATGCCAAGGTACCAGTTGGGCAAGGTGGTGTTGTCGGAGGACTTACTGATGCCTTTTTGGAAGAAGCCGAGAGCGAATTTGCCGCTTCTTGAGACGAGCTTGTCACCGACGGCGAGCGCTTGGCCTACCGTGAGAGTATCATTTGCGGTAGAACATGAAGGAGTGTGCAGGGAGAAGAGAAAAAGCCCGAAGAGTAGGAAGAGGGGAGGCATGGAGGAGAGAGTGAATCGGAGAACAGAGGAAGTATGACGATGGATGCATACACATGTGTGCTGCTTTGCTATTTGGAGAGGGAAGAATAAATATGTGGAATGAGGTTGAACAGAACACACACGGCAGGAACTCCATCTGTGGAAAGTTGATGCAACTTTGATTGTTCAACTGACGGGGAAGGCAGGGCTCTGGGGTGGCCTCTCGTTGTATAGCATGATGGCAAGGCAAGCTCATCACTTTGCGTCCAGAAAAATTGCCCTGTCACTAACTAGACACCGATCCCCAATCCCCAATACACCAATCGTTCATGTACGGTACTAGTGTCATTGCTCATGGTGATATTAAAGTCAACAAGATAAGTACTTATGATAATCCAGCTGATATATTGACAAAGCCAATTCCTGCATATAAGTTTGAGCTATGCTCAAACTTAGTTGGTATTACTCACTAGTCTTTTGGACTTTCGGCGCTCAAGGTATACATGATAATTTTATTGGGTGAGTCTATCATATTCTTCGACTACTGGAGTGAACTCGGCTCAAGGTGGAGATTGTTAAAGTTGATCCGAATTCGTATCCTGTCCATGTAGGACACTTTATCGCCTCATGCCAGACGTGGCATGGCAGGTGTATGCACAGGTTGTATCAGACAGTGTCAATCTATAGCAACCGACTCTGATTCGGTTTCTTCTCCATGTGGGACTCTTTTCCCTCACGCTATAAATATGTACCGACTTTATCGCCTCATGCCAGACGTGGCATGGCAGGTGTATGCACAGGTTGTATCAGACATAGTGTCAATCTATAGCAACCGACTCTGATTCGGTTTCTTCTCCATGTGGGACTCTTTTCCCTCACGCTATAAATATGTACCTCGGTAGCCCATAGGAAGAGCAAGCGCTCCATTGTAAACTCTCCTCATTATAGTGATTTTACTTAGAGCGCCTATTGTTTTTTTCCCGCAAGGGTTTTTCAAGTAAAAATTTCGTGTCTCTTGTCTCTATTTTCTGTGTATTATTTGCAACAATTTCCCTGGACTCAATAATTACGTACTAGTAACTTGTACATTGTAAAACGAGTACGTATGATGAGCTAGTTTCGACAAGATGGCAAACTAAAGAATCAGGAAAGTAGAGCCTAAGATGCATGCTTATGACGAACCACAGCAAGTTGAGTAGCTTGCCAACAAGCAAAGCAATAAAATCTATTATTATATATTATATTATCCTAAACATTGTTGCCGCATTGCAGATTAATCAGTAGGATACAAGTAGATATCAGAATCCCACGGTGAAGACAACTCTATTTAGATGCGGAGGTCCATATACAATATCTACCTGTGCGATCAACCTGGATTCACCGCTAGTTATTAAGATCAACAAATTTTGTCTTCAACCAGAAAGGCTTGCAAAGGGATCTAATCTAACAATGTTAGGTAGCTAGCAACCACCTAGCTGCCGTGATTCCTATATACATTTGTCTGGTTCTTTGTAATGAATTAATTTGCTGTTTCTTATTTTATTTCGATTAACTATAGGTAGATAGCTAGCTTGTTGCTAGTCCTTACTAGTATTTAGTAGTTAGCTACTCGCAACTTGCCAGACAACTAATCGCGTATTTAGCTATCGATATCTCTACTATTGCCTAACAAACAGCATAGCATAGCGTATATGGCAGTATCACTATCACATCCCTTCTTTTAGAATTCAAAGGATACAACTTGATATACACTAATGCTACCATGTGCGTTAGCCCAGCACAAATCACTCGACTTACGAGTGGTTCACTGTAGCTTATGACCACTGTAGCTACCTACAAGTGGTTCACTGTAATTACAACTACTGTAGCTATGACCAATGTAGCACTCAGATACACCGACTGCTATAGTACTCTTTGACTACTACAGTGAATCTTCAACCACGTAGTACTCAACCCACGAGTACTCTACTCCATAGTCTTCTTCAGGATCTTCAACTACACAACACTCGACACACGAGTACTCTACTCCGGAGTCTCCTTCTCCGAGATCTTCGACTGCTACAGTACTCAACACATGAGTACATAACATATGACTATAAAGTACTCAACACACGAGTACACGACATACGACTACAAAGTACTCGACACCGACCACTATCAACAACAAGATTAGTTCTAACAATCATCCCCCTAATCTTGTTGTCTTTATTTGTGAGTACCTCCTTGTCGATCTTCAGACAAGCTCCAGTTCTTTATCTACCACTACGAGATGCGCCTCTTCCTTCTTCGGTTTGCGGCACTCACTAGCAAAATGCTCACGTACGCCATAGTTGAAGCATTTCACCTTCTTCTTGTTAAACTTGCGTTCACCAGTGTCAGAGTCATTATCGTCTTTGTTGTCGTCATCGTCTCTATGATGGCCACCGCCTTTGACCCGACCATTGCCATGGTCATGGTGCTTCTTCTTCTCTTTATTGAGGGTCTCCCATTGTTTGCATATGAGCAACAAATGCTCTCTCTCCTTTTCATTGCCAAAACTAATTTGGACGTGTTCGTTGTAGGCTTTGTATCACTCGATAAGATCTTTGACAGTGAGAGACTTCATGTCCACACACTACTCGATGGAGGTGATGAGTTGCATGTGCAGCACGAAGAAACCTGTGAACAATGGCAACTTCATCCACCGTGGTGTCGCCCAATGCATAGATGCCGGTGACGACGGATATCACCCGACCAGTGAAGTCTTCAACAGTCTCCCCTTCTTCCATCTTCAACCCCTCGAAGTCCCTCTTGAGGGTCTGTAGTTTGGCTTCGTGCACGCGTTCGTGCCCCATGTGTGTTGTCTTGATTGCCTCCATGCTGATTTCGCTGTGTCTTTCCTGACAAGGAAATACATGAGTCCTTCGACATAGATTGGTAGATGGCGTACAAAGCCAACCGGTTCTTCTGGTACTCGACGGCACCAGGTTCAACTGCTTCCCACACATCTTGGGCTTGAAGAGCGACATACATCTTTATTGCCCAAATCACGTAGTTCGTGCGAGTGAGTTGCGGACATGATAACGTCACTGTGCTCTTCCTCTCCACCACTTGCGAAGTGGATGGACCACCTCGTAGTAGGCCTCGCACTGCGGTCGAAGACATACTCCTTCCTCCCCTCAGCATCTTCTCTGACACACAGGATTCTAACTTACGGAAATTACCAAGGCTTCTTCTCCGACACACGAAAGTCTTCCCTCGGTTTCTTCTTCTCTGACACACGAAGGTCTTCCAAGGCTCCAATACCCTGACACATAGGAATTACCAAGCTCTGATACCAATTGTTGACTAAGACAGATCAAAAATGCACACACTCAGTGGTCATAAACACACACGAACACCTTTGCTCAACTCAAGACATACAAGAGTTTTTTTTGCTACGTAATGCCATACATCTTTTCTATTTTCTCTTCTTTATACACTACTCAATAAAACAAACGGTTACAAAAAATTTGATGGTGTACTAACTACACCACTAATACTTTTGTTACGTGCATGCTATCACTAACTACACCACGACTCATTGACTCAGCTGACGCCCAGTGATGACTTACTACCACTGTGCCTCTTCCACGACTACTCGACCATGTTGTCTTCGACCATAGTGCCTTCGACTATGTTCAACCATGGCTTCTATGACCATGGTGTCTTCGATTACGGCTCTTCGACCACGGCTGCAACTCGACTTATGAGAACTTTGACCACGGCTTCTCGACCACGGTAGCTATGACTACTGATCACTCGACTTACGAGTGGTTCATTATAACTTACCAGCACTATAGCTACTTACTAGTGGTTCACTGTAGCTGCGACTACTGTAGCTATGACTACTGTAGCACTCGGACACACCGACTGCTATAGTAATGCTACACTACTACAGTGAATCTTGGACCACGCAGTGACACTACGATTGCTATAGTTTATCTTCGACCATGTAGTACTCGACCCACGAGTACTCTACTTCGGAGTCTCCTTCTCTGGGATCTTTGACCACACAGTACTCGACACACAAGTGCTCTACTCCGGAGTCACCTTCTTCAGGATGTTTGACCACACAGTACTCGACATACGAGTACTCTACTTCGGGATCTTCCACTGCTACAGTACTCGATACACGAGTACACAACATACGACTACAACACACGAGTACACAACATACGACTATAAAGTATACGACACATGAGTACTTGACACCGACCACTATCAATAAGAAGATTAGTTCCAACAAGTAATTAATAGAGTTATGATGAGCAATCTCTTTTGCAAGGGGGGTCGTACCTCTTCTCTATGGCCTCTTGAGGAATAGCAAGAAATTGAGTTTTGCGGTGCCATTCTAGTATGTTTCTAGCAAGTTTGCAATTCATCTTTAGACTGATGTCCCCATCGAACAACATCTGCTTCATCCATATTCTGCCGACCTTGGTTGTTCAAAAGTAGGGAATTTTTAAAACTTTCTCTTGCATTTTTCTGGCATTCAAATTTTTTCTAAATATTTATTTGCAATCTCTTGAGTTTTGTGACATACAAATTAATATATTGAGAGATAATATCCAAGTAAAAAAACAATAATAAAGTCAATGAAAGATATGGGAATAATTTAACACAATGAATTACAAATTCTAAACTAATTCTAAATTGCACTCAAATCTAGAAATCAAATTGAATAAAAATCCACCTTAAGTCAAATTGACCAAACAAATATTAAAAGCTCACATTTAAATAATTAAATTGAGAATTCAAATTTTGAAAATCACACAAAACTCAAAATCAATAAACCCTAATGTAAGTAAAAATTTAAATTAAAAATCTAAATTTCAAATCTTGGCTTGAGCCCTTCATTTTCTCTTTTTCTTCCCTTTCCCTTTTTCTCTCTCACTTCCGTGTGGGCCCCAGTTTCTTTTTCTTTTCCTCCTCCCTCTCTTCTGATCTCTCCTGCACACGGGCCCGCTCTCCCTTTTTTCTTCCTTCTCTCCCTCCTCCTTCCCTCTCTGCTTGCAGGCCCATTTCCCTACCTCCTCCTTTCTCTACGCCCTTCTCTCTTCTTTCTCTGTCTTCTTCCCCGACTCCTCTCTCCGCTCGCATCACTGCAGTCCTGCCCCTCCCTGTTCCTACATCACCGCATGGCCCCGTCTCCATCTCATCGCGCACGTCACTGCCCCCGCTGGGCTCGCGTCACCTCGACCCCGCTGCTCTTGTGTGCGCGCCATGCCTTGCTCCTGTCACCTTGACGTCATTTCTGTTGCCATCCTTCCAGTCTCGTGTCATTGCTGCTGTGTCACCACGCCTGCCTCCCTCCCCATCATACCCTGCGCCAAGCCGGCCCCACCCGCGCTCTGCCCTGATTTCCTCGTCGCCCATGCCCTGCAGCCAATCGCTCGCACGTCACTGGCCACGCCCCAGTCCATTCCGCGCCCTGTTCACCTGTCGTCGGCTATAGTTTCCCCCACCGTTCCTTGTGGCTATAAATGGCCTCTCTAGAAACACCATTGTTCCCTGTGCCTTCCCCCATTCATTCCCTTCTTCCTCCCCTGCTCAGCCCGAGCTCGAGTGCCAGCCCAGAACACTGGCCACCACCGCCTCACGCCTCCCTGGCAACTCCAGCGATGCCATCGCAGCGATGATCACGTCACATCTTGCCTCCACCTCCCTTCTACCCCCGCTCCGAGCCAATTGAACTTTTGTTCACCCAAGCACTCGAGCCGGCCATCTTCCCTAACTCTGACCAAAATTGCCACCACCAGTGCCGCCACCTCCTCGGGCGACATTTTCTCGATTCCGCGTGGTGGGAGCGACCACGCGGCACCCTGAAGCTCTCCCAACTGCCAGCCGGCACCCTCCACAACCCGAGCTTCCCCTCCACGGCGGCTCGCCCCCGCCGCCGCCCATGCACGACGCCGGCCTCCCCTGGTGGCTCTCCAACTCGGCCATTGGCTCGGTAAGCTTACCCTCCATTCCCTCCTGCTCATGCACACCCCCAAATTCTCCCCTCCTCCACACCGGCGCTGCCGCCCCGAGCCCACCTCGCCACCAACCGCTTCAAGCTGCCGCCAGCCCACCTCGTCGCCGCCCCGGCCAACGCGCCGCCTCCGGTAGCTTGACCACCTCCCCCACACCCCATTTTGGCGGTCACCAACGCCCCTCCGGCCGCCGCTTGCCGCTGGCAAGGCCGCTCTCCGACCAGCCCAGCATCCTCTGTTTTGACCCCCCCACTACCCACGGCTCTTTTTATTTCCTGTGCCTTCTTAGTCAGCCCAGACCTTCGGCCCATTTGGCTAACCGAGCGCGCATAACACACAGAGTCCCCAGGTCCCGAGTTCGACTCCCACAATCCAATTCAATTAAGGAAAATTAGGGAATAATCTAGGGAAGCTAATATAATTTAATTAGGATGTAAAAGGAGCTATGAAAGATTTAAATTTGGATTAGTTATCATAATGAATAATTAATGTGCCCTTAGTATTTATTTAAAATATAATTATTAATTAAAGGCCTTAATAAAAGAAAAATGACTTGGGTTAAATGTCCAAATTTAATAAAGATTACCCTTAATTATAATTATATATATATGCCCTAACATTTATCATGCCACCATGAAATAAATCTTAGTGGTAAATTTTTGCTAAATAGCAAATATTGAAATGTGACCCTGTAAAACAAGCTTTACCCAGATAAATAATTTTAAATTAAACACTAAAGCTAAGCCTAATAATAACCGAAGTATAGACAAAATGACAATGTGTCATTAGTTAAATCTTAACTTTAGAATTAGTTGAGCATAAATGTATACAACCAGCTAGGGCCCGTATAAATAGATCTAAATTCAAATTAAACTATGCCTAGTAATAACTAAGGGTGCATAAAATATTGTACCACAAAATGCTATAAACCCAGAATCTAAGATTGACTTGATAAGCTAAAAATTGTATACATCTCATATAGCAGATGCCCTGAATATAAACACTCGACAAAATAATACCCAGCTAAACTTGTACACCGATTCATAGGTCTAACCTGACTCATGGAACTTCCTTGATAAATACAAAAATAATAAAAGAGGTTATTAATAGAAAGATCGAGTCATCGTATTCTACCACTGACCTTGCCTCAAATCAACCGAATCACCCATTAACTCATAATAAAGCTAAATTAAGTTTATTCGGATTTATTTGGGGCTTTTGAGTTATTTGATTTTACTTGGATTCAGTCGTTTAGTGCGCAATTAGAAACTAGAGTCTTGAAGATTCTAAGGGTCAAGCAAGATCAAGATCGAAGTAAAGACAAAGACCAAGGACTAAAGACCATCGCATGAGATAGCTTCGAGTGAGCTCAAGACTGCGGTAAACCGCGCAAGGCGAGTCAATACTTTGGTCATGTTGAACCTACATTTTCTACAAATTACTTTGGTTTAAATTATCAAATTGCATGTTGTTATTTTACATACAAATACACGTTTAATTTAGGATTCTAGTTATATGCCCATCGTTTAACTTCAGTAATATTACACCTCCTTTGGAATATTTGGATATGTGAACCTTGTCACCCTAGTAAAATTATAATGGTAACCTTTCAAAAATAAGTCCGTAATTATACGCTATGCTTAGTATTGCTTAGATACTCGGGGGCGCTGAAATGCCCCAAGCATCACTTTTAATCATGAGAAAAGTTGGTTGGGCAGTCATGGTGGTAATGATTGGTATATGTTGGATATGATTATTTTATGCTCCCAAAAACCTCAAATTGCTTATCTGTCTGGGCGGATGGATCGGGGGTATGGTGTAGTGGTGCACGAGAGTGTGGTTTATGCTAGAACCGCCCAGATAACCCTAAGGACCGAATCTTGTCATAACCTTTTATGTAAAACAAATACAACCACAAGTATGTAAAGTACAACTTGGCTAAGTAAATTTACCGGACCTTGAAAATCATCATCGTCGGTGGAGGAGGTGAGGTAGTGCAAGCGGCTATCTGTGTGACGGCTTGAATGGGACACTCGTAGAGGGTGAAGTTTTCCGTGGCGGCTAGTAGTGTGGGTAGCCAGCTGCTAATCGTTCAGAGGAAGAACATCCCGCACAATGTATGGGACCCAATGCAAGTGGGAGCGACCCATCGGGTGAGATGATGGAAGGGGCGAGGTATTTTGAACGGTTACTATGATGGTTTGCTCAACCACATGACTAAGGAATCGTGTGGGGCAATGAGCGGACTGTCTCTTGTGAGTAAAGTGTGCAAATTCTGCAAAGTCAAAACCATTCGAATAGCCGTGCCCACGGTCAAGGGTGGACATGGGAACTTAACCAGATATAGTTCTATTTCAAAAACTTTGTGGGTGGAATTGGAAAAGTGGAGGGCAGTGGAAAGCCCTGTTTTATGTTGCCCTGGGTGTCGTCCCAATGATAATGTAAGCGGCTATAATGCTGAAGGTCTAGCATATGGTGCAGAAACCATGTAATGGTGGATGGAATCTGGATCGCTATTATTATTGCATTCTTTTACGCATTATGTTTTAGTTCAAAACTGTTAGGTCTCAGGAATTTTCTATGTATCATATTTTAAAATAATAATAATACTTCTTTTCTTACAAAATAAAGTGTAGGGAAGGATAAATAGAGTCGTAAGTAAAAAAGATGGATGTTTGTGGTAAACACATAAAGATATTGGTGGGTTTCGTGTCGATCATCAAAAAGAAACGATAGTGTGAATTCTGGGAAGATAAATTGGTCGAGCCTAAATAGATTGGCTAGATGGATGAATTAAATGATTTTTGGAAAATTAGGGAGTGCGAAAGTAATTGCTGGATTACGACACTGATAATTAATATGAGTTCTTGGGAGATGTTGACAATAATGGGATGATAGAATATGATTGATTACTTGATGGGTCAATTGAATTTTGGGGATTTGTAGAACTATTGGAATATAAACTTGATCAATAATATTCCTGGTAGATGTATACTAGTAAATTAGTTAGAGATAAATAATAGAAATATAAGGATGATTACTGGAAGAGCAAATTATGGTTTTAGATCAATAGTAGAAAGGATTGAATTATTACGAAGTCCTGATACAAATGATACCGGTGGATTTAAAAGTAATTATTTGGGATAATCATTAGAATTCCAGAAATTAAGAGTTGATGAATAGCAACCGTAAGATTGGATTATTAGGAATTCAGAACATAAAATGTAGGACCAAAATGGCGACAGAGGGGGGTGAATGTCGCTCGCTTCAAAATCGCCCCCGAGAAAACGAACACCGATTTTTCAAAAAGATGCAAAACAAAGCAACTCACAGAAAATTAAAATTAATTTTGCTGAAATCTGGAACGCATGCGATACTACAAAATTCAGCATAAATCAGATATTAACCAGTAAAAATTTCAGCTGAAAATAACACTGTTTGATCTGCATGCAAAATTATTGAAAAACAGCACAAAAGAAAAAGAAAAAGGCACTAAAGAGCTTCACTAGCAGGAGAGAAAAATATGAGCAGCCGAGAGCAATAATGGAGAAGTGATATTTCTTGTTATTGGACAGGCTCCACAAAGCAAAAGAAAACTGAAGTTCTGACTGCTAGCTGAAAGCAATAAGGCCCCGTTTGGCAGAGCTCTAGCTCTAGAAAATCTGTAGATTTCCTAGAGTTGATCATCTGTAACTCTAGAAAATCCTGGATCTAGAGTTGCAGACATGTTAAGTGTATTTACATGACTCATTTCATTTATATTATATATTAAATAAAAATATTTAAATCACTTTAATTTAGTCAACAAACTACAGATCCATCATAGATCTCGGAGCTAGAGCTGTGCCAAACGGGGCCTAAAAGTCCTGAAAACTGCTACGAACTGCACAGGACTTCAACCAAAAGAAGGATGGTTCGACAGGAGACAAATGATTGATAAACGCTTGTTTTTCACTCTGCCGAGAAGGCCTTGCAGACTGAAAAGAACAAGTATTGCAAGCATTTTAGAGCCAACCGAAAGAACACAAACTAGGCACTTTGCTCACGGATCAAGAAGAAGCAGCGCTCAAGAAGGCATAGACTAGCAAAAAGAATTGCATCCGAACACAAGAAGAAGAAGTGCAGATTTCTACGGCCGATTGCAGTGAATGGGAAGATAACCCAAACACTGAGATCTTCTTGCCGATAGAAAAGGAGATCAAGAAACAACTTTGAAGCACCCTTTTTGCTCATGGGTATGCTGCCATCAAACGATCATAAATTTATCCCATTTCATAGCAAAAAGATCCAACTACTAGACCCCAAAAAAACCAACTCAAAACTAAATCAAGATCACATTGAAAGACAAGAACACAAGAACAAGGCGCTCAACCAAAAGATCTCATAAACACGATACGGAGACATACATGATTACATAGAGTTGTTTACATCTCAGTCAAGCCCTCTCTCAATCTCACACCAAGTCCCCATACATGCTTAGGAGATCAAGAACACAACCCTATTTCATACAACCATGGAGAGACACAAATAAAAACCCTAACTCTTACACCCACTCTCTCAAAATTTCAGCACACATCTCCCTCTCTATTTATAGCCTCCACTAATGGGTTTGCACCATGCTTTACCCATTAGGCCTTCAATAACTCGGCGCTTTATCCAAACCCGCTTCCTTTTGTGCCGCTTTGCGTTTTTACCGAAACGCCCCTCGCGCACCTTCCAGGAAGCTTCCTCATCCCTTGCCTCACAAGCCACGCAGCTTCGCCGTCTTCGGCACACCTCGACCATTCTGACCTCAGCGCCACCTGCGCCTAGTCCGGTCCGTCGTGCCTCGCCACGACTCCACCTCGAGTCCACGTCGTTTTCGACACATCCCGACCGTTCTGACCTCAGCGCCACCTGCGCTTAGTCCGGTCCTCCGTGTCTCGCCACGACTCCACTTGATGTCCTGCAGCCACACAGACAAGAAACACGTTACATAGCACCGCTCGATACATGAAAGCATACATACCATCATACTTACCACAGATGAAGTCCAAACCTGTCAAACCAAAGAATCAGCGTCCTAATCCCATATGACCAAGTTTGACCAAATCGACCGAGTCTGATTGCACATGCAACGACTCGACTCCGAACCACTCAAACCAAACTCGACTTACCTAAACCAAAGTCAATTACTCATCACTCACATGTGGTCACGACCACATGGTCTCTCAATCTCCCCATTGATGAGTATATTGACAAACCTCGAAAAAGCGTGAAGTTGAGTTTGAAATGCAAGAAAAAAATCAATCATGGTCCAAAGGAAAGAGAAATGATGCTAATGACCATGTCGACACAAGGAGCAAAAGAAAGAACAAGTTTTCCTCAAAGCTCCCGAAAATGGCTTTTTCTACCACTATTCTCCCCCTTTTGGCAATAAACACATCAAGGATGCAAAAGAGAGAATAAGGCATGTCAATGTATGAATATGTCTGAAGGTTGTTCATTTAAGCATTTAGAGCCATGAGAATTATCCACGATGACCATAATGAACTACACCAAGCCATAACTCAATAAAAGGCTATCTAGATCATGACAAGATACGTATATCCTAGCTAGAGCACATAGATGATGATCTGAAATGTAATGCATTTTATGAGCATGTCAAGTCATCAATAAGCAAAGTCTAACCAGAGATATCCAAGGATGATGCAGGCCATGTCAATAAGCTAAGCAGAACTAAGAAGCTACAATTGATACCAAATAGAGTGCTATGCTCAAGAATGAAACATTGATACAAGTACTTGTTCCTTTTTGTAGTTTAAGCAAATTGAGCACATAAAACATTGTCTTTTTAAAGCTCATGATCGTTTCCAACCCAAATTTTGTTATGTGCTAGATCTCAAGCCTTATGCGACTACTCCAAGCAAGAAGCTTAAGAAGATAGTCTAGGTCATCCAAAACTCCCCTGAGTTCATGCCTAGTGCAATGGCAAGCCGTCTCATGAGAAAGAATTGGTGAGATCAGTTTTTTCGCACAAAAGAGATCATTTTGCTTTTTAAAGAGTTGAACTCACTCATGTTGCATCAAGAGACTAAGAAAGCTCAATCTAAGGCTCAATAGAGATTCAACGCTCAACTCAGCCTATTTGACATGGCATGAATCATAAAGGGATAGCTCAAGAAAGACTAGACTCAATTGCTATCCTGACAAGTTTTAATGTAAGTTGAGCAAGTTTAATTAACTTATCATGGCAAAAGCTAGGCTACACATATGAAGTTATGATAAATCTAGCAACTAAGCACAAATTATGGAAAGGTGTAAAGCATCGTAAACATGTCATAACAGGATAATAATCAAGGCTCAATGTAGTTATCTTACAATGCTAGATGCTGAAAATGCAGAAAATCCAGCTCCCCCTCAACATGTGATGCAACTTTTAGTTCAAGTTGAGTTAAGTCAATATTAAGCTCCAGAAGCTCCCAAATGAACACCCCCTGAACCAAAGCAATAAAAACGAGAAGCTGGCAAGGAAAACCAAACAAGCAGTCCTTAAAGCATAGATAAGAAATAGAGACAACTATGGCTCAGACAGACTCTCATCTACCCGATATGACTCCAGGACTATTAGCTTGACCGTAAAACACACACACTAGAGAGCAAACACGTACCCTGTCTACCCGAGGGTGGCCCAACCCTCGCTAGAACTTACAAGAAGTGAGTGAGCTCAATCTAGTGAGATAAGAAACAGCTAATAAGAAGCATCCTGGAAGCACAAGATAAGAAGGTAATAAGAAGCATCCTTCGCAGCTGCCTCCTCCTTCCGCCTTCTTCGCCCAGAGGTGCATTTTCGCATTACCCCATCCCTCTTGCCACAGCTCGCAGCTGCTGACACGTCGGGCCCAACCGTAGGCATCGTCCTCCACTTCGTGAATGCACCACTGGAGTGAGCTCAGTAATTGTAGCCACTACAGTGGTCACATGTACCGCTGCAAAAGCTGATGCCATTGACCTCCTCAAGTGCCTTGCACAGAGCCCCGTTTTGTTTCTCTACTTCCTGCAGCTATTGGCGAGAGAGAGACCGTGCCACATGCTACCTTCGTTTATGGCTCTAGCTCACATGCCCGACTCGCCCTGCCATGGCCAACTCTGTCTCTAGTGAGATAAACTCTCAATGCCACTGTCTCTTTTTCGCCTTGTCCTCCACTGAGAAAAAGCCCTCAAGCCAATTCTTGTTTGGTGCAACATAGCGTCAGATCGTCGTTGCGTAGTTTCCTCTCCGGTGAGCGTTGTCCTTTTGACCATCTCCTTTCCTGTCTCTGTGTGCTCATCTTGGCTAGCTCTACATCACTGTCGATTTTCGTCACTACTGAAGCCATCATCTTCGCCGCTACTCACTGTCGTGCAACCATTCCATAGCTCCGATGTCATTGATGCCACCGTCCTGCTCCTGGTGAGATGCTGATTCTAGTACACTATTGTTTTCACCTCACCTCAGTAGTTTTCTTGGTCCCCGCCATGGCCATGCCTAGCTTCACCGTGGTCACTGTTCCGGGGAACATTGGTCTCTGTGCCGCCTAGTGTCACCTCCTCCCCAGCCTTCCATCCCATGCGTCTTATTGGCCCAAGCACCACCGTAGCATGTGCATGCTTGCCATCGAGCTCGGCCGCCTCTGTTTTCCAAGTGGCTAATGAGTTGGCCCACCTGTCAGCTTGGTTAATCACGTCTTTAGGATTAATTTAAAACAAATCAAGTTGGTTTAGACTAGAAGTGAAAACGGATGGATAATAGCTCTGTCATATTTGTTTTTATTTTTTCAGATGCAAATACAAATACGAATATCCAAATACCAATGCGAATACTGTTGAATACAGATATACATCGAATACGAATCAAAACTAATGCGGTCACAAATGTTTCTCGGAATATGAAAACTGCTTAAACTATTTGCATGACAGCAACCGAAACAAATAATTAGTATATGCAATAAAAATTTTCACGGATTCTATGTATTTTCTGTAATCAAATAATATATATCATCAATAAATATAGGAAACAGCAAGACCACAACAACAGTAAGAATCTCCATCAAACAAAAAGAATTATAAATGGTTCATCATCAAAACACCTTTTTAATGTACGTGTATGCACATTTTTAATGTAAAATGACTTAGTATTCTCTCCCATATATGCTTTATTTACTACTTTTGCTTAAGACTCGATATCTATTGCCTACCTCATAAACATTGCACAATTCATTATAAAACAATTTTAATTAAAATTAATTCATTTTTATACACAATGAATGCATTTTTGAACTCCCAAGAACAAATAATGTCTAGACCCAGAATTTGATTCTGAGTCTCACGATTATTGGCTAGCACACACATCCAGCATTAACATATCACGTCCATACACGATAAATAAACAATGTAGTATATGTACATAACAACCAAACATATACCTATATGGCAAGGTTTACAACACAAAGGCTAATCGACCAAATAGTTCACATAAAGGTTTAGCGGAAACAAAGTTTGAAAGGGGCACAAAAAACCAGCAAGCATGTCTTAGCCCATCTACAGTAAACTGACTAGGTTAAACCTGGAATTTAGAGTCATCATTGCCAAAACCTATCGCATAGAAGTAACCATACGATGAGTCTTCTTCCACATCTTCTAAATATCTCCAACAAGCAATCATGGGTACAATGATGTACTCCGCAAGACTTTGAAGCAAAGTATATTAACATGCAAGCTTAATCAAAGGAAGCTAGCTAAACTATAACATTTATACCTGAAGTAGAAGTCTTACTTCCCTTCTTCTTTTCTAGTTCTGCCAAGTACTTTTTACAGTTCCTCTTCCAATGCCCAATCCCTTGGCAATGGTAGCAAATGGTATCTTGTGTAGCACCAATCTTAAGCTTCTGAAGTTTAGATTTAACACTCGAGATCTCATCTTGAGTTTTGCCCATGCCCTTTTTTTTGCTCAAAGCTTTAGTCTTCTTTTTGAAGTTGGTAGTTTTCTGAACCATCATCACATGATTAGAGCTTTTCTTAATACTCTCCTCGATTGACTTGAGCATCCCATGCAACTCGGTCATTAACTTCTCCATACCATTCATATGAAAGTTCAAAACTCTCAAAGCTCAAAGCTCGGAGGGAGTGACTAGAGAATCGCATCAGTAGCCAACTCTTGGCTAAGGGGGAAAACCAAGTTTTTTCAAACTCTCAATATATCCAATCATCTTGATCACATGAGAGCTGACCAGACTTCCTTTAGCTAACTTGCATGCAAACAATGACTTAGAGGTGTTGTACCTTTAAGCCCTTGCCTGGTTCTCAAACAAGCCTTTAAGACCCACAATTATATTGTAAACATCCGTGTTCTCATATTGCTTCTGAAGCTCAGAGTTCATAGTCGCAAGCATGAGACAGCTAACATCAAGTGAGTTATTGCAATGTTTCTCATAATCATTCTTTTGAGCATGAGTAGCATCTGCAGTTGGTTCATCTAGATATAGAACCTCTAGAATATATTCCTTCTTTTTTTTGCTTGAGAACAATTCTCAAGTTGCGATACCAATCAATAACATTTGTTCCAATGAGTTTTTCATTTTTAAGAATAGATCGCAGGTTAAAACTGGGTGTGGAGGAAGTAGATGGTGGCATTGTCTACAACATAAAAAGTATATGCTAAAATCAGCACTATGTTTATGTGAAATCTTTCATTAAACAATTTAACAAAATATACTCCCACTATATGTTTAAAAATCAAATACCCTTCAATAATATATAGTGAGTCAAGATCCATATTTCACTAAGTCCTAGTGAGCTTTGGCATCACTGCTAGAAACCTAGCAACGTAGGTAAACAACTATTGCTAATTACATCACATGTAACTCTTGTTTGTTGAGTGACATCCATATGTCCCGGCCTCAACACTATGCCCCTAGACCCAAAACCATTTTGATAGCCTAGTTAAGTTAAACAAATATTATGCATGAAGTGTTCAACACTTTATCCTATCTTATTGAAATAATTAATGGCACCCTACTTTGGTAGACCTACCAGTTAATGATCAAAATCTTGATAGGTACAAATATTGGAAGGGATGATCTACCAATATAAGATTATTAAGAGTCAATGAATATACAAGAGAACATCTTCTCTTGGTGATATATATATATATATATATATATATATATATATATATATATATATATATATATATATATATATATATATATATATATATATATATATATATATATATATATATATATAGGAAAATAACATAAGGCACCTTAGTGCCTAGGCACCAACATCAAGAACCGTCCGATACACGTGTATGATTGATAATTTTTTTGAGTTTGGGTATGGAAATGTTTTATACCCTTGATATATTTATGGTAAGTAAGTTTTGAACTCAGTTCAAACTAGTTTGAACTACTTTTGAGTTCAATGCGACTACAGTGAGTATATACCATAAAAATAGTTCAAACTAATTAAACTGAAGTTGAATTTAGTTTTTTTCGGAGTTTGACATCTCAAATATACTTTTTTATGGGTATATGAAGATACCCACATCAAACGTTGCAAATCTCAAAGCAAATCAACGGATATTGATATGGGTGCCTAGGCACCAAGGTGCATGAAACACTCGTCCTATATATATATATATATATATATATATATATATATATATATATATATATATATATATATATATATATATATATATATATATATGTTTGTGAAAGAAAAATCAGGTCTCCTGATAAATACAAGTTCTGTACACTCCCCCCTCACCCCCCCTCTCTAGTACGAGTATTTTACAAAAATTTAAAAAATTTGCTGACACCGCCTATGAAATATTTATCAATTATTACATTGAAGTCGCATCAGAGCTTTCCATCACAGCCACAAGTAATCTTGGCATCGGGGGCTTATCAAGCTCCTGTAGACCTTCAAGAACCCGGACCACTTCAACCATTGTCGGTCGATCAAACTCATTTTCTTGGATGCACCAACATGCAACTTTGCAAATCCTTTCAGCCTCTTCCAAATTGAAAACCCCATGCAATTGCTGATCCACCAAACTCCGCACATCTCCTTCAAGAAGCCGACAGAAGGCTCACACAGGGAAATAAGCAGCATGATGACTGTTGCTAGTGTACACTTCAGGTTTTGAATTCCTCTCTCCTGATATGATTTCTAACAGTACCATACCGAAGCTGTAAACATCAACTTTTTGTGTAATAGCAACTCCGCTAATCCACTCTGGGGCAAGATACCCTATAGTTCCTTTGACTGTAGTCATAGCTCGGCTAAAATCCCTTCCTAGAATCTTTGCCATCCCAAAGTCTGCAATTTTAGGAACAAATGATGCATCGAGAAGTATATTTTGTGGCTTAATATCACAGTGTATGATGCATTCACGGCAACTCTCGTGCAAGTAGGACAATCCTCTAGCAACTCCTATAGCTATTTGATACCTGGTGCTCCAATTTAGGACAGTAGCATTGCTCTGAAATAGATGGACATCCAGAGAACGATTTAACATGTGTTCATAAACAAGTAGCCTCTTATCACCTTCGCAGCAGAAACCAATCAATTTGACTAGGTTGATATGTTGGATCAATCCAATTGAACTCACCTCAGCCCTGAACTGCTTCTCTCCCTGACGGGCACCGTCAAGCCTTTTCACTGCTATTGCGGTCGACTCATTTAACACTCCCTTGAATACACAACCAAAACCACCTCCACCCAGCTTTTCTGAGAAATTTTTAGTGGCATGACGTAAATCAATGTATCTAAAGGCTATAATTCCACCACAATCTTGCATTCTGTTTAATGGCCAACCACACCACTTGTATTTGTTCCTCCAAATCAATAACAACAGCATGAGTACCAGTAACCCAAAACCAACAATGCTTGCAGTAGTAACAACTCCAACGATTGGTGCCCTTTTGTTTTTTCTCCAACTTTGCAAATCTTTGGCGGCAAGGCGAAGGTAAAGAATCTGTCCATCAGTGTTCGAAATGCCATCATACTGCTCTACATCAAGCAATTCTCCATGCCAGACAGAGCATCTGCTACTGCCATAGGAATAAGCAACGCAAGAGCAGTATTTGACACAAGCTTCTTCACATTCGCTCACATTGTCAACTGCTGTGATTTGGGCGTTATAGGGCAATGTAACACCAGGTATAGGGTAGAACATGTCTGTTGAACCGTGCCGTGTTATTGTTACCACCGCAATCTAATGGAGTATTTCTTATGCACCCGCCAGTTCGATCACCAAGCTCCCAATCATCAGGTGACTTCCGAGAGAAGCCCTTCATGCAATCACAGAATAGAGCTGAATTGCCGTTGCAGATCGTGAAAGGTCCACAGGTTGCATACACTGTGCACGGATCATTGGGTTTGACATACAAGATTACCCAATCCTGTTTGGTTTCCGACCAAAGAAACATCTTGATCTGACCAGAGATGTCTAGTAAGCTGAATATGGCAAGTGATTCAGCCAATAAAGTACACATGTAGTACTCCTCTTCATTGTTATCAACATGTACGAAGTTATCCATACTACTGAAGCGTGGATCCATCCCTGGCACCGAGTTCACGCGTCCAATCCATTTTCCGAATGACCAATACACTACAGTGGAGTTGCAGTGCCTGAGGACGATCCCTCTGTCACCGTTGGTGTCTAGTTCAAGGCAGTATGAGCCAAGACCCGGATCAATCAGGTTCTTCTTCGAGATGAGACGACGATTCAAACCAGTGACCTTATTCCAGCCAACCTTCGCGCCATGAAGCATAACATCTGTTGGGTAGTCAAAGCTCTGCCACCACACCTCGGATGGGTCTGAGGCATCCCGTATGACAAGGTTTCCAGTGTTGGAGAGCACAACACTAGTGCTGTTGCTGGTTTTTGTCCTATTGACAATTTGACTGGACCAGATTATTGATGCACTGGCATGGTTTAGGATGATAAGATTGCCATCGATTGAGATTTTCAGCTGTGTTAGTTTGATGTTGGGATCAACGATTGGCTTGTCTCTATTAGCAATCCATACAGGAGTGAACTTGGGTATCCTGTTAAACCATATGCCAAGGTACCAGTTGGGCAAGGTGGTGTTGTCGGAGGACTTACTGATGCCTTTTTGGAAGAAGCCAAGAGCGAACTTGCCGCTTCTTGAGACGAGCTTGTCACCGACGGCGAGCGCTTGGCCTACCGTGAGAGTATCATTTGCGGTAGAACATGAAGGAGTGTGCAGGGAGAAGAGAAGAAGCCCGAAGAGTAGGAAGAGGGGAGGCATGGAGGAGAGAGTGAATCGGAGAACAGAGGAAGTATGACGATGGATGCATACACATGTGTGCTGCTTTGCTATTTGGAGAGGGAAGAATAAATATGTGGAATGAGGTTGAACAGAACACACACGGTAGGAACTCCATCTGTGGAAAGTTGATGCAACTTTGATTGTTCAACTGACGGGTGTTGTAAATAATCTTGTTTTAGAGTCATGTGCAAAATTTGGGTGTAATCGAAGTCGAATTGCAGCCGCAATTCAAAGTCTTAGTTGGAAACGGAGTAGAAGTCGTATTAGAATCGGAGTCGGAATCTGAAATATAATCGTAGTCGAACCCGCGTTGAATTAGAACAGCCGGGTATAAAAAGAGGCTTAGAGCCATGTATTCGATAGACCAAGCAATTGAGAAAAGACCAAAAAGAGGGAGAAACACAGAGCATTGTTTTGTTGTGTGTTTGCGCAAGACGTGGTCGGAAGGACTCACGATCACCACAAGCGTGATCGGGAGGAGTTACGACCACGGCAAAGTTCCAGCAGGCGTAGTCGGGAGGCGCTACGACCACGGCAAAGGAACAGTGATTTTACGACTACGCCGAGAAGGTTAGTACATGATTGAAAGCGACTCCGATCACGTTGAAAGAAGTGAACGTAGTCGAAAGGGTGTTCGACTACGGTGAACAGTGATCGCCAGCATCACTGCGTGATCGTAGATGGCTTCGATCACGGTATCTCGAGCGGCTGAAGGAAGGCAGCGGCAGCAATATCGCAGAGCGGTCGAAAATTGCTACAGTAAATTTACGACCACGTTGAAAAAACGATCGGAGGAGATTGAGGCGATCGGAACTGGTCGTAAGCATCTAGGATCGGTCGTACTCAATTCTATCTGGTTGTAAACGACTCTAACAAGTCGTAAAAGGTCCTGGGAGGTCGTAAGACCTCACAACAGTTGGTATCAGAGCCTCGGTGAACCATGGTGGAGGCTTCAAAGATGAAGGAAAGCGTGTCGCTGCAGTACCCGATCCTCAGTTCGGATAATTACCCGATCTGGGCGATGAAGATGAAGGTCAACATGATCGCACAGGGAGTCTGGGGTGCGGTTGAACCGAAGGAGAAGGACAAGGTCCTCGATGATCGTCTCGACAAGATGGCGATGGCAGCGATCTATCAAGCTGTGCCCGACTCGATGATGCGACAGCTGATCGGTAAGGAGACGGCGAGAGACGTCTGGACTACTCTGCAGATAATGCACCAAGGAGTAGATCGAGTGAAGGAAGTTCGACTTCAAACATTGAGGAGTGAGTTTGAATCATTGAAGATGGGAAAAGACCAGACGGTGGAAGAATTCTCTGGGAAGTTTAATGAAGTCATAAACGAGATCAAATCTCTCAGCGACGACTTGAAAGATGAGGTGGCGGTAAAGAAGTATCTACGAGTACTGCCGGAGAAGTTTCTCCCGGTCGTAACTACGATCACGTACTCACAAGACCTCTCGAAGATGAAGGTCGAGGAGGTAACTGGGGCGCTCAGAGCACACGAGCAGCTTCTGAAGAGTTACCAAACCGACAATGAAGGAAAAGGGCCTTACAACCAACAAGCATTGTTTGTAAAGGATGACACGAGGAACCGAGGAGAATCGTCATCAAGGGGCAGTCGTGGACGTGGTCGTGGCCGCAGCGCGTCTCATGGCGAGGACAAGGGCGAGGCTATGGCGAGTGGCCGTGGAAGAGGTGGTCGAGGAGGTCGTGGTGGTCATGGAGATGGCAATCACCGACGGACAAATCTGACATCGATGCTACACATGCGAAATTCGGACATTACGTTGCCGAATGTCGGAGCCACATCGATGCCATAAGCGCAAGAAGTATGGTCACTATGCTGCGAATTGCCGCAGAAAAGAAAGCAGAGGAAGCAAACCTGGCTCAAACGGATGAGCACAAAGAGCCGACATTGCTGTTGTCGCTCAGACCGCGCATTTAACCGACAATGGTTCTATTAAACGAGGAGAAAGTGTTTCCAGTCCGTTGGAGAAAGGAGAGCAGACTCAAGAGCGGACGGCAGACTGGTATCTCGACAACGGAGCCAGCAACCACATGACGGGTACGTACTCGATGTTTTACGAATTAAATAAGAATGTGCTTGGAAGAGTACAGTTCGGAGACGGCTCGACCATTCAGATAAAAGGGAGAGGCACGATCTCGATATGATGCAAGGATGGAAGCGAGGAGATTGTCGAATGTATACTACATTCCAAGTCTACGAAGCAACATTATAAGCCTTGGACAATTGACTGAAGAAGGTTGTCGGATTGAACTCAAAGACACCTACCTGAAGATGTACGACCACACCGAACGACTACTAATGAAAGTACAGAGAACGGTAAATCGTCTGCATAAAATTCAAATTGAAGCATGCAGGCGAAGTGTATGAAGACTACAACCGATGATGCGGCTGGCTATGGCACGCAAGATTCGGACATCTGAATTTCCGAGTCTCAACACGATGGCGAAAAGAGATGGTGGTCGGATTACCGACAATCGACCACCCGAGCAAGTCTGCGAAGGTATGTCGTGGCGAAACAAACTCGTAGCGGTTTTCCACAGCAGACGAGTTTCAGAGCTTCGCAACCACTCGAACTGGTTCACGTAGATCTGTGCGGACCAATCACACCTCGCACAGATGCCGGGAATCAATACTTCATGTTGATCGTAGATGACTATTCAAGAGCCATGTGGGTGTACATGCAGAAGAGCAAAGAAGAGGCAAAGACGAACTTTCAGAAGTTCGTAACTCTTGTCGAAAATGAAGTTGACAAAAAGGTGAAGTCGGTCAGGTCAGATCGAGGAGGAGAATTCCTCGCAAAAGAGTTCGACTCGATTTGTGAAGAGAAGGGTATTGCAAGACTCTTCACGGCTCCGTATTCACCTCAACAAAACGGAGTCGTAGAAAGAAGAAACCGGACCGTGGTCGAAACGGCACAAAGTCTGTTGAAGAGCCGATTCCTGCCCGGGAGACTTTGGGCGAAGCGATGCGACATCTTTGTCTATCTCGCTAAATCGTGCGACCACGCGATCACCGGATGGAGTCACTCCATATGAACAGTGGTCGGAAGAAAACCCAATGTCGAGCATCTAAGGGTCTTGGATGCTTAGCCCATGTGAAGCCATCCACTTATCTCAAGAAGCTAGACGGCCGGTGCGACGGATGATTTATCTTGGCTCGGAACCAGGCACCAAGGCGTACAGGTGCTATGATCCGGTCGAAAAGAAGATTCATGTGAGCAGAGACGTGGTCTTCGAAGAGAACAAACATTGGGAGTGGGAAGAACACGAGGACATTGAGAAAGACATGTCGAAGTGGGTAACCTTCGAAGTCGAAGCAGTCGATGCTGACAATACGGAAGAAGCTACGACCACATCTCAAAGCCAAAATTCGACCGGTGCTGATGATCAGGAAGTCTCACCTAATGAAGAAGAGTCTGATGAAGAAGATTCCAGCGATAGAATACCGAAGATGAGAAGCATAAGTGAGATTTATGCACAAACTGAACCAGTGCAGTCTGAAGAGTTACTGTACACAACAGCTGAAGAACCCGAAAGCTATGAAGAAGCGACGGGAGAGGAACATTGGAGAACTGCTATGCAGGAAGAGCTGAAATCCATTGAAGACAACAACACTTGGGAACTCACCGATTTGCCAAAGGGTCATCGAGCGATCGGTTTAAAGTGGATCTTCAAGGTAAAGAAGGATCCCAAGGGAGAAGTCGTAAAACACAAAGCACGACTTGTGGCGAAAGGGTATGTTCAAAAACAAGGCATCGACTACGAAGAAGTCTTTGCCCCAGTAGCTCGTATGGAGACTATACGACTACTTCTTGCATTGGCAGCAAACGGTGGATGGGAGATTCACCACATGGATGTGAAAACGGCGTTCTTGAACGGAGACATTAAGGAGGAAGTTTATGTCTCTCAACCGCCGGGTTTTCAATCCAAGGAGCAAGCCGAGAAAGTCTTGAAGCTGAACAAATCTCTCTACGGACTTAAGCAAGCACCACGAGCATGGAATTTGAAGCTTGACAAAAGTCTAACGGCACTCGGGTTCAGAAGAAGCAACTCTGAACATGCGGTATACTCAAGGGGAGATGAGAAGAACAGACTGATCGTGGGTGTTTACGTTGACGACTTGATCATTACTGGATCAAGTTCGAAGAAGATTATGAGTTTTAAAGAAAAGATGAAGAGGTTGTTCAAAATGACTGATTTGGGACTTCTGTGCTACTACCTCGGCATTGAAGTCAATCAAACCGACAACGGCATAACACTTTGTCAGTCGGGATATGCTCAAAAGATTCTGGAGAAGTCGGGTATGAAAGAGTGCAATCCATGTCAAACCCCAATGGAGAATCATCTGAAGTTGAGCAAGATAGGCCCAGCATCACCTGTTGATGCCACGACTTATAGGAGCATTGTCGGAAGTCTACGGTATCTGGTGCACACCCGACCAGACATCTCGTTTGCGGTCGGATACGTAAGTCGTTTCATGGAGAAACCAACTCAGGAGCATATGAATGCCATGAAACACATCCTGAGATACATCAAAGGTACTTTGAATCTCGGGATTCAGTACAAGAGAGGAGGTGGAAAGTCGTTGCAGCTGACGGGCTACAGTGATAGCGACATGGCGGGAGATGTCGACGATCGAAAGAGCACGACAGGCATAATGTTTGTGCTTGGGGAGAGTCCGATTAGCTGGCAATCTCAGAAGCAAAAGGTGGTTGCATTATCTTCTTGTGAAGCTGAGTACATCGCAGCGAGCGCAGCATCTTGCCAGGGAGTCTGGCTCGCTCGACTGTTGAGTGAATTGTCAGATGAAGAAAATCAGAAGGTAACGCTCAGGGTTGATAACAAATCGGCTATTTCACTGAGCAAGAATCCGGTTCTACATGATAGAAGCAAACACATAGACACAAGATATCATTATATCAGAGATTGTGTCGAAGAAGGGAAGATCGCTATCGACTATATCGCTCTACAGGATGAACAAAAGGCTGATATTCTGACGAAGTCGCTGGGGCGGATAAAGTTTTCAGAGATGAAGAAGAAGATTGGCATGATCGAAGTCGAAAAACAAGATTAGGGTGAGAATGTTGTAAATAATCTTGTTTTAGAGTCATGTGCAAAATTTGGGTGTAATCGAAGTCGAATTGCAGCCGCAATTCAAAGTCTTAGTTGGAAACGGAGTAGAAGTCGTATTAGAATCGGAGTCGGAATCTGAGGTATAATCGTAGTCGAACCCGCGTTGAATTAGAACAGCCGGGTATAAAAAGAGGCTTAGAGCCATGTATTCGATAGACCAAGCAATTGAGAAAAGACCAAAAAGAGGTAGAAACACAGAGCATTGTTTTGTTGTGTGTTTGCGCAAGACGTGGTCGGAAGGACTCACGATCACCACAAGCGTGATCGGGAGGAGTTACGACCACGGCAAAGTTCCAGCAGGCGTAGTCGGGAGGCGCTACGACCACGGCAAAGGAACAGTGATTTTACGACTACGCCGAGAAGGTTAGTACATGATTGAAAGCGACTCCGATCACGTTGAAAGAAGTGAACGTAGTCGAAAGGGTGTTCGACTACGGTGAACAGTGATCGCCAGCATCACTGCGTGATCATAGAAGGCTTCGATCACGGTATCTCGAGCGGCTGAAGGAAGGCAGCGGCAGCGATATCGCAGAGCGGTCGAAAATTGCTACAGTAAATTTACGACCATGTTGAAAAAACAATCGGAGGAGATTGAGGCGATCGGAACTGGTCGTAAGCATCCAGGATCGGTCGTACTCAATTCTATCTGGTTGTAAACGACTCTAACAAGTCGTAAAAGGTCCTGGGAGGTCGTAAGACCTCACAACAACGGGGAAGGTAGGGCTCTGGGGTGGCCTCTCGTTGTATAGCATGATGGCAAGGCAAGCTAAGGGATCTAATCTAACAATGTTAGGTAGCTAGCAACCACCTAGCTGCCGTGATTCCTATATACATTTGACTGGTTCTTTGTAATGAATTAATTTTGCTGTTTCTTATTTTATTTCGATTAACTATAGGTAGATAGCTAGCTTGTTGCTAGTCCTTACTAGTATTTAGTAATTAGCTACTCGCAACTTGCAAGACAACTAATCGCGTATTTAGCTATGGATATGATGTGACCACGCCACAAACACATACGACAATAGCGCCCAATATCAAGATTGAACTAAAGGTGAATTCGTTTCTTCAGCCTTCATATGTTACTGAGAATAGACCGCTACCTAATGCAAGTGATTTAATTGTGCTTAGGAACTTGGGAAATAATGAAGGAAAGGGACATGCAGTCCAGGACATACATGGAAGGAATAATGGAGGTCACCACGTCACTTTGGGACCCAGTCAAGCACGAATTCGAGTTGGACACGTTTTGGAATCAGACTCGGACTGCTGCGATGGTACCAAGTTCAAACGGGCATAAATTCCTCATACGGACTCCGTTTGAGACGTTCTTGTACTTCATGGAAAGCTTATGAAGTCTACTTTCCAACGGATCCAACCTCATCTTCAAATTCTATCCGAGCCGGCCGCAATCGTCAAAAGAGTCCACGTTGGTCACGTACTGGAATCGGATTCGGACTGCTGCAATGGTGCAAGTTTAAACGGACATAACTTCCTCATACGGACTCCGATTGGGATGTTCTTGTACTTCATGGAAAGATTATCAAGTATACTTTCCAATGGATCCAGCCTCATCTTCAAATGACATCTGAGCCGGCCGCAATAATAAAAAGAGTCCACATTGGTTTCTGAGTCTGAGTCAAAAAAGGTGCTGCGCCACCACCACTTTGGTCCATGTGCCTTGTAACTAGGGGGTCGTTCTCCCTATATAAGAGCCGCTGCCTCTGTTTCTAGGACTAAGATTTGGTTGAGTTTAGGTTTAGCCCTTGTGCAAACTTCTGTTCTTCAGTTGTGTCAGACGACCACCTGTCAAGACAGCCTTCCGAATCCCACCTTTTGATCTCAATTTATATATTTGCAATTTCAGATTGCTTGTTATCTTGTTCTTGGGTCTTCTTCGATTGCATGCAGGAATAAACCTTCGTGGTCAGGTCAACCGCGTTCTTGGCACGGTTGATAACATCTTGGGGTTGGTTCAGCGATTGCTAAGGCGCAAGCGACGTCGTTCGGTTGTAGTCGGATCGCAAGGGTCACGTCCACCAAAATCGATAGTTATCATCCTATCGGAAGATTGGAACCCCATTGCCTCATCAGTTGGTATTAGAGATTCAGTTGACCGGTAGGAATTCTTTGTATCCTTAGTTAGTAGATTGATCTTTATTTCCCATAGTCCAGAAAAATTGCCCCACAAAAAGAGTTAATTTCCGTTGTCCAAACCCCGTTGTGCCTTTCAATCTGTTAATTTTGGTTTGCTAGATTGAATTTGTGTCCATTTTAGCTTTGTCTAGTTGCTGGTCATATCCTTGATTCCATAAAAATCCCAACAAAAAAAATCCCCCATAAAGATTTGAATTGCATAAATGCTTCACTTACATTTGCAAAACAAGTTGCGATAATTACTGTGTGAGAAATTTTGATTTGTTTATTAACATATATGATTACTTTTGGGTTAATAATACAATGAGCTTTTATGATTGCTGCTACGTTATAACATTAATTGTGCAACAACGAAGAACTGTTAAAACGGATGACATATACATATACCATGCATACACCTTGGCTTCTTTGTTACCATACTTTCAGTTTATCAAAAGCCGAGGACGGCTTTGTTTTCAAGAAGGGGAGGATGATGAGGACACGACCCCTATGGATACAACCATATTTGCTATGCTTGTTGTTCCAATTACAAGAGCTCCTACGCATCACTTAAATTATCAGGTGAGCTCGTTTCAAAAAGGTTTTACTTTGTGTGATAAAGAACGTATGATATTACATAATGAGAGTTTGTTGCGTTTGTTATTATGTACCGAGATTTATGATGAAGATCATGCAATACGTGAGGCTACACATATGCTAAAACCGAGGACGGTTTTCTATCAAGAAGGGGAGGATGATGTGACCACGCCACAAACACATACGACAATAGCGCCTAATATCAAGATTGAACTAAAGGTGAATTCGTTTCTTCAGCCTTCATACGTTACTGAGAATAGACCGGTACCTAATGCAAGTGATTTAATTGTGCTTAGGAACTTGGGAAAGAATGAAGGAAAGGTACATGGAGTCCAGGACATGCATGGAAGGAATAATGGAGGTCACCACGTCACTTTGGGACCCAGTCAAGCACGAATTCGAGTTGGACACGTTTTGGAATCAGACTCGGACTGCTGCGATGGTACCAAGTTCAAACGGGCATAACTTCCTCATACGGACTCCGTTTGGGACGTTCTTGTACTTCATGGAAAGCTTATGAAGTCTACTTTCCAACGGATTCAACCTCATCTTCAAATTCTATCCGAGCCGGCCGCAATCATCAAAAGAGTCCACATTAGTCACGTACTGGAATCGGATTCGGACTGCTGCAATGGTGCAAGTTTAAACGGACATAACTTCCTCATACGGACTCCGTTTGGGACGTTCTTGTACTTCATGGAAATATTATCAAGTCTACTTTCCAATGGATCCAGCCTCATCTTCAAGTGCCATCTGAGCCGGCCGCAATCATAAAAAGAGTCCACGTTGGTTTCTGAGTCCGAGTCAAAAAAGGTGCTGCGCCACCACCACTTGGGCCCATGTGCCTTGTAACCCTAGGGGGTCGTTCTCCCTATATAAGAGCCGCTGCCTCTGTTGCTAGGACTAGGATTTGGTTGAGTTTAGGTTTAGCACTTGTGCAAACTTCTGTTCTTCAGTTGTGTCAGACGACCACCTGTCAAGACAGCCTTCCGAATCCCACCTTTTGATCTCAATTTATATATTTGCAATTTCAGATTGCTTGTTATCTTGTTCTTGGGTGTTCTTCGATTGCATGCAGGAATAGACCTTCGTGGTCAGGTCAACTGCGTTCTTGGCACGGTTGATAACATCTTGGGGTTGGTTCAGCGATTGCTAAGGCGCAAGCGACGTCGTTCGGTTGTAGTCGGATCGCAAGGGTCACCTCCACCAAAATCGATAGTTATCATCCTATCGGAAGATCGGGACCCCATCGCCTCATCAGGATATCTCTACCATTGCCTAACAAACAGCATAGCATAGCGTATATGGCAGTATCACTATCACATCCCTTCTTTTAGAATTCAAAGGATACAACTTGATATACACTAATGCTACCATGTGCGCTAGCCCAGCACAGATCACTCGACTTATCAGTGGTTCACTATAGCTTATGACCACTGTAGCTACTTACAAGTGGTTCACTGTAATTACAACTACTGTAGCTATGACCACTATAGCACTCAGACACACCGACTGCTATAGTACTCTTCGACTACTACAGTGAATCTTCAACCACGTAGTACTCAACCCACGAGTACTCTACTCCGGAGTCTCATTCGAGATCTTCGACCACATAATACTCGACACACGAGTACTCTACTCCATAGTCTTCTTCTTCAGGATCTTCAACTACACAACACTCGACACACGAGTACTCTACTCCGGAGTCTCCTTCTCCGAGATCTTCGACAACTACAGTACTTGACACACAAGTACATAACATACGACTATAAAGTACTCGACACACAAGTACATGACATACGACTACAAAATACTCGACACACGAGTACTCGACACTGACCACTATCAACAACAAGATTAGTTCTAACAATCACCCCCTAATCTTGTTGTCTTTATTTGTGCGTACCACCTTGTCGATCTTCAGAGAAGCGCTGGTTCTTCATCCGCCACTGTGAGATGCACCTCTTCCTTCTTCGGTTTGCGGCACTCACTAGCAAAATGCTCATGTATGCCACAGTTGAAGCATTTCACCTTCTTCCTGTTAAACTTGCGTTCACCAGTGTCAGAGTCACTATCGTCTTTGTTTTCATCATCATCTCTATGATGGCCACCACCTTTGACCCGACCATTGCCATGGTCATGGTGCTTCTTCTTCACTTTATTGAGGGTCTCCCATTGTTTGCATATGAGCAACAAATGCTCTCTCTCCTTTTCATTGCCAAAACTAATTTGGACGTGTTCGTTGTAGGCTTTGTATCACTCGATGAGATCTTTGACAGTGAGAGTCTTCATGTCCACACATTGCTCGATGGAGGTGATGAGTTGCATGTAGCGTGTCGGGCAGCATGAAGAAACTTGTGAACAATGGCAACTTCATCCACCGTGGTGCCGCCCAATGCATAGATGCTGGTGACGACGAACATCACCCGACCAGTGAAGTCTTCAACAGTCTCCCCTTCTTCCATCTTCAACCCCTCGAAGTCTCTCTTGAGGGTCTGTAGTTTGGCTTTGTGCACGCGTTCGTGCCCCATGTGCGTTGTCTTGATTGCCTCCCATGCTGATTTCGCTGTGTCTTTCCCGACGAGGAAAGACAAGACGTCCTTCGACATAGATTGGTAGATGGCGTACAAAGCCAACCGGTTCTTCTGGTACTCGACGGCACCAGGTTCAATTGTTTCCACACATCCTGAGCTTTAAGAGTGACACACATCTTCATTGCCCAAATCACGTAGTTCGTGTGAGTGAGTTGCGGATACGATAACTTCACTGTGCTCTTCCTCTCCATCACTTGCGAAGTCGATGGACCACCTCGTAGCAGGCCTCGCACTGCGATCGAAGACATACTCCTTCCTCCCCTCGGCATCTTCTCCGACACACGGGATTCTAACTTACGGAAATTACCAAGGCTTCTTCTCCGACACACAAAAGTCTTCCCTTGGTTTCTTCTTATCTGACTCAGGAAGAACACCTGGCTTCTTCTCCGACACACGGAGGTCTTCCAAGGCTCTGATACCCTAACACATAGGAATTACCAAGCTCTGATACCAATTGTTGACTAAGATGGATAAAAAATGCACACACTCAGTGGTTGTAAACACACACGAACATCTTTGCTCAACTCAAGACACACAAGAGTTTTTTTGCGCTGTGTAATGCCATACATATTTTCTATTTTCTCTTCTTTATATACTACTCAATAAAACAAACGGTACAAAAATTTTGATGGTGTACTAACTACACCACTAATACTTTTGTTACGTGCATGCTATCACTAACTACACCACGACTCATTGACTCAGCCGACGCCTAGTGATGACTTACTACCACTGTGCCTCTTCCATGACTACTTGACCATGTTGTCTTCGATCACAGTGTCTTCGACTATGTTCAACCACGGCTTCTATGACCATGGTGTCTTTGATCACTGCTCTTCGACCACGGCTGCTACTCGACTTACGAGAACTTTGACCACGGCTTCTCGACCACAGTGACTTCAACCACGGTAGCTATGACTACCGATCACTTGACTTACGAGTGGTTCATTATAACTTACTAGCACTATAGCTACATACGATTGGTTCGCTGTAGCTATAACCACTGTAGCACTCAGACACACCGACTGCTACAGTACTTTTCGACTGCTATAGTAACACTACGACTGCTACAATGAATCTTGGACCACGCAATGGCACTACGACTGCTACAGTTTATCTTCGACCATGTAGTACTCGACCCACGAGTACTCTACTCCGGAGTCTCCTTCTCCAGGATCTTCGACCACACAGTACTCGACATACGAGTACTCTACTCTGGGATCTTCCACTTGTTACATTCTGGGCCACAGGTCTAAATGGGCTGAATACAACTAAGCCCACAGAGCAACAACCTTATAAGTGGTATTGGGCCTTCTCCCCCCAAAAGACTAGTCCAATGGGTGGGGGCTCCCTCACACTTATAAGTTGTGCTTGCTCTTCTTCCACAATCCATGTGGGACTATTCCTAACAATCTCCCCCTCACACATGGATTGGGCACTTTTGCAACCATGAGGTCCAAGGAGATGTTAGACACCTGGGCTCTGATACCACTTGCTACACTTTTTGGACCCTGGCCTCATGCCTAGGTCCAACTGAGTGCCACATGTTTAAATGGGCTAAATACAACTAAGCCCACGGAGCAACGGAGCAACAACCTTATAAGTGGTACTGGGCCTTCTCCCCCAAAAGACTAGTCCTAAGTTGTGCTTTCTTCTCTCCCTCAATCCATGTGGGACTATTCCTAACAATCTCCCCCTCACACATGGATTGGGCACTTCTACAACCATGAGGTCCAAGGAGATGTTAGGCACCTGGGCTCTGATACCACTTGTTACATTCTGGGCCACAGGTCTAAATGGGCTGAACACAACTAAGCCCACGGAGCAACAGAGCAACAACATTATAAGTGGTATTGGGCCTTCTCCCCCAACCACTGCTACAGTACTCGATACACGAGTACACAACATACGACCAGTCGACCACGATACACGAGTACACAATATACGACTATAAAGTATTCGACACATGAGTACTTGATACCGACCACTATCAATAACAAGATTAGTTCCAACAAGTAATTAATAGAGTTATGATGAGCAACCTCTTTTGCAGGGGGGATCGTACCTCTTCTCTATGGCCTCTTGAGGAAGCAAGAAATCGAGTTTCGCGGCACCATTCTAGTATGTTTCTAGCAAGTTCGCAATTCATCTTTAGACCGATGTCCCCATCGAACAACATCTGCTTCACCCATATTCTGCTAACCTTGGCCAGCCGTTACCTGAGCACCAAGCATCCTCCTTCTATCGATCTTGAGTGGGGCTCGCAGTTCAATGTCCCTGATCGAAGCGCACGTTCGCTGCTACCGGCCGCTCCCAAACAAATTCTCAACGAGCACTCGTACGAACATTTTCGCGCCCCCAATGGCCATCATCAAAACCAGCTCGGCGACCTCAAAAATTCTTCCCCGAGTGGCCAACTGGCCAACCATCTTTGATTTGGAAAGAGACTTCACCGCAGGATGCGATGGAGTACAAACGACTTGGGCTACCATGCAATTTCCACTGCCATATGCTTCTGTCAGTGATGGCCACCGCATCGGAGAACCACCGCTCGTCAGAGAAAATTGATTGCCAAACTCCTTTTCCGCGATAGCTTTCTTCCAAAAGTGGCCGGGCAAGAGAGCATAGTCATGTGGAGGTATAATTGGAATCTTACCTCCAAACCCTAGATCATCAAGGTGAGAAGCCGCGAACCCAGCTTCTTGCAGGAGTGGTGGAGGGAGACATTTGGAAGTGATGTCTTTGCACCGATGCCAAAAGCCACGAAGTAACAAAGCAAGTATACGATCCAGAAACTTGCTTCTTTTTCTGAAAGAAAATGTGTATATATCGTTCAAAAAGAATTCTGTATATACTCCAAAGTGCAAGACAATATGAGGTCCTGACATGTAACAAAATACTACTAGTATACTCAGTGGCGGAGCCACAGTATATGCATTAGGGTACAGTTGCACCTCTAAAATTTTTGCACAAAAATCTGGTATATACCACTTAATATATAATGTATATACTACACATATTAACATACTCCGAACAACCCAGTACTCCATTATACTCAACGGGCAACAAGCAGTCAAGCCCAAGTGCCAAAGCTAAAGTGCCCATGCGAACATGCCCCGCGCCAATAGCCCAATACACCATCCTCACTTCCGTCTCAGGAGAGAATCACTGAAGAATCAATTGCCACCTAAATTGGCAATTCCCCAACCTAATTGGCCAAATTCTTCTACCGACCCTAGTTCCCTAGTCAGCAAAGCTCATGCAACTCACTGGCCACCCACTGCCGCTGCTTGCGATCCTCGGGCCCCTCGCCCACTACCGGCGACCACCAGCCACCAGCATCCAACTCCCCCACGCAGCTCCTAGGCTCAGCTCCATGCATCCACCCCTCTCATCCTCAGCACATCACGCTTCCCCGATCCTGAATTACTATAAGCCACGACAACTTCTCTACTCTCTAGATGTTTTTTCTCAAATGCAGCTCCGTGTAGTGTACCTCTGTTCTCAATTCTCAAATCTGAAATGAAATCTCAACTAAGGTTAGTGGAGCTTAGAAGTTAGTCTTTGCTTTATCTTGTATTTGGTCCACTGCAACTCATAGCTACAAAGACACAGGAGTGAAGGTGATTCATCAGGTGCTAACTCCTTTTGGAATGCTGGTCGGATTTGCCGATTTGGGAATGTCGGAATGCTAATGAGAGTAGGTGCCATTTTCTGTTACTGTAGGACATGTTGGAAATCTTACGACCTCCCAGGACCTTTTACGACCGGTTAGAGTCATTTACGACTAGATAGAATTGAGTATGACCTTACCTGGATGCTTACGACCAGTTCCGATCGCCTCAATTCCCCTCCGATCGCCTTTTCAACGTGGTCGTAAATTTACTGTAGCAATTTACGACCGCTCCGCGATCTCGCTGCCGCTGCCTTCCTTCACCGCTCAAGATACCGTGATCGAAGCCTTCACGATCACGCAGTTGATGATCTTGGCGATCATCGTTCACCGTGGTCGAACACGCATGCGACCACGTTCACTTCCTTCAACGTGGTCGAGTCGCCCACCACGCTCGCCTTCCGGTATAGTCGTAGCTCGTTACGACCACCTTCGACTTACGACCACATTCACCGTGGTCATAGCCTTCCTGCGTAGTCGATCCCCTTACGACCACGTTGTTCGCTCCTTAGCCGTAGTCGTAAAAACAACGTTCCTTTGCCGTGGTCGTAGCGCCTCCCGACTACGCCGCTGGAACTTTGCCATGGTCGTAACTCCTCCCGATCACGCTAGCGATGATCGTGAGTCCTTCCGACCACGTCTTGCACAAACACACGACAAAACAATGCTCGTGTTTATCCTCTTTTGGTCTTTTCTCAATTGCTTGGTACAACGAATACATGGCTCTAAGCCTCTTTTTATACCCGGTTGTCCTACTTTAACACGGGTTCTCAACACCTACTCCGACTCCGAGTCTTATACGACTTCGACTCGGTTACGACTTCATCTAGGACTCGGTTTTAGACTTCTGATTTCTTACTCGTTTTGGATTCGATTACTTCCAAAACTTGTGTACGACTTCTAAACAAGATTATTTACAACATTCTCTCCCTAATCTTGTTTCTCGACTTCAATCATGCGGATCTTTCTCCTCATCTCCGAGAACTTTATCCGCCCAATGACTTTGTCAATATGTGCGCTTTACGTTCTTGATTTCGATATAGTTGATAGCGATCTTCCTCTTCGACACAATCTCGATATAATGATATCTTGTGTCTATGTGTTTGCTTCTATCATGTAGAACTGGATTCTTGCTCGATGAAATAGCCGATTTGTTATCAACCACGAGCATTACCTTCGAATTTCTTCATCGACAATTCACTCAACGATGAGCGAGCGGACTCCTTGGCAAGACGCTGCGCTTGCTGCGATGTACTCGGCTTCACACGAAGATAATGCAACTACCTTTTGCTTCGAGATTGCCGGCTGATCGGACTCTCCCCAAGCACAAACATTATGCCTGCGTGCTCTTTCGATCGTCGACATCTCCCGCCATGTCGCTATCATCAGAGCCCGTCACCGCAACGACTTTCCACCTCCTTTCTTGTACTGAATCCCAAGATTCAAAGTACCTTTGATGTATCTCGGGATGTGCTTCACGGCATTCATATGCTCTGAGCGGTTTCTCCATGAAACGACTTACGATCCGACCGCAAACGAGATATCGGTGGTGTGCACCGATACCGTAGACTTCCGACAATGCTCCTATAAGTCGTGGCATCAATCGGTGATCTGGGCTGTCTTGCTCAACTTCGATGATTCTCCATTGGGGTTTGACATGGATTGCACTCTTCCATACCCGACTTCTCCAGAATCTTTCGAGCATATCCCGACTGACAAAGTGTTATGCCGTTGTCGGTTTGATTTACTTCAATGCCGAGGTAGTAGCACAGAAGTCCCAAATCGGTCATTTTGAACAGCCTCTTCATCTCTTCTTTAAACCTCATAATCTTCTTCGAACTCGATCCAGTAATGATCAAGTCGTCCACGTAAACGCCCACGATCAGTCTGTTCTTCGCATCTCCCCTTGAGTATACCGCATGTTCAGAGTTGCTTCTTCTGAACCCGAGTGCCGTTAGACTTTTGTCAAGCTTCAAATTCCATGCTCGTGGTGCTTGCTTAAGTCCGTAGAGAGCTTTGTTCAGCTTCAAGACTTTCTCGCTTGCTTCTTGGATTGAAAACCCAGCGGTTGAGAAACATAAACTTCCTCCTCAATGTCTCCGCTCAAGAACGCCGTTTTCACATCCATGTGGTGAATCTCCCATCCACCGCTTGTCGCCAATGCAAGAAGTAGTCGATAGTCTCCATACGAGCCATCGGGCAAAAACTTCTTCGTAGTCGACGCCTTGTTTTTGAACATACCCTTTCGCCACAAGTCGTGCTTTGTGTTTTATGACTTCTCCCTTGGAATCCTTCTTTACCTTGAAGACCCACTTTAACCCGATCGCTCGATGACCTTTTGGCAAATCGGTGAGTTCCCAAGTGTTGTTGTCTTCAATAGATTTTAGCTCTTCCTGCATAGCAGTTCTCCACTGTTCATCTCCCGTCGCTTCTTCATAACTTTCAGGTTCTTCAGCTGTTGTGTACTGAGAATGACTCATTCATCTGTATTGGCTCGGTTTGAGCATAGATCTCATCGATGCTCCTCATCTTGACACACTGCCGTCTTCTTCATCTTCGATGATCGGTGAGGCTTCCTGATCATTTGCATCAATCGTGTCCGAGCTTTGAGGTGTGATCGTAGCTCCTTCCTCCATTGTCGTATTGTCGGTGTCGACCTCTTCGACATCGAAAGTTATCCACTTTGACTTATCTTTCTCAATGTCTTGATGTTCTTCCCACTCCCAATGTTTGTCTTCTTGGAAGACCACATCTCTGCTCACATGTAGCTTGTTTTCGATTGGATTATAGCACCTATATGCCTTGGTACCGATTCGAGCCGAGGTAGATCATCCTTTGCTCCGATCGTCTAGCTTCCTCAGATAAGTCGATGATCTCACATGTGCCAAACAGCCGAAGACTTTTAAGTGATCGACGTTCGGTTTTCTCCCCGACCACAACTCGTATGGAGTAACTCCATTTAACGACCGTGTGGTTGCACGATTTAGCAAATAGACCGCATGTCTTACGGCTTCTGCCCAAAACCTCCCGGGCAGGTATCGACTCTTCAGAAGACTTCGTGCGGTTTCAACCATGGTTCGGTTTCTTCTTTCTACGACTCCGTTTTGTTGAGGCGAGTACGGAGCCGTGAAGAATCTTGCAATGCCCTTCTCTTCACAAATTGAGTCAAACTCTTTTGCGAGAAATTCTCCTCCTCGATCAGACCTGACTGCTTTTACCCTCTTGTCGACTTCGTTTCCGGCAAGAGCAATAAACTTCTGAAAGTTCGACTTTGCCTCATCTTTGCTCTTCTGCATGTACACCCACATGGCTCTAGAGTAGTCATCCACAATCAACATGAAGTATTGATTCCGGCATGCATGCGAGGGTGATTGGTCCGCCTGAATCCACGTGAACCGTTCGAGTGGTTGCGAAGCTCAAACTCGTCTCTGTGGAAAACCGCTACGAGTTTGTTTCGCCACCAGACAGCCTTCGCAGACTTGCTCTGGGTGGTCGATTTTCGGTAATCCGACCACCATCTCTTTCTCTGCCATTGCTCTGAGACTTTGGAAATTTATATGACCAAATCTCTCATGCCACAGCCAGGCGGGATCTTCAATTGTGGTCTTCAAACACTTCTGCTTGCATGTTTCGATCTTGATCTTGTACAAACGGTTCACAGTCCGTTGTACCTTCATCAGCAGACGTTCGCTGTGGTCAAACACCTTCAGATAGTTGCCTTTGAGCTCAATTCGACAATCTTCTTCAGTCAATTGTCCAAGGCTTATGATGTTGCTTCGTAGATTCGGTATGTAATATACATCCGACAATCTTCTCTGGCTACCATCCTTGCACTGCATCAGGATCGTGCCTCTCCCTTTTATCTGAACGGTCGAGCCATCTCCGAATTGTACTTTTCCGAGCACACTTTCGTTTAAGTCGTGAAACATCGAGTGTATGCCCGTCATGTGGTTACTGGCTCCGTTGTCGAGATACCACTCTCCCGTCTGCTCCATCAGACTTGGAAATACCTTCTCCTCGTTTAACAGAACCATTGACGGTTCGTCTACAGTGCAGAGTGACAACAACAGTGTTGGTTCTTTGTGCTCAGACGTTTGAGCCAAATTGACCTCCTCTCCTTTCTTTTTGCTCCGGCAATTCGCAGCATAGTGACCATATTTCTTGCAGTTATGGCACTGGATGTGGCTCCGACATTCGGCTGCGTAGTGCCCAAACTTCTCGCACGTGTAGCACTAGACATCAGACTTGTCGGTCTGACGGTCGCCGCTTCCACGACCACCTCCTCGACCACTTCGTCCACGACCTCTGTGGTCGTAGCCTCGACCTCGTCCATGAGATGCACCGCGGCCGGTCGATGTGCCACGACCACGACCGCCCCTCGATGACGAGTCTCCTCGGTCTTTCGCATCTTCTCTTACGAGCAGCACTTGCTGACCGTTGTCTTCTTGATAACTCTTTAGGAGCTGCTCGTGTGCTTTGAGCGCTCCGGTTACCTCCTCAATCTTCATCTTCGAGAGGTCTTGCGAGTACATAAGCGTGGTTACGACCGGAAGGAACTTCTCTGGTAGCACTCTCAAATACTTCTTCACTGCCACCTCATCTTTTAAGTCGTCGCCGAGAGATTTGATCTCGTTCACGACTTCGTTGAATCGACCAGAGAACTCTTCCACGGTCTGACTCTTCCCCATCTTCATGGCTTCAAACTCACTTCTTAAGGTTTGAAGTCGAACTTCCTTCACTCGATCTACTCCTTCATGCATAGTTCGCAGAGTAGTCCAGACTTCCTTCGCCGTCTCCTTGCCGACTAGCTGCCGCATCATTGAGTCGGGCACAGCTTGATAGATCGCTGCCATTGCCATCTTGTCGAGACGATCATCAAGGACCTTGTCCTTCTCCTTTGGTTCGACCGCACCCCAGACGCCTTGCGCGATCATGTTGACCTTCATCTTCATCGCCCAGACCGGATAGTTGTCCGAACTGAGGATCGGGCATGCAGCGACACGCTCGCCGCCGTGTCACCATGTTTAACCACCGCTCGATACCAACCGTTGGAAATCTTACGACCTCCCGGGACCTTTTACGATGGTTAGAGTCGTTTTGACCGATAGAATTGAGTATGACCTTACGGATGCTTACGACCAGTTCCGATCGCCTCAATTCCCCTCCGATCGCCTTTTCAACGTGGTCGTAAATTTATTGTAGCAATTACGACCGCTCCGCGATCTCGCTGCCATTGCCTTCCTTGGCCGCTCAAAATACCGTGATCGAAGCCTTCTACGATCACGCAGTGATGCTGGCGATCACTGTTCACCGTGGTCGAACAACCGTACGACCACGTTCACTTCCTTCAACGTGGTCGGAGTCGCTTCCGACCACGTTCTGGCCTTCCGGTATAGTCGTAGCTCGTTACGACCACCTTCGACTCCTTACGACCACATTCACCGTGGTCATAGCCTTCCCTGCGTAGTCGATCCCCTTACGACCACGTTGTTCGCTCCTTAGCCGTAGTCGTAAAAACACTGTTCCTTTGCCGTGGTCGTAGCGCCTCCCGACTACGCCTGCTGGAACTTTGCCATGGTCGTAACTCCTCCCGATCACGCTAGCGATGATCGTGAGTCCTTCCGACCACGTCTTGCACAAACACACGACAAAACAATGCTCTGTGTTTATCCCTCTTTTTGGTCTTTTCTCAATTGCTTGGTACAACGAATACATGGCTCTAAGCCTCTTTTTATACCCGGTTGTCCTACTTTAACACGGGTTCTCAACACCTACTCCGACTCCGAGTCTTATACGACTTCGACTCGGTTACGACTTCATCTAGGACTCGGTTTTAGACTTCTGATTTCTTACTCGTTTTGGATTCGATTACTTCCAAAACTTGTGTACGACTTCTAAACAAGATTATTTACAACAGGACACTATGCTGGACACGTGGCAATTTATTTGTGAGAAAAAAGTTTCTTATGTCAATTAGCGAATACTAATTGGCAAATGTGCAATGGAAAGGTAAAATTCGTTTACCTTCCTTCGTGCAGAGTGTGTTCTAGATTAGCGGTTTACCCTTGGCGGAAAGGCAACAACAATTTTAGTTCTTGTGTGTTTGATATCGGTGTTGTATCTTTGATATCTTTTCTTCCATTTTTGTTTTCATAGGATTTTAATTACCGTAATACGTCTTTCTTTGCAGCATTTTGTTTTGGAGGAGAACATGTCGGAGGTTGATTGCCCATATGTGACACCTGAAATTGTCTTGAAGGCATCGGGGCAGGTCGAGAAGTTTACCGACCTCATGGTTAAGGATAAGAAGATAGATGAATGCTACTGTAGTGACCACTTATTAAAATATTTTTGTAAGGAAAAGCTTCAGAAGGACCTCACTTTGTCCCCAGAGAAGGTTGCAGAGTTCAAGCATGTTCTGGGCATATTAGATGACCTCTCAGCAGAGGAACTTGGCTCAAAGCTTAAGGAATATGGCATTGTTGCCTCTGATACAAAAACACGCTCTCTAATCCCTACCCATTCAATCTCACGTTCTATACATCTATTGGCCCTACTGGTCTTAGCCTAGAGTAAGAAGATTAACATTCAGTGCAAAATAATGTTGTTTTATGTTGACTGATCAATCATCATTGACTGTTGTGTGAACAAACCAGAGACTGCATGAACAGGTTTTTTTTTTGGTTAACTTCAAGGACTTGTACTATTACAATGGCCAAAAGCTTCCGTTTGCAGCAGCCTAGATTGGGTATCTGTGTTTTGAACTTCTGTACTATGTCATTTGAATTTGTATTAGAATGGATGTATTTTAAGTTTACACTCTAGTTAAAATCCTAGCTCCTCCGCCAGTATACTATCTTCAGTGCTTTACGCTGTCGACAAACCACAACAACACTCATGGTAAGACTCTTGCTTAACAAGATCTGTTTCGCAAACATTTGAACACTATATATGAGCAGGACCGACCCTTATATCGCTGCCGCCGATCGCCGTGTCGTGCTCGGTTCCTCGTCAGCATCCAGCATATGCATCGATGTCAAGGTAAAACTAGCCTTCCGGCGAAGTAATAGTAACTCCGAACTTGAAGCTTAGGGCAGTTGCCCAGCTCCCAGGATTTGTTGATGCAGAAAGCTCATTAAGACCAAAGATGTAATATTTAGCTACTTTTGAGTTCCCAAAGCTTGCATGAATTGGATCAGGAATCAATCGATGGTGACATTAGAATTCCATTGTACCGCATTCCAGATGCATGCGTGGGCCGGGCCGAGATCCCGGCCAGAACCCTATGGGGAGCGCTCTTGACGGCACCGAAAGTCATGTCAATAAAAGTAACATTTTTTTTCCAAATTTTGATTACATTAATCCATGGGTTCCTGCAAATTTGATATGATGAAAATACTCTTTTGATTTTTATAAAGATATATATCATAGGCGTCAACTAATAAAAATCTTAAAATTTGTTACACAGAAATTTCCTGTTTTTAGTAGATAACGAACAGAACCTCTAAATCATAATTTCAAAAACCATGTTTGGTTGTACCCCTAGCTGAACTTCACAGTTGTTTGTTTTTTTGTTGGTAAATCACACTCATCAAAGCATCAATTTGTTAGCGACGATCAAAGTTTCAAGGGAACACGTATCGAACCCGCAGCAGTTTTATTTTAGATATGCATGCATGCATGACGCTACGTATGTCTGATCACAGCGAGCTGCAGTCCGCTGTCTGGAAAAGAGCTTATGCAAATAATGCATATAAAAATAGAGACAAGAGACACAAAATTTTTACATAGAAAATCTTTACAGGAAAAAACCACGGGCGCTTGAGGTAAATCACTATAATGAGGAGAGCTTACAATGGAGCGTTTACTTTTCTTATGGGCTACTGGGGTACATATTTATAGCGTGAGGGAAAGAATCCCACACGGAGAGAAAACCGAATCAGAGTCGGTTGCTACAGATTGACACCACGTCTGATACAACCTGTGCATGAACCTGCCATGCCATGTCTGACATGAGGGGCGATGAAGTGTTCTACACGGACACGATACAAATTTGGATCAACTTTAACAATCTCCACCTTGAACCAAATTCTCTCCAGTAGTCGAAGAATATGATAGACTCATCCAATAAATTATTATCCATACTTTGAGCTCGAAAGTCTAAAGGACTAATGAGTAATACCAACTAAGTCTGAGCAAAGCTCAAATTTAGTAGCAGGAACTGGCTTTGTCAACATGTCAGCTGGATTATCACGAGTATTTATCTTGTTGACTTTAATATCACTTTGAGTAATGACACCTTGAATGTAGTGATACCTGATACCAATGTGCTTTGTTCTTTCATGGAATATTTGATCTTTTGTGAGGCAAATAACACTTTGACTATCACAAAATATTGTAATGTAAGATGTACTTCCACAAAGTTCAGTGAATAAACCTCTTAGTCAAATGGCTTCTCTGCAAGCTTCAGAAATAGCCATATACTCAGCTTCTGTAGTAGACAAGGCAATGGTAGCTTGCAAACTTGCTTTCCAGCTAATGGCATACCCTCCAACAGTGAATGCATAACTAGTGAGAGATCTTCTTTTATCCAAATCTCCAGCAAAATCTGAATCCACATAACCAACAAGTCTATCTCTAGTATTCCCAAATTGTAAACAGGCATTAGATGTTCCCCGCAGATATTTAAAAATCCATTGAACTGCTTTCCAATGCTCTTTTCCAAGATTAGTCATGTATCTACTAACCACACTTAATGATTGAGATAAATCGAGGCGAGAACATACCATAGCATACATAAGCGAACCAACTGCACTCGCATATGAAACTCTAGACATGTACTCAATTTCATCATTTGATTTTGGACATGATGTTGAAGAAAGTTTGAAATGTGCAGCTAAGGGAGTACTCACAGGTTTGGCCTTATGCATGTTGAAGCGACGAAGAACTTTATCAATATATCACTTTTGACTTAGATATAATTTGCCAAACTGTCTATCTCTAATGATTTCCATACCAAGAATCTTCTTTGCTGCACCAAGATATTTCAAAATTCACTATTTAATTTTGCCTTCAACTTTGAAATTTCAGTCTTGTCTTTTATAGCAATCAATATATCATCAACATATAGGAGCAAGTAAATAATTGAACCATTAACCGTCTTCAAGTAAACATAGCTATCATAATTAGATCTTTTAAAATTCTGACATATCATAAAGGAGTTAAATCTCTTGTACCATTGTTTAGGTAATTGCTTTAAACCATAAAGAGATTTCTTCAATTTGCAAACAAAACTCTCTTTTCCCAGACTAACAAAACCTTCCGGTTGCTCTATATAAATGTATTCTTCTAATTCCCCACGTAAGAATGTGGTTTTCACATCTAATTGTTCAAGCTCATAATCATGCATAGTCACAATGCTAAGTAAAGTGCGAATAAAACTATGCTTCACAACAAGGAAAAGACATATGTAAAATCAATAACTGGAATTTGGTTGTATCCTTTTGCAACTAGCCTTACTTTGTACCTAACCTCTTTGGTTGGTGAAGCTCCTTCTTTCTTCTTAAATATCCATTTGCAACGAATATGCTTCTTCTCAATTGGCAACTTGACCAGCTCCCAAGTGTCATTCTTGTTAAGAGATTCCATCTCATCATGCATAGCAGTCATCCATCTTTCTGAATCACTAGAAGAGATAGCCTCTGAATAAGATCAAGATTCTGCAGTACCTTCAACTTCTTCTGCCATATTTAAGCAATAAGCCATAACATTAGCTTCTTCAATCAATCTCTTTGGAGGCTGAATGTTCCTCCTCTGTCTATCAACTGCAATGGAACGATGTGTTGGTGGCTCAATAATAGGGGCTTCTGAATTATTTTCCTTGCTGACTTCTAGTATAGATCCTAAATCAATAACATGCTCCACCTGCACGCTTGATTGCTACTCAACAGGAACATCAGTAGAAGGTTTATCATGCAACATAGCAAACTCATCAAAAGTAACACTTATGCTAATAATCACATTTCAAGTTTCAGGATTCCATAATTTATATCCTTTCACACCAGTTTTATAACCAAGGAAAATGCACTTAACTGCTCTAGGCTCTAATTTACCATTGTTAACATGAGCATAAGCAGGACAACCAAATTCATGACTTTTGGTATGGGCAATGCAATAATTGGATGTAACTACCAACCTTATCAATATAGTGATTTTACCAAAATTACATGTATGCATAATAGTTTTGAAACTCGACAACGTAACAGTGAAATATAGGATCAACTGAAGGGGTGCTTGCCTTGCTCGTTAGGTGCTTGGTCTTGTTCTAGATCAACTTTGGGGAAACCTAAGATGTCGAGACCCGAATATACAAATCCGGACTCTCTTGTGTATTCTGCACTAGTCCAGGATCACGCTAGTGCACACAGTTTGAACAAAGATAAATATCATCCACATCACGATATTCTAAGGAAAAACCAAATTATATTGATAATTATCAGAGTACGACCTTATGGCCAAGCTTACAATTATTAGCCTGAAGGGCTTAAAGACACTAGCAGCGGAAAACAAAATAAACTCTTGAGCCACTCGACATGCCCACAGGCAATCGACTGGGGAGCGAAGTCCTAATCCGCGAAGTCCTCGAAGTATCCTCCTTCTAGCAGCTCCTGCTGATTTGGTCCTTCCTCCTCAACTAAGCAAATATGGTTGAAGTCGTGAGTACATAGAGTACTCAGCAAGTCGTATGTAACAAAGATGCAATATAGTATGCAAGGCTTACCAATGGATGGCTGAAAGGTTAATTTTGCAGAAAGCAACAATTTGAAGTAAATACAATAAATAGATTGAAAAGCAACTTTATCAAAGGACGCTAAATAAATAATCAAAGGAATTGAATATAATCACAAGTGAACTGACCATTCACTCTCCAGCTCAACCCAACCAGATTTCATAAAAACTCTACCCCTCGTGTGAAATCACTGAGCGTTGTCCATGACCGAGGACACGGCTATTCGAATAGTTTTACACTCTGCAGAGGTTGCACAACTGTACCCACACGATGTGATAATCCTCACGTTAAAGATAATCACAACAAGGCTTTTACAATGATGCATCTCCACCTGATCCTACTCGTTAAGGTTTCGCCGTCGAGTAGGGTAACCCCCTAGTCGATAATTGCCCCCTCTTGCGCCACAACAACATCGGTAGTAAAACCAAAGTGGAGACTTCACAAATTATTATGCCAGGTCTATCCCATACTAGACATGTGGTTTGCACGATAAAGCTCAGATCAATGGCGCACAAAGTTAAGTCCTTAAGAATTACCCAGGCGAAACATCCACATCCCATGTGCAACCAGCACCCCCTTTACTGCACGATCATTCGCCCGAGTGAAAGCCAAGTTTGTATAACCAACACCAATGACACTACCCATGTCATGGTACACAAATTTTTATTACTGTGGTTGACCACCACATTTCAGTATATCATTAAGTCAAAATTAATTAACACATGTGATGATAGACCCAACGTGCTAGTAATAAGCATGGCTAAGCAAATTAAGCGTACAACCCATGTGACAACTAGTACTGTATCACTAAATAATTTCCCATCCTATAGCGACAATGGAATCATGGCTAACAAATTATCAAGGAGGGATTAATCAACTTGGACAATAACTACCAATACAAAGGTTTGATAATAAAATAGCGATGCATAATAATTTAAAACAAAGTAATACATAATAGATTTGAAAACTGGGTTCAACATGATCAAAGGACATGACTTGCCTTGGCCTTGCTTAGCTAAGGGCTCTTGATCTTCAAATCCAACTTCCGCTCCCTCGAACACGCGATCTAACGAGAGAGAAAGCAAATCAAAAAGACAAAATAAAATCAAATAAAATTCAAATGAACTCCAAAAAATTTCAAACCTGAACCAAAAGGTAGAGCTCAATTTTAGATGAATTTAGGAAAAAGAATCGGGTCAATCGGAGCTAGGACAAGGGAGAACGGGCCTCTGGAAGATTAAATCTACAGAAAATCGGGAAAATTGGAAAAAAGCACTGTGCTGTAGACCCGGCTCACGAAATAACCAGTCTCAGTGAACCCGCGCCTGAGCAGTGCGGCTGGATGGCGGTGGCGCGGCGGCTAAGGCTGACGCGGCGGTCGACGCAGGCTGACATGCAGCGGTCGTGGCTGGCGTGGCGGTGACATGGCCGCTGACGAGGCTGACACGGCAATCGGGACCTCGGTGCCGGCGTGGCTGCGACATGGCGGCCGACTAAGCGACACGTCGACCTAGGGTGGCGTGGCTGGCTTGCGTGGCGGCTGACTCGGCTAACTGGCTCACGGGTTTACGACTCGTACGACTGACCGGTGGGCCCGGTCTGTCGGTGGCACGGCGCACGGCAAACCGTGCAGAAAACGGCGCGCGGGCGCGTGGGTGCGGTCAGTGGCGGCGACGGCGTGAGGTGCGGCGCGCGGGGCGGCCGGCGGCGGAGGCGGCGGGCTATCCGGGATAGCGGCGAGGCCCACCGGCGGCTGCGGCGTAGACGGCGGAGGACACGGTGGCGTCGACGGCGGCGGAAGGCAAAGTGACGACGGCTTTGAGCTCCGGCGGCGAGGCGCACGGCGCACGGCGGCAGCTAGCGGCGGCTTGAGACGAGGGAAGCCTTGGGGGTCGACCCCCTTTTATACCCGGGCGGCGAGGTGTCCGGGGCGGACAAGGCTGGCGGTGGCGGGAAGTCCGGGACGAAGACGGCGGCGGAGAAGGAAGGCGGCGGCGGGTTCGAGCCGGACTCGGAGACGAGTCCCTTTCGGAAACGATGCGCCTGACAGGTGGGCCCCACCTGTCAGCGGCACGGCGACGGGCGATCGGGATGGTGCACGGGCGCAAGCAGGCAGCGGGCACATCGGAAGGGTCAAGGCGGGCGCGGGGCGGATGCTCGCCGCGTGCCACGGGCGGGGTGGCCGGCTGCGGGCGGCTGGACTGGGCCGGTTCGGTGGGTTTCGGCCCACCGGCCGGTTTGGATTTTCTTTTCTTTTTCATTTTCCAGAAATTCAATTAAAGGCTTTTGAGCTCTAGAAAATAGCAAATAAATCCAGAAAAATCCCAGAAAATTCCAGAAAAATTCAAATGGTGAATTTTATTTTAAAAGCTTCAAAAAGGCTCTGAAAATCAGGATGTTACATGAGACTTGTTATCTAGTCAGTAAAATTCAATTAACACCATAAGAGCTAAATAAAAACAAGCATAGAACAAACTCAAATATTTTAATAGATTAAGATAGCTCATGACTTTTAGAAAAGTTTTAGGGATAACATTTACTCAAAGTGGTTGGGAAAAAGATAGTTGGAGAGCTAGTCGAGAAACATGTCAGGAAGCTAGTTAGAACACTAGCTAGGAAGTTGATCGAAAAAGCAGGTCACAAGACTGGTCAGATAGATTGGTTAGAAGACTAGTCGAAAAGTCTAATTAGAAGCACGATCAAAAGACTATTTGGAAAGCTGGTCAGACCAGCTGATTGGAAGGGTTGATCGAAAGAATAATATGGTTGGAGGAGTGGTCAAAAGGATGGTCAAAAAAATGACTAGAACAATGGCCGAGTTGTTGGTCAGAGAGATGACTAGGGAGAGCAGTAGGGAGATTTGTGATAGAGAAAGGCAAAGAAGGCTAAGCACACCTACAAGGCTTGTCGCATTGCCGTAAGGGAGAACACAGAGATAGGTCATCAGGGCAGTGATCGATGGTTAGGAGAGACTCGCACAAACCAAGGATAAGGAGCGATTGAAAGGGTAGTAAAAAGGATGGCCAGGAAAATGGCGGTGACGAAAACATCTCACTTGAGCCAAGGGAAAGAGTAGTCGGTAACAACAGCTTACCACTAGTACAAAGTTGTGGTTGATGGTGACAAGGAAAGTCTGAGGTGGCTTGGCATCGACAGTAAGCAGCAATGCAGGGGAGGTCCATGGCGGTAGGCTCCTTCAGACAACCACAGCTAGCAAGAAGGTAGCCTCTAGAATGCTCAAGGATGGTAGAGGAGTGGTGAAATGTCAAGAAGCTCACCGGAGAGAGAGAGAAAGCGATGGTAGTTTCGGCCAGAGTTGAGGAAGACGACAAACCAGCGTTATACCGCATGAAAGAATAAATAACCATCGGGGTTCTGCTCTAGGAGGGAACAAACACAAAATGATGTGGAAGGAACACGATGAAGCTCACTAGAGAAGGGGTAGCACGATGGCTTGCTCACCGGTGCCACGGAAGATGCCTCACATTCCCGATGAACCAGGGAACGAGTGGCTCTAGTTCTTGCGGGGAGATAACAAGAGTGGCAAGCTAGAGCTAAAGGAACCAGAAGGACAACTTAAGTATTGAAGAGAGAGCATGCGAAGGGATGACAAGATCGACAACCATGGTGAGTTTCTCATGGTGTTCACTATCTCTCTACCCAAATGGACAAGTGAAGGGGACAAGGATGACAATCGAGGATTACGGGTGATAAGACAGGATGGTGCGAGGACCAGTAGGCTTGTGGGGGCGGCAATTCATGTCAGAATGGTGACATATGATTGGGGTGGTGATCGCAACACCCACAGCCAATAGGCTCGCAGGGGCAATGATTCGGGTCAGAACGGTGAGATCCGATCGGGGCAGTGATGGCGATGCCTGCATGGTGTGTACTCATGTAGAGGGTTGGTGGGGAGGGGTAGTGCTGAGGTGGCGCAAGGTGGAAGAAGCCACCTGACAGGCGAGCCCCACATGGTAGCGAGAGGAGGCGAGGGAGTTAGGTTGGCGGGTTGGGCCAGGATGGCACAAGCAATGGAGATGTGGACCAAAGCTAGATTCGGCCCAAGGCGAGGCATGAAAAACAAAACGAGATTTAAATTTTGATTTCAAGGCAGAAATTTTGAGAAAATTTTAAATATAGCAAAAGAGCTCCAATAATTATGAATTTTTTGGGAAGGCCATTAACCTAATCTAATTTTTATTAAAATTCACCCCACTAATTTGTCAGCTTTCAGTTTTCCTTTAAAAATTGTTTTTCTATTATTTTTATTTAGAAAAATCCAAATCATTTTCCAAACATGCAAAAAAAGCTTAAAATACATGCTAAAATATTTTCATGCATTTTTCAATAGGAAACACAATTTTGGGTTGTTACAAATAATGGTGAAAGGAGTCATGTTTGGACAAAATCCAAAGAAATATTGGGTGTCAAAAATGCTATTAAGTGCCTTCGATGTATTTTTGAGCAAATAAATGCACACAAATGAAAATATTCATAATTAAAAAGTTGTAGATCTCATTGAAAGCCACAATTTAGCCAACTCAATTGCCTAATTTAGACTCCAAGCAAGAAAGTTATGGTCTCTAGAAGATAATGCTCATGAAGCCTCAATTAGTACCTTGAATATCCGAACTTATGTATCTCTAGATATCCAAAGCCATATATTCGTATTCAACGGATAGTGTGCTACTAAATCCATATTCATTTCTAACAAAAATAATTCATATTCATTTCTGATTCGATGCTATGTGAAAAATATCTGACCTGATAGCATCCGTATTCGAAAATGAGCCTGATCGATCGGAAACTATTCGAACCATTTTCACCCCCTAGTTTATACTAATGAGTCACTCACATGTAGGACCAGTAGGTTAATTAATCAAGATTTTAATTTAAACTAGTTTTAGAACTTGAGTCACTAATATCTAGACCCCACATGTGCTTTAGCCCATCATGAGGCTAGTGCACCATAGAATGGCTCCACCCATCAGACGAATGATGCAATAAAACTAGGTTTCCTTTAGAAAGAAAAATGAAAAATGAAATGAAACTCCTAAACCCTAGTTGCACAGTACTTTCTATCTTCTTTTTCGGGGATTTTCTCTCTTGACAAAACTTCTGAAGGCTCATTTTCCCTCATACGAACTCTGATTAAAATGATTCTTGTCTCTCAATTTTTTTATGAAATCATGAACTTTCAGTCGATACAAAAATAATGATTTTTTTGTGTCTTTGTAATTTATTTGGTGTTTATTTGCATTTCTTAGCTTTTCACCTTTAGATACCGATGTGCTTGAGTCATACGAAGTTGATCTTATATTTTAATGTTATGTATATTTTTTTGCTCCAACTATTTTGTATGCTTATTTTTATTAAATTGTTATGTTTATGTTTAGTATTTAGTTATCGCCAATTGTTGAATTGATCCTATGTTGTAAAGTTGATATCCTTACAGTTGACACTCTAGGAATATTATCCACTATTGTTAGAACTAATGGTGGAATTTAGAGTGGTATTTGTGTCACATGTTTAGCCATGTTTAGTTTAATAATGGTAAAAAATGGTGGAAATTGGTATAACTTAATTTTGGATACTTTGGGAAATGTTTCAACTCGGTTTGGACAGAGGGGTTACCTCTACTAATTTGGTTAAAAATATGAAAATAAAAATGTTTTAGACTTGCATGAGTGGTTTGTTGAGACAGGTGCAGTTTGCATGAGATCTTGCTTTGTGATAGCCTTGCTCGGGTTACCAAGGACCGAACTGAAGTGCCATGGACTTGGCTAAATAATTTATCCATTTCTAGCACTAAACTATAGGTTGTAGCTACTAGGTTTTCTTAGTTGCGGGGGCTTGGAAAATGAGCTCTACGCTCGAAGGGACTCTTGCATTATGTTGCAAGGATTACCAACATAATGTATGAACTCTCTTGACGATGGTAAAGGACGTCCATGCTTTGAGATTTCACCTCATTGGTGGTCTAATGCTAAAATAAGATATTTGTAAAGGCCTTTTTATAACCTCTCAGTCACACTCTATCATGTTGAGTTTATGCGGACAATATGAGTTGGTTATATTATGTGGTTAAAGTTGTACATCCTCTGTAGGGTAAGATCTCAATCTATTTGAATAGTTGTCTCTCTAGTCATGGAAATCGCTAGCGGATACCACACTTGGTTTTATTTTCTAATTTTGGGAAAGTTATGGATGATGGGAATCCATTCTAGATATGTTTCAGCAAAAGGATCGCCAATATGAAAATGTTGTGACAAAGGAAAGTCACTTGATTCACATATGTACATTATGATTTATTACTTCTTATCATTGTCAAAAGTTCTTAACTTGCACTTTAGAAAGTATTATATCTATTGCAAATGAAAACTCACTTTGTGCAAAAGAAACTAGTTAGGATAGCCACACTTCTCAACTTGCATGTATTATTAATGTTGCTTTAAAGTCTTATGGAGTACAATTTTATACTCACAATTGCTTGTTGAACACTATCAAAGGAAGTGGAGGAAGACCCCTTGGTTGGTTATTTTTATGCCATGGGTTTTGGTGATGATGATGTTGAGTACTAGGGCAATACCTAGTTGGTTGCTCATGAGTTATGTCATATCATGAGGCAACCTTCTATCTTAATTTTTCATTTATTTCCACAACGAGTACTCTCTTTATGTGAACTATTTGGCCAATTAGCCGATTTGTGTAAAACTTGGTCATGTAGGCCTATGTACGACTACTTAACATTATGTACTACTCTGTTTTAATTATTTGTATATGGATGTAATGCAATGATGTGCTATGTATGTACTAGATTCAAAGTTAATTTTTTGGGTCAACACTTGCATATATAAACATATGTATTATAGCATCTCGCCACATGATTGCTTGTCCATTTGGCTAGTTATACTGCTAAAATGATGTTCTTCAACGTTGCTCTGAGAGACTAGAAATTCCCACATTAATAAGAGAAAAGAATAGAACGATCTACACCACTTGTTTTGGTCTGTCTATATTATAATGGTGCAGATTAACCAAATATATATTAGAAATATTATAGTTGTATAAGAAATAAAATATATTTTCAATCACAAGCATTAGAGTTATATAAAACATAATACAACTCTATTTTCAAATATAAACATACATATTTTAGTATCTAGCCATGCAAATTGCATGGTAAATTCAGCTAATTAATAATGATAGAAGTTTTTTTGTGAGGAATAACACAAGGTGAAAGTACACAAGTAAACAAGTTTGACATTGAAAACCTTAGATGAATAACTTGTTAGCATCAAGTCCTTTAGTCGATGAATATGGTTGCTTCTTTTGGCATAGCGATGGATTATGATAATCCCATTTGGTTATTTCACGAGGAAAAATAGTGGTAGCACAATATAACAAATCCATGAACAATTTCGTTTAGCGAAATTTGATATAAGCCACTGCTTAGTGCTTGTTTTAGAGATATGCCACTCCTCTGTTGCTTCTTCAAAATACACCACTACCGAGTTAGGGTGTTTCGATATATGCCATTATTAAAAGTATGAGTTAGGGGCGGTTCATTCTTTCCTTCCTTCTCTTTAGTCGTTCAATCTAGCCATGAGATAGGATCCAGGCTATCTATCTTGTGCCCCTCCCCACCTCTCTCTCACATGATTGAACTACCCCTCCCCTCTACTTCCCTTTTCAGTTAGTGGGATGATCATCCAACCCCACGTACGAAGAAAAATGCCAATAGTTGGGCCTAGCGTATCACTCTCATGTCTCTCTTTTACCTCTTCCCTACATGCAACACAACTGCTCAACGCTCCACATCACGTTTCCCATCCATACACTGCCACCATTGCTTCCTCCCTCCCCACCTCCAGTCCCCTTCGAATGTTGTAGCTGCTGGGCAGCATTGCTCAAGTTCCTAGAAAGTTTGATGCCGCCTGGCACCTTGGAGTATCAGAGCGTTGGAACCTCAAGATCGACTGCCATCTGCAACCATCCACGTCAAGCCCCAATATTCCTTACTTCCCGCACTAGCCACCGCTTCTTCCTCCATCTGCACAGTCTCCTTGGAAGGACACTGCCATTACCCCACTCTCCCTTCAATTAATTCCATGCCAGATCTGGAGGTACGATTGGTTAGATCTGATGGCACTAGGGTGTAGGACGCCAGCGTCGAGGACGATGACCCCAACAGAGGTGGACTCGGTGTCTATCAGCATGGGGACAGCTGGATCTGGTAGTAAGGAGTGTTCGGGGTTGGTAGGATCTTTATGGAGGTGGAGGACAACGACCCCAATGGATGTGGAGGTGGTGGTGGTGAATCCGACAGTGAGGGGAATGGGGACGCTGGCTAGAAGAAAGACGACCTCAATGATGTACTTTCCACGGTTGTCGGCTCGGTACGTTGGCTTGAGGATGGTGGTTCGGACAGTGATAGGCCCACTTTTAGCACCAATGGCCATGGATCTAGTGACATCCACCGCGGTGCATCCTCCCCTGGTCGGAGTTGAGGAAGAAGCACAACCTCTGTGTCATATGGGAATTTAGTCGCTGTTCATGCCCTCCCATGTGAGCATGCACCTGAGCTCTTCTCCCCTTCCCCACACTATCACCACCTCTTGTTCCCAATGCCTCTACTCATCCCCTAAACCCTAGCCCGAGGGGTGAGAGGCCTTCATGCTGCCACACTTGCTCTACTCCACCACGGTGCCGCCCTTTTCTCCCTCACGTTGCGTCGTGGCTCATTGTCTGTTAGCTTCATTGGAGTTGTGGTGATGCAGTAGAATCCTAGCGGTCACTAATGTGTGTTAGAAACCCTATTCCCTCTTGATTTGCCTCCTTTAGTCCCCTTCCCCTCTCCTCACATCAGGTGACTGTAGGTAGCATCGTAGGGCGGAAGTAGTGCCAGTGACACAGCAGGACAAGGAAGAGGCATGGTCGGCGTAACAACTATGGTCAGGTACCTTGCCACCACGAATGCCAGATGTGCCAATGTCATATGTAGTATTTCAGGTTCTATTTGTGCAGTTCTCTCTATATGAACAGGAACCCAAAAAGCTTTACACCAGAAGCAAAATTGACTTTTCTTTTGTAAATGTCAAGGAGTGGCTAATTCATTTGGTCTTCTATTTTTCATGCTAGATATGCTTGCTTGTTATCATGGGTCGTTGGGCCAGTGATAAGCTTAGATGGGCGGTGTGGCGGCGGCTAGGATTTGGCAGAGATGGTGAAGCCAAGGCAACTTTGGAGGTGTGTTGGCCATGGCTGGTTTTTTAGGTTCGTTTCAAATATGAATAATTCAAGTTAGTCTTCATGAAACTCCATTTGTTGTAAAACTGATGTAGTTTTGTTTCAGCTTGTAGAGATTTTGTAATTATTTCAATTTTCAATTTTGAATTGCCATTTATTATGCATTCTGAATAGCAAATTTGTAGACTTGTAGCCATGTGTTTCAAGGCTTTTGGAATGATCTTAATGTATAAACATTGCTTTCCAAAATCATAGATTTTATAGAAACTATAAACAAATTACATTGCCTTACAAATGTCTATTGTAGGCCTTATGTTGTTGTTTGCTTGATCTAGGAATGCACTTATCCTTACGCTACAAGGTACTAATGAACTACCAGGAAAATTGCCTATCTCCATGTATATGGGTTTGTATGCTCTTACTCTCAATTAATTCACTTAGGTTTTATCTTTAAGCAGAGGAGAAGCCGCCCCATTTGTTTGTTTCAGAAAAGCCATAAGTAATAAGCTATAAGCTGAAAAGAACAGAGCCATAGGCTATAAATAGCAACCAAAAAGAATGCACCCATATGCTTTTGTTTACCTTGAAAAATGTGCTACACCTTCACAATTTGTGTGCTTGTCTCATTATAGGTCACAAGAGCATGACTGAATGCAAAATAAATGGTTGTTATTTCTATAAGAAAATAGTTTCTTCTTTATGTATTCCCTCGTGATTATACTATCTTGAATAGACCTAGCATGTAAGGGAACGATTGGAACATGTCTACTAGGCTGAACTTTTGTTTTTGTGGATTTTTCTTTTTCTTTATTTTTTTTGTTGTTGAAGCTGTAGCATGGGTAGAGCTGGGCCTCGGGCCATCGGGGAAATAGCCCGAAGCCCAGATCAAAATTGCTATAAGAAAATTGCTTGATTTCGAAAAAATCTGGTTGACCCATGTTATTTTGGCTGGATGGGCCCGAGGCCCAACCAATGGCTGGCTACACCCTTGGGCTGTAGGTGAGAATAATAGGATGCAACTACTTTTTTGCTTAGTAGTGTTGGTGCTTAAGGACTTCTTTTGAACAATGATTATCTATATTCTGAATTCTCTTTATCCAAATGTGGTCTTCTGTTACAAATTGGACTTCTTGATCTTTGATAATTATTTTCCTTCCGACTCTACAAGAATTTAGAGGATGAACGCAACTTGGCTAGGGCTCGAGGCCAGGAGGTGCTGGAGGGAAACAATGGCAAGTAGTTGTTTCTCTTTTGGGATTACATGTCCATAAAAGAACAAAGGCTATAGTAGAATTGGGCCATTACCTTGATAGGCATTTCATACGCCTCAAAAAGGAAAGCATAATTGATATTTGTTTGGAGCTTGAGAATTGCAAATGTTAGCATATACATATACTTCTTTGAAATGTACTCCTTTCTTGAATGTGGATCCCAACTAATGTTTATTAGTTTGTTGGTCATCATTTCAATAAAGGCTTTCAATTGTTTCTAGTAGACTTAATCAAGCAGCAACAAACTTCTATACATATAAGCAAGAATGTATAGCTGCAATAAAATTCTTAGTACACTCCAAAGTTTGGTAATTGTTGCAACGTACAGTTATCTAACTAGTATGCCAATATGGCGGACTACAACTTATTTTCTCTAAATACACACCTTGTATCCGACCCTGTATTTTTGTATGGACCAAAATGCCCTTGCCTCTTCTAACTCAAATCGACTCAACCCAACTAGGTGCTAGCCTCTAACTGCTTCCTCATTTTTTCTTGCTGTTCCTGCCTGTTGGAGAGGTGGCCACAACCTAAACATTAGGACTCCTTCCTTTGGTTGGTGTAGATGGTGCTTTGGATGACTTCCCTTGTCACATTATTCTTCTTGACATGTGCTTTGGATCCTCTACACAAGGATCCTCGCCTCCCCCTCTTTTGGGAAGATCGCCACCTGTCTTGCCACCCAGGTCACCATGAAGATCGCTGCCTAGGCTATCGTGAAGGTCACCTCCTCTAGCTTGCCTATATGGTGGTGCCTCTTGCTAGGGTTTTGTAGGGAACAGGTAGGAAGCATGTAATTGAGCGCACAAATGGCACCATAGCTAACATTTTTTTGCATGTCTAGCACTCATGCGCATGAAATTACAAATCTAACACCATACTTGTACCTACCGTGCTCCGAGAATGTGGCAAGAAGCTCCCACACTCGAGGACCGCAGTAGAAAGCTACCGCACTTGGGGACCACAACAACTACCTCCCGCTCATGGGCACCGCGGCAGGGGCATTACATGTGATTGGTTAGCGCTTAATTAGTGATTAGTGATATTCATTAGTGATTTAATTAATGATTAGTAATATTAATTAGTGATTTGGTAGCTGCCACGGTGCCCATGAGCGGTAGGTAGCTACGCGGTCCTCGAGCACGGTAGGTATAAGTATGGGGCTAGATTTATAATTTGGGAATTTGGTGTTTCTGCCCCTGTTCTGGACTGCAAATGTGATTTTACCGCTACTTTTTTAACTTTGTGATTTTGCCCTCGCGATTTTGAAATGAAGACTCCGTTTACCCCTGTTTTCTGACACTGTTAAGACTGGAGGATTAAATGGTAAAGAAAAAAAAAAGAAAACAAAAGATGCCTATGCGAAAAGACAAAAATACCCCTTATCTTATCTTTTCCACTGAAGCTCCCACCCACGCGGGTTCGGTCCTCGGTCTCTCGGTTCGGTCCACGCGAAAGGCTAGGGTTAGGGCGAGTGGCGCGGCGGCACCCCATGCGAGCAGCGCGGCGGCACCCAGCGCCGTGACCCCAGCGCGCGCGGTCCAGCCCGAGCGGCGCGGTCGGCTGCGGCGCGCGGCGCCGCCCCGAGCACGGCGTGCGGCCGTCCTCGAAGCGCAGCGCGGTCGGCCCCAGTGGCGCGGGTCCTCGAGCCACGCGCGCGCGCGGGCGGCTGCGGCGCGGCGGCGTGCGACCATCCTCGGCGCGCGCGGCCGCCCCCAGCGGCGCGAGTCCTCCAGCCCCAGCGGCGCGCGGGCGGCTGCGGCGCGCGGACGGCATGCGACCATCCTCGAGCGCGGCGCGCCGCCCCGAGCGCGCGGGTCCTCCAGGGCCCCAGGCGTGCGGCCATTCTCCAGGGCTAACCAATATGCGATACATCTTGGGTGATGATTCCTAATCTTGCTTGTTCGTTGTGGGTTACCTTGGTTTGTTCTTTGGTGGTTATTAGCTGAAATTCATTGAACTATCAGATGTATTCAAGATAACTCTGTGGATATGGTTAAGGTCTCAGAGGCCTCATTCTCACGGACACATTTAGACTAGTGTTTGACTATGGTGGATATATGCTTGTTACATAATTTGTGCAGATAGTGAGCGATTAGATGCAGCTTACACTCATATTTTGCAAGAAGAAAAGAACCATCTGCTCTTGCCAATCAGATATTTAGAGTTCCGTAGCTGCTGCAGCTACAGAAATGCTTAATTTTAGGCTCATCGCAAATTGTGGCTGCAGCTGCAGTTCCGTAGCATTGTGTTTCTTATTGCTCATCGCAAATGCTGGAACAGGTACTCCGGATTAGGCTACTCCGGGATCTGCACGACAGTCACCATGGAAGAAGAGCCTAGGTATTATCTTCAACCTTTGAGATGGGTGGTGTAGTGCAAAATAACAGCGATGTCTAGATTTGTTAACCTGTATATTCGCTGCTGTGATTTGTAGGCCAAATCACAGAGAATTGAAACTTGTTGTTAGAGTTCGATCGTTTTTTAGCTTGCCGGATGGTGGTCCAAAGTCGTGGTGGCAACGTAGAACTTTGCCAACCAAGGTTGTTGACACGCATAGCTTTGGGCTGCTGCAGCTAGTTGATTTCATTGCTGAGCACTGCTTATGGGGTTCTAAACAATTCATAACTTTGTGGCGTGATTTGGAGAATGAATCTGTGGAGATAAAATCTGATGAAAATCTGTTAGAGTGGTTTCTAATCAATGTAGACAAGGGATTAGTATGCATCAACGCTCAGATAAATGATTTTGAGGGGCCACTGCAATTTTCACCAACAAAGCGAAGGTTTCACCCTAATGTGAGGAGTAGTGTACTCCTAATTGAGGGAGGCAATAGTGAGAGAGAGACAAATGAGAGAGAGACAAATGAGAGAGACACAAATGAGAGAGAGACAAATGAGAGAGACACAAATGAGAGAGCCACAAATGAGAGAGAGACAAATGAGAGAGACACAAATGAGAGAGCCACAGCCACATCCACATCTAAAAAGAAGAGAGTCACCACAAAAAAAAAGAGAGCCACAACCCAGAAAGGTTCTTCTGAAGATGAGGTTGTATGGGTTGATGCGGAGGGGATGTACTCCGATACGGATTCACTTGCGGCACTAAGTGATAGCAGCTATGACACTGATTTGGCTGCATCATCTGACTCTGACGATGATTGCTCTGACCCTGAGTTTGATCCTGATGGTGAAATTTTTGATGAGGATGATGAGTATGATATTCCCATGTTTTCATATGATGCTGATGATCCATGTATTGATGTAAATGTGGTGTTCCCAGATGTGGATCAGTGCAAGTCAGCAGTCACACATCATGCTATCTTGCATGATAATGCTTTCCATATTGTGAAAAAAGACAAGAAAAGATTTAGGGCCATATGCAAGAGAGCTGAACAAGGTTGCAAGTGGACCTTTTTTGCATCTACAAGCAAGAAATGCGTTGGATGCAAGGTAAATAACGACTCTTGAGTTCATTGATGACATAATGTATTCATAGAACATTGATGGTTTCTTTTTGCACATTTTTGTGTTGCAGGTTAAGACAAGTGGACCAAAGCATACCTGTGGTTCATTCAACAAGTGTGGTGAGACAATGGCCTCTAATAAATGGGTGGCTGACAGAGTGATTGACTTGTTGCGGGAACACCCTAAAATGGGACCGGCTGAGTTGAGGGACAAACTGAAGAAGAAATACTCGATGGATGTTCCATATGACAGAGTTGCTAGAGGGAAGTTGAGAGCACTAGACATGATATATGGGAACACTACAAGAAAACCCCCCTATAGTAACGCTGTATTGTTATGTTTGATACGCTTTATTTCGTCTCTACAGGAATATAGGCACGCTTTTGTAAAGCGTGTTAGGAGCGTCTTCGCATGGACCGTGTCAGGAGTTGTAGAGACGAATTCTTTAAGCATATCTATGAGATAAAAAGATGTTTTATAGAGACGCTTAATGCATGCCTACACATATTGATACACTTTTATAGACACATTTATACAACGCATCTATCAGTATAGTTACGTTGTATAGTAGCGCTTCATCACGTATTAAGAATTGTAGAGACAGTCTCGTAGGTACATCTACATTACATGTCTACTAATATAGTCACGCTTTGTAATGACACTTTAATGCGTATTAAGAAGTATAGTCACGCTTTATAACGATGCTTTGATGCGTATTAAGAAGTATAGTCGCGCTTTATAATGACGCTTTAATGTGTATTAAGAAGTATAGACACGATTAATAGATACATTTATATTACGTGTTTAATTATATAGACACGCTGTATAGTAACATAGCCACGTGCTCAGAAATGAAGAAACGATATGATGATACATTTACATTGCGTGTGTATCAATATAGGTTCGTTGTATAGTAACATCTTGTTGCGTTTCAAGATATGTAGAGACGGTTTCATATGTACATTTATATTTCGCGTCAGTAATGTTTTTGTGTATATATTAATATATACACGCTTTGTAGTAACACCTTCTTATGTATTAAGAACTGTGATGTTTTCTTCAAAATGGACATCCAAATATAGATAATATCTGTATGATTAGATAATGACAATGCAAATCACCAAAAGTATTCCATTTGTAAAATCATCTCTTTAGCATCCACAAAACAAGATAATAATTAGTTCACTCCCTGGACATCATATAGACCAGTAACTATATCAAACTGAATGGTTCATCAAACATATGTGGAGTACAGGACAACCAGAAACTCCTAGTCCTAGTAGCAGAGAAATACAAAGGCTCCATCTTCATCACCACTGCTCCACACCAGCTGCAAGGCACTGAAGAAGACCCCGATCTGGATGCGGATTTAGCCCTGCAATTGAACAGATGCAGTTGATAATAGCATTGAGACAAAAATAATTGCAGTTTGAAAAGATGACATGAGTTAAATAATGTAGCTTCAACATTTTTTTCTTATTGCAGCTGACACAAATAAGAGACTAAGAGTCCAAGCATATCCATGAGCCGAACAACAGTCCTCTATGGTTAGCTTAGGCATGTAGCATAAGTCAGTATTTATAGAAAATTAGCCTGCAAACACCATCTTTTTTGCAGTTAGATAAAAATAGCTACTACTCAGGTCATGTGCTGCTAAGAATCATGGCATAGCTAATGACTTTATACCCTATGCCAAGCAGGCCGCAAGGTCTTCAAAAATTGATGTTGTAGTCAACATAAAGAAAGTCATATAATAAGCATGACGCAGCGGTGAATGATATAATCTTAACATTACCCAAACATAAAATTTTTAGAAATGTCACAAGGATATGAGTAAATTTGAAACATTCACTACTAGTACATGGCACAGACCTATAATGGAAACAAAATTAAGATGCAACATTTCACTATGCTTCTTGTGAAACGCTACTGGATAAATTGATTATGTAATATTATCTCTTACACGGTTCCTTCTACGTGCCACTAGAATGTGAAAAATAAGCAAAGAGATCATGAATAAATTCTTAGTGTGCATTATTTTTGCTACAACATAGAATACTTAGATACTAGAAAAATCATGTTAATATGAAATGCTTGCAAGTTTCTAAGACTAAAGCATAAGTAAATCTGCAAACAGCATGACGCTACATTGCATGATGGCCATAATTAAAGAATAAAACATACTGTATCTTTTACATATGATATTGCTCTTGGGATTCTAGTCTGTACACATCAACAGTCAACACAGTTCAATACTAGTGGTTTAATTACTTAGTTGTCTTCTTACAAAAAAAAAGAACATTTCTAACATACTCTTGATGGTTCTGGTACTTATTGTAAGATGTTGACATTATCCCTATAAAACTTTGGAACTGATTTTAATTTTTTAAGTTATGCCATTGATGTACAGTAAATAATTTATTTATTTCTTTTGGAACACTAACTAAACCTACCTTCTTTTTATGGCTGCACAATCTTCTTTCTTTAGGTTTCCTACCTTACGTGGATTCATTACGAATAATTTGGCTTTTAGTAAAATAGTAACAGATCTTAATGATTTGCATTATCCATACTATGTTTCAGGATAACAAAGATGCAAGACATGTTAAAACATACGGTTGCATTGAAGGACAAAGACTTCGTTGAGGGTCCTTGGTCGCAGAACAATTTAGACAATGGTGCTGGTGCATTAATACTGCACTGCTCCACTTGGTGGTGTCATAATTATTGGCGAGAGACAATAGTTTCTGCAATGCTAATGCTACGTTTAAAGCTATACCAATCAAACAACCGTTGGAGCATCTCGAATTATCATATCACATGAGGAGTTCTCGTATTGCAAAAAGAGATCTACACAAACAAGAGAACAATGAGCGACTAACGATGTGATGGAGCTTGTCTCCAATCCATCAATTATATTTATGGATGAACCAACATCGGTCTAGATGCTAGAGCGGCGGCGTGGTCATGCGTGCGATGAAAAACATTGCGAAACTGGAAGAACAATTGTATGCACCATTCACCAACCAAGTATTGATATATTTGAGGCATTTGATGAGGTAATGTGTTTCATTACTTTCAAAAGATTGTCCCAAGGTCTCAGCAAGTGCCAAAAATATCAGAAAGAAATGTATAACGAAAGCTAACCTCGGGGGGTTGGATAAAATATACTCTTTCCAGTAAAAAAAGAGACCTTTTCGACAATGGCAATCGCAGTGTTCGGCCAGCACTGGGGAAGATTAAGCCAAATACAAATACAACAAATTTAAATCACAATATGTAACATGTCTCCAAGGGAGCTGTTCATCTATATCAACAAAAAATAGGGTGATATCAGTAATAGGTAATTCATCAAACTGAAAATATTTTTTTCATCAAATGCTACACTCATATAATTCTAAATCTCACAATTCATATTATTATTCTTAAGGGACAACAAACTGATGTAATTTTGCCTGTACTTCACGCTGCTGGGGACCGGAGGGGCGGAAGGAGGCGGCGGCGGCGGTCCTGAGGGGCAGTGGCTGTGCTGGGGACAGGAGGGGTGGAAGGAGGCGGCGGTGGCTGTGCTGGGGACCGGAGGGGCGGAAGGAGGGCGGCGGCGGGGCGAGAGGAGGGAGGTGGCGGGGCGCGAGAGGGGAAGGGAGGAGGCGGGAGGGAGGCAGCGGGGCGCAGGAGGGGAAGGGAGGAGGCGGGAGGGAGGCGGCGGGGCGAGAGGTGAAGGGGAGAGGGGAAGGAGGCGGGCGGCGGTGCGAGAGGGGAAGGGGAGAGGGGAAGGAGGCGGGCGGCAGCGCGAGAGGGGAAGGGGGAGGGGAAGGAGGCGGCGGCGGCGACGGTCCAGAGGGGCGGAGGGAGGCGCGCGGGCGTGAGAGGGGAAGGGGAGAGGGGAAGGCGGCGGGCGCGACAGGGGGATGCAGGGAGGCGGCGGGGGCCTGGAGGGGGCCGAAACGGGTATTTTGGATACATCTAGACCTCTAAACACCTAAAATTCCATTTTGACCTCTAAACCAAAAAAAATTCCTGAATCTAGACCCCCGCCCCGAGCGTGCGTTCGCCTGGTACCGCCACCTGTCCAGTCGTGCGGTGTGGTACCGCACAACTGCACTGTAGCACGGGTCGTGCGGTATCACACCACACGATCGCACTATTCATCGCACTGTAGCGGCAGGTCCTGCGGTCAAAAAACGAGATGTGCGGTCGGTGATTCGGTCATGCGGTCGGAGCGAAAGAAACGTGCGCTCGGGCGATGAACAGTGCGATCATGCGGTGTGGTACCGCACGACCCGTGCTACAGTGCGGTCATGCGGTACCACACCGCACGACCGGACAGGTGGCGGCGCCAGGCGAACGCGCGCTCGGACGGTGGTCCAGATTCGGAATTTTTTTAGTTTGAGGGCCAAAAATGGAATTTCAAGTGTTTAGGGGTCCAGATGTGTCCAAACTTCCAGAAACAGGGGGAGGATTTAGGTTTTTATATGGGTGGCATTTGAGGATTTAGGTTTTTATATGAGAATAATGAAAAATATATTCTAAATTGCAAGGGAAAAACTTTTATGACATGTTGTTTGATACGCTTTACGACGTGTCTACATGTTACTGACGGTCAAAAGCATTTCTAACTTCGTGACATATTGATATGTTTTAAATATCATAGAAAAAAACATTTTTACATGTATATGAACGGTTGTTGATACGCTTTTCAATGTGTCTAAATGCTATTGATGATTTAAATCGTGTCTAACTCCGTATCATTTTGAGACGTTTTTAGTATCGTGTCAAAAGGCATATTTAGGTGGGTATGGGCGATTGTATGATACGTTTTACGTCATGTCTAGATGCTATTGACGATTAAAAGCGTATCTAACACCGTGTCATTTTGAGATGGTTTTAATATCATGTTAAAAAGTGTCTTTATATGTCTCTTGACAATAAAAGCGTGTCTAATGCCGTGTCAAGTTGAGATGTTAACAAAATCATGTCAATAAGCGTCTTTATGTGCCCATGTAGAGACGCTTTTAGCCTGCGTTACTATTAAAGCATGTCTAGAGGGGGGTTTTCTTGTAGTGGAAGTGGGATGATAGTTATGATTTGTTGCCTACTTATCAAGCTGAGCTTCTGAGATCAGTACCTGGTAGTGTTGTTGAGCTAGAGACTGAAGAGCACAATGGTGATGTGTGTTTTATGAGGTTCTTTGTTGCTCTTAAACCATGCATCGATGGATTTTTACAAGGGTGCAGACCATACATTGCCATGGATGCAACACACTTGACAGGAAGGTCGAGAGGTCAGTTGGCATCAGCTGTTGCAGTAGATGGTCATAATTGCTTGTTCCCAGTGGCATATGGAGTGATTGAGACTGAGTCTAAGGAAAGTTGGACTTGGTTTGTCAATAATGTGAAGAAGGCTATTGGTACACCTCCAGGTATATACATTTCTAACTCTGTTTTCCAATTTTCAAGTTTCTAATACTTTCTGACATAGAGCAAAATGTTCATGCAGGCTTGGTCATTAGTACAAATGCAGGCAAAGGAATAGAAGTGGCTGTAGATGATGTGTATCCTGTAGTGGAACACAGAGAATGTATGAGGCACTTGTGGAAGAACATGAAGAAAAGTTTCAGTGGTACTCTTTATGGCAAGAATATGTGGTGTGCTGCCAAGAGCTTCACAATTTCAGATTTCAACTACTTCATGGGGAAAATAGAGGAGAAGGATCCTAAGGCCATTGAATGGTTGGATGAGAATCATCCATATGTGTGGAGTAGAAGCAAATTCAGTGAAGACTGCAAGGTAGATTATATCAATAACAACCTCTCTGAATGTTTCAATAGTTGGGTGTCAAAATCAAAGGACTTTCAGATTGTTGAAATGCTTGACAAGATACGACAAATGATTATTGAGAAGTTTGTTTTGAGGTCCAAGATTGGTAGTAATATGTCAGGAATAATAATCCCAGCTATTACCAATGATTTGAATGCTAAAAGCAAGGGTATCAAAGACCATGAGATTCTAATATGTGGGTCTGGGAAAGCTGAAGTCACTGTGAATAGATTCAGGCATGCAGTCAACTTGGAGCAAAATACTTGTACTTGTAGAGCTTGGCAAGTGACTGGAAAACCTTGCAGCCATGTTTTGGCTTTCATTGCAAAGATCAGCAGGGAGGTACAGATGGATGACTTTGTCCATAAGTACTTCTCTATTGATAGGTTCAGGAAGGCGTATGCATGCAAATTCAATCCAATGACATCCAAAGATCAGTGGCCACATGTTGATTTAGGCTACAAAATCAAGAAGCCCAAATTGAGAAGGAAACCTGGGAGACCAAGAAAATCTAGGATCAAACCACATGATGAAGTTGGCACTAGTAAGAAAAGGAAGGTATGTTCTGAGTGCAATGAACTAGGCCATACAGCTAAACATTGCCAAGGAGGTCCTACTGCTAGTCAAAAGAAGAGGCTCTCAACACCACAAGATGGATCTGCACAAGAAAGCAATGACCCAATGTAAGTCATGCATGTATTACTGTTTTTTTTACCTCATTTACTAATCGGTAGTTGTAGTAACATATTCTTTTCTCACGCATACAGTGCAACTGCAAGTGCTAGTGCTAGTGCAACTGGAAGGGGAAGTGGAAGGGGACGGGGTAGGGGAAGGGGAAGGGAGACACAAGAGGACATTAATGAGCCAATGTAAGTCATGCATCCCTTGCTATCCATTCCTATTTTTTTTCAAATTTAATCATTTCTAACTTTACTAACATGTTTTCTTCTCTCCATGTGTAGGGGAAGAGGTTCTGGTACAGCAAGGGGAAGAGGAAGAGGGTCAGGAAGGGGAGGAGGGTCAGGAGATGACAACAATGAGACAATGTAATTCATGAACGCATTGTTGTCCACTACAATTTTTTTTGGAAATTATAACATTTCTAACTGTACTAACTTGTTTTCACTCTCTCCATATGACGTGGAAGTGGTGCTGCTACAGGAAGGGGAAGGGGAAGAGGTTCAAGAAGGGGAAGGAGAGGAGGAACTACTGGGAGACTTGCTAGTTTGTTAGGTCTTAATGGTTGAATGTGATGTTTGCCAATCGAGATCTAAAAACCCAATGCTAGTTGCTACTTTTGTTTGACATGTCATGCGGACCTGTATGTTGCAATGTCATATGGATATGTTGGTATGTCATCTAGACATTAATATGACATGTACATGTATGGCATGATATGTTGGTATTTTGGTATGTTGCAATGTCATATGGATATGTTGGTATGTTGCAATGTCATATGGATATGTTGGTATGTCATCTAGACATTAATATGTCATGTACATGTATGTCATATGGATATGTTGGTATGTCATCTAGACATTAATTGTGTTTCTCTGAATTTTGGCATAAATGCTGTCGAAATTTTGCAAAATTTGACAAATTTTGTCCAGATTTATATTAATAAAACAAATGCATAAATTTGTGTTTAATTCTATTGACAACATCCCTACCAAATATGTCAAAACTTCAATTTCGAAATAGGGGTAAAATCACAAAGTTATCTAACAAAACAGGGGTAAAATCACATGGGCAAACTTGTCTATTCGTGCAAAAGTTAACACCGTTAACTGCCTTTAACGGAATAGGGGCATACTCTCCCTTCAGTTCAAAAACACAGGGATAAAATCACAAAGTTTAAAAAATGAGGGTAAAATCACCATTTCGCTTGAAAACGAGGGTATGAACGCTTAAGCCCCTTATAATTTTGTATGTATGAGTGCTAGATTTACCAAAATAGGTTAGCTATGGTGCTATTTGTGTGCTCAATTCGGGAGCATGAAGGGAATGACTGACGCATCTAATCTTGGGCCCTGTTTGTTTCCACTTAAGATTATTATGATCCAGCTTATAATTATAAGTGGAAACAAACAGCCTAGATTATAAGGTGACTTATTATAATCTAATAGCCCAGATTATTGTAATCTAATAAGCTGAAAAAAGGAGCTTATTTCAGCTTATAGATCCACCTTTTATCTTAATGACCATAAAACTTTAGAAATATTACCCACCTTTGCCATTCATATATATCCCCAACGCTTATATTATAGGGTAACTTTAGAAATATGATGCGGAGGCCGGCCTTGCCCGTGCGCTTGCCGAGGAAGTTGCTGGGAGGGGCGGCGCTGGCCGAGGTGTGATCGAGATGAAAACTATATGCCGATGCCTTCCTCTCATGTGGGTTCAAGTCAATTGGGAGATGAAGAGGGGGGCACGAATGCCTTCCGTGATAATATTGCTAATGCTTTATTTGCTAAAAGAGAGTAATTTGTTTGTAAGAGCATATTTGTACGAACATATGATCATGGATATTTGTACAAATTCTTATGTTACTAATGTTTTGCAAGTCCAAACTAATAAAAAACATGTCATAAAAGAATAAATAAGTCACCAAAAAAGGTCAAGGGCATTGTAGTCTTTAAACATTCGAATACAACAATCCATAACTCTGATAATCCAGGCTGCCAAACACCTGACAGCTTATTTCCCACCAGCTTATTATAATCTAGCTTATATAATCCCCCACCTATAAGCTGGATTATAATAATCTTAAGTGGAAACAAACAGGGCCTTGGTTACGTTGGGTCGAGCTGATTAGAATCAACGGATTTGGTGAGGGCATTTTGGTCTATATGAAAATATGGGACCTGATAAAAGGGACGTACTAGGAGAAAATAGACTGTAATTCTTTGTAATGGCGTATATCAAAACAACTAGTACTCGCTCTGCTCGTTTCGGCTTGAATTTCTAGCTTCTGGCTTATTTTATACTATTCATAAATTTCATCTTTTTCTATACTTTTGTCTTTTTTGAGTTTTTTGCCGGTTTTTTCTTGTATTTGTTTGCATTATACGTGATGGGCTAACATGTTTTTTCTATTTTTTAAATTTTTTTAAATTTAATTATGTTAAATAAGCCTCTGTCAGCTACAGTATTTTTTCAGCTATGAGCCACAAAAAAAAAAGCTCTTTTTAAGACTTCATGGCATATATAAAATTTTCCCTTCAATTTAAGGCTATGTGTCAACTGTCCCGTCAACAAAACATGCACATGTTTCTAATTCTGCAATATTTTGCTACAGTGTTGCATACCGTAATCGATCGGTCACTAAAAAATGTAATTAGAGAATGGGAGGCCGCATGCACCATACGGTACAATTTAACTATTGCATGCTTGCACTCCACATTAATAATTTGAAATTTGCTCTACCAAAGATGCTATCGCATCAAAATTTACACGAACCACTCTAAAAAATATAAACACGAACCATTCTTTGTACCACCGACAAAAATTTACGAAAAAAGGGGAATCGCCACAGCAAGTGCGGGACAAGTGCGAGTAGAGATTAGAGAATAGGAATGCCGCAAAAACGTTAGGGCCCAGTCCTAGCTAGTTAGGGTCAATTAAAGTACATCAATTAATGTTGGCCTTATTTAAAGAATCTTAATATAATTTTTGATGCCCTACCTCGCATAGTTCCTAGATTTATAATCCTATGCAAATCACATCAATGCCATCATTTAAAGATTTTTGTTTTGTCTTAAAATAAATAAATAAATAAATGTAAGGTTATAACTATCTCCCTCTGGAACTGAACCCTACAAAAGTATGGACGAACTCGCAGGGAGCCCACCAGCGCACTTTGCGGGGACAACCGGAGAGTTACGGTCACCAGATGTCGATGGAGTCCCGGAATATGGGATTCTAAGGCTCATTGAGCCTGATCGGACAGCCACTGGGAGACTTGAACGCTTAGGGGAAGATCCCTCATCATGTTGCGAGTCCTGCTTATGGTCGGATTGACCCTTGCCCTTGGGGAAACTGGTCCTGCATTGAGCGTAATGCCGCGGAGGATAAGGATCCCTCCTTAGCCTTACCCACGGTGCTATCTCCAAGGATAGCGTCACTATCAGTTCAAAGCATGGTCTGCTTATAGTCGTAGCAGGCATCCATGTCGATATCTACATAGTCATCCAGGTCAAACCAGTTCTCCTCGTTCTACTCTCCTACCATGAGAACATCAGAAGGAAGAGAGCTTGTCAACAACAAATTACCATAGTTCAGAAGATCTTCATGGACCGTGCCAATTGTCGATGATTTAATATCGATCTTACATATAATTATTTGGATTCGGGGGGTCTCTCTAATTGACCTGGCTATGGTCTCACAGAGAAAGGATACATGGATTTTTATACAGGTTCAGGCCTTCTCTTGGGAGAATAATAATCTACCCCTGTGTGGCTATTGCTTAACGAACTAATTACAACCGAGAAAATAATACAGAATGTCTTGCTTTACTGCTACTCTATCTCATTGTCGTTGCATCCATTTGACCTCCTTTTTCCTTTCCCCTAATGTTAATCCTTTATATAGCTTGCGAAGCAGCGTCAGTTGTTCTCTGGCAAAAGACGCCTCAACGCTTTGGATGATAACTATTCAACGGGAGTTATTATTATAGAGACATGCTACCTCAAATGTCGTGCAGCAGTTATTGTCAGAGAGAAGTTGTGCGCAATTATTCTAGAGAACAAATTCACATTCTAACCGCCCCGTGAGACAGACTTACCATGCAATGGGTTGTCATAGAGAGGCCAGTTGAAGTTTGCTTAATCATAGAATGATCTACGATCATAAGGTGGTCGTAGGATATCTTACAACCATCCTATGGTCATAGAAGTGTTTACACTCAAAGGTGGTCATAGAAGAGTTTACGACTAAGGAGTAGTTGTAGGAGGACTTATGACTACTTTGCGAAATCTCTCTCTTATAGATAAGAGGTATACTTAAGTAGTATAATGGTATAATAATATCATTTACAAATAAATAATAATTTGTGGATTGTTATATCCTCGTCAATACCTGTTTTGATCGTTTTGAACTCACGAAGCCTATTTTCAACTCTGTTTGGCCAAATTAGACACCAATAAAATCCTAATTCAGCTCAAACACCATTTCAAGCCCAACCCAATACTTTTCAAGCCAGTACTGTTCACCAAAACCTATCAGACGTATATATACCCATTTTAACCCAACGGAGCTCATTTTTTACTCCACTTAGCCAAATCAAGCATCACCTAAACCCTATCCACCCAAACCTATTTCTCCCTATGTCTTTTTGGTTATTTTATAACATTTTGTTCCCAGCTTGCATTCTACAAAGTACAGACTTATTGATATTTGTTCTTCTGCACTAGTATTCGAATTCAACAAGTGGGTCAATGAGGAAGCCACAGGAGAAATTAAAGTAATCAAGATCAAACCTGAAGCCTACTAAGAAGAAATCGATGACCATGGATAAGGAGGCAAGTCACATGTCTTTGATCATGTTGAGTCCACATCATTTAATTTGTTTAATTATCAGTACTTTCATCATTCTTTATCTACACACTGTCGTTTCTTTAAAATAATTGTTTAGAATGACTTGATAATTAGCTATGTCCCAGCACTAAAAAAATCCTTATTTACTTGATGGACATATTCATCTTGACAAGCAATAGCATTACTACAAAAATTAACCATGAGTAGATTAAGAACTCAAAAGTTTTACACTAGTAAGAGATTTAGTATTTTGTTGATAGAATTACAAAATAATACTAGGGTTAAGGATGAATCATAGAAAGCTATGACATGGTTGGAACCCACAACCTTACCCTAAGGATGAGGATTGGGTCGGTTTGGTGGCAGTGTCGTAGGGCACTGGGTTATTGGTTATGGATGGTTGCCTCATTGGTGAAAAGGAAGGACAATAACCATATGCTGAATAAAGGACACAGAAATTGCTCAACCACAAGTGTTGATTTGTCAAATCTAATCTAGTAACTGCTCAAATCAATTAAAAATCTACTGGATATACGTTGTTCCAAGAAGGGGAACGGACTGTAGGCAATGGGGTGGTTTGGAAGGGAAGTCTTCCATACTTAACAACGGTAGATCCAATCAAGAGTTGGGTCACTAATTCTGTCTTGGCCCATGGAATCCCGACGTTGTGAGATCCATAACCTATCGGGTAGAGACTAAAAAGAGGAGATCAGTGAAAGACCTTCTTTTCTCAACTCAATCGCACGCTAATTGTTGTGCGTCTATGACATTGAGAGTTTGAGAAATCTTATGGATAAAACTAGGAGCAACTCTATAGAGTATAATAAATGGTATTTGAATACACCATGCTCCCAGTTAATGGAACTGTGTTTCAAAGATGATTCTAACAACAAAGCATAAGTTGAGTTTGAGGATTTCGAAATGGATACATTGTTTTACTATTTTAAATATATAGTTTTTTACCAATAAATTTGCATCCACTAATATTATACTACAACCTGTGATTATTCATTTGAACTCCTTGCATATTAGTTATATAACCTTTCTATGTATCTTGCTGAATATCTATTGTACTCAACCTTACTTCATTTTTATCAGATCAGATATCAGAAGAAGAAATGATGTTTCAGCTCTCATGCTAGAATTATGACCACATTCAAGTGTTCATGTAGAGATTTCTTTGATTTTTGTGAATATATGTTAATGTTAATTTTGAGGTTGTACGCCAGTAAAATTGTTAAAGTTGACCATTAGATCTGTAGGACCGAAATGGCGACAGAGGGGGGGTGAATGTCGATCTCTAAAAATCGCCCCCAAAGAGTATCTTCTCCAATAGCTATGGAAGCTATGAAGGTAGAAAATAAGCCCTCACTGGAAATCACAGAGACAAGGAAAAACTAAACCCAGAAGGAAGCAATCAAGAAAAACAAATTCAGCGCAAGCCTGGCTGCAAGCGGTAGTACCGCTGGGACGAGCGGTAGTACCACTGAGCGGTAGTACCGCTGGGTCGAGCGGTAGTACCGCTGAGCGGTAGTACCTCTCCAGGAGCGGTAGTACCTCTCCAGGAGCGGTACAGCAAACAGGATTTTCAGGCTGGAACTTTGAGACTTCGGATTTTTTGGCTAAAAAGAAGGTTTGCTCTCAATCTTTTTTATCCAAGGCCTTACTACAACATGCTAAATAGGAAGGGAACCTTGGGAAACAAGAGAATCAAACCAAGAAGCAAGAATTTCATATTATGGGTAAAAATCTGAATTTTTGCACAACCCGAGCCAAAAATCAAATTGCTTCCAAACCTTTGATCCTATGGCTAAGAGACTTAGCAGATATGTTAGCAATAGCCATAGGACTCTCCATGCCAAAACTCAGCCCATCTTGCAAAGGGAAACAAGAAATGCTCAAAAACCCTAGAAGGGCTAAAGAAGAACAGAGCAACCCAAAATGCCAAATCTGAGATTAAAAGAGGTTTGCTCTTGGGAAACTTGATCAAATGATCTTGAGGCACTATCCCATCAAAGAGCAACCCATTTTGGGCCTTCCCAGCAATCAAGAACTAAAAACACCGAAAATCAAGAAATCACCCAAAAGAGGAACGAAGAACATGACAGGAGCACGGGAGAAACTTCAGATTTCATTCCAACTATTCAGGGATTACAACTAAGCTACGTCCCCATACCTCGATTGATACAAGAGGAATGATTACAATATTCTCAACTCATCATCTCCCTCTCCCTGAGCCAAGAACACACCCATACATGCTTCATGGGAGAGAACTCAAGAACACAGAGCTACCACATTGAGGACATCGAAGGAGACAAGCTCACAACAGACTCTGCCTCTCCTACCAACTAAAGAGCAAAGGGAAAACAACCTCCCAAAGCCTCTTTTGACCCACTAAAACCCTAACTCTCTCTAGAATCCATAAGTGGGCATGCAGCCACCACCTCATATATATAGCCTCTGGCTAACGGGTCTCTGCCCCGTTACGCCCGCTAAATCCAACGGAGCCCGCTCCCGCTTGTGCAGCGTTGCGAATTTCCCGATTCGCCCCTCCTGCACCTTCCGGGAAGCTTCCCCGCTCCTTGTCTCGCACGCATCGCAACCACCTCGAGTCCACGTTGTCTTCGACACATCCCGACCGTTCTGACCTCAGCACCACCTGCGCCTAGTCCGGTCCACCGTGTCTCGCCACGACTCCACTCGACGTCTTGCAGCCACACAGACAAGAAAACACGTCAAATAGCACCGCTCGATACATGAAAGCGTAAATAGCATACACACATCATACTTACTCATGACAAAGTCCAAACCTGTCGAATCATCGGAATATGCAACCTAATCCCATACGACCAAGTTTGACCAAGTCCGACCGAGCCCGTTGCACCACGCAACGACATGGTCCGACCACACAATCCAAACTCGACTATCCTAAACCTTTGTCAATTACTCATCATTCACATGGAGTCACGACCACATGGTCTCTCAAGATCATATTTTAATCAAGTTAATCATTTTTAAATGATTATGAGTAGGTATAATACTCTTTCTGTCTGTAATTGAAGTCCTGGCCTATTGCAGGATATACGACGACCCTATTCCTATAAATAAGTTGGTTACAGTCCTCAACTAGGCCTCACAGTACATGTTGCTGCCCACCTTGCCGACGTCGTGCAGCGCCAAGAAGAACCATGGGATAGGGCGGTGGGAGGAGCACGCGTGCGAGATTATCATGCAGTCCACGGAGATGGTCGCCAACCTCAAGTCCTCAGGCAAGAAGCCAACTACTGGCACCAGCAACAAGGAGAACGCAAGTCCGATTCGTCGTACAAGGAGCAGCAGTAGGCAAGCTGCCGAAAAGCACAAGCTGATCAGCAGCCACATGCCCCGAGGCTTCCACTGGTACCAAAGCCTCCGCCGCCGCAGAGGGTGAAACCGTCGCGGCCAATGCCTCCGCCGCCACCGCTGGACCTGCCACCAAGAGGAGATCAGTGAAAGACTACAGATCTCTCTTATGTTATATAACGAACTGAAATACTGCTTAATCTAACGGCAAAGAATAGTAAAGAAATTGTACGTGGACATTTCAGCTGAATGCTTTGGCTCCACTATCGCCAAAAAAATTGATACTGCTTTGTGCAAATCACGTGGTCTATTAGACAACAATTTCGAACCAAGTTAGACATGGTGTATTAGACAAACATCTCAAACCAAGCTAGAAATGTACCTCCATGCCGTTGGTTTGGTCGCAGTTACTGAGGGAGTATGTCATTCTAGACATTTCCAATTCCAATGAACAAGACCATTCACATACATTAGAAACCTGATAAATAGGATTCTAGCAATATGAAAAGTATGGTGTAGGTATTATTTGTTTGTACGATTTGGAAATAGCATGATAAAAAAGAACAAAGCAACAGCTCCTTACATGATGGACAAGAAGTGATTCGTCGATTAAAGACATCTAAATTAGTATGTTGAAATTCCTTCAATATGACAAAAGGACGGCGACGGAGCTTCGACCGGATGATAGACGGCGGGGCAAGAGCTGAGGATGGTGGGCGTGGGTGGTACCGGTGGGGGAGGAGGAGAGGATGGCGGCGGGGCTGGCCGGAGCCGGATAAGAAGGAGCGAGCGAGGAATAGAGGGCTTCTTTTAAAAAAACAAGGACTCATATGTAATTATGGAAGGACCTGTACATAATTCCTAAGAATGGAGGGACTTTTCCGCAAAATTGATGACGTGGCGCAATGGCTGCCTGGCAATCTCTTCCGCTTTAATAGATGTACAAGATACATGTGCATATTCAATATATACCGTGCGTATGCGTTTCCTACATATATTTAAAATTTATCTAAGGCACACGCTTTCCCACTACGTACTTTTAAAATTAGTGGAAACCAGCACCAGTCTGAGACATAGAATGCACACCTGTACGCCAAATCATCTAACCATAGCTAGCTTCCTAGAGGAGTAACAGTTTAACACTTATAGAGGTCAAGTATTGATAGAAGCGTCTCTTATTTATGTTTTTAAGAGCGAATGAGCTACGGGATTTGTAATGGTTAGCATTATTGATGCGTATTTTTTGTGTAAAGATGTTAAAAATATTGACAGATTTTTTTGCGAGGGAATATTGATGGATTTATAAAGCTAGTTACTCCACAAGGTTGCTTGTTTACAGGGGCAAAATCAGGCTCATCCCAAGCCCGGGGCTGACCAGCTGGTTTTGGGCCGATATGGGTTTTCATTTCTAGCCTTTCACATCCAAATTAATATTCTCTATGAGCTTTGGTTTTCAGGTCTCGGGCTATAGCCCACCTAGTTCGAGGCTTGGTTACACCCCTGCTTGTTTACTTGGAATGCCGGATATTTTCCATGTCTTTCGGATGGATTTGGAAGCGTTGTTGTATGTCGAAATTCAGAACACAAGGTTTTCCTTTGGCTTGTGTTACACGGTCCTCTTAATACCAAAAGCCTTCACAAAGGAAAAGATAGGAAGTGCCTACATAAATAACTGGGTCCTCTGCTTTGTTGTAGTTGAGGAAACTCTGGAACACCATTTTTCCCCAACGTTCTTGCAATGCCACTTGCTGGAAGCGTATCATGTGAAGGCCCCGATCGTTTTGGTTTCGGCTTCTGTCTTATTTTTCATTATTCCTAAATTTCGTCTTTTTCTGATTTTTTTGGATTTTTTGAGTTTTTTTTACCGGTTCTTTTTTTCCTGTATTCTTTTGCATTACACGTGATGGGCTAACCTATTTTTTCTATTTTTAAAATTTTTAAATTTAATTATACCAAATAAGTCACCTTCAGCTACAGTACAATTTCAGCCAACTACAGTGAAATAAGCCATAAGCCACAACCCAACCGAATATTTCGTGTCAACAAGATGAACAAAGTAAGCGAAGCAATATAATAACCAATCACTGTTGCAATGGTACACATTGTGTCTGATATTAGTATAGCAGCAGATTAATATGTTCACAAATGGTCCTTTTTTAAGATTATCAAATTAATAACTATAAACATGTAGTTGTTTTTTTTTCATTTTCACAGTGGTAGCAAGTAGAAATTGATGCACACATACGGGCATAAATATGAACCATGTATTCCTGAAAACCATGCAAGCCTTACATACTACTAGCCTCATAGGCGCGGCGTGATGCCGCGCCAGCCACCGTATGCACTGAAGTAAAAGAGGCGATAATTCGTGAGGAGTTTTTTAAAAAAACCGAGGACCTGTACGTAATATAAACAAAGTTAAAGGACTTTTTTGTAAAAAATTGAGGACCTGTACGTAATAAACGAGGACCCGTATGTAATTTAGGAAACCGCAGGGGGCTATCCTGCAAAGTGGGGGTTTAAAAAACTGGCAGGGACCTTTTCGCGAGAACCAAGGACTTCAACGTAATTTCGGGAAAGCGCAGGGACTTTTTCGCAAAATTGCTCACCCGACCGTACCGAGATTCGCTGGCCACACGGCGGGCGGAGCGCGGGCGCGGGGTGACGTGGGAGCCCTCCCCGCGCAGGCATCCCGCAGGGCGTAATATTCTCTTATGATGATGCCATCATTTGAAGATTTTCGTTTTGTCCAAAAATAAGTAAATAAATGTTTATGCAACAGGAAAGGATGATTTACCAATACAAGATTATTAAGAGTCAATGAATATACGAGAGAACATCTTCTCTTGGTGCTATATGTATGTCTGTGGAAGAAAAATCAGGTCTCCTGATAAATACAAGCAAATGTTCTGTACACTCCCTCCCTTCAACCCCCCCCCCCCTCCAGTACGAGTATTATCAATTATTACATTGAAGTCGCATCAGAGCTTTCCATGGCAGCTACAAGTAATCTTGGCATCGGAGGCTTATCAAGCTCCTGTAGGCCCTCAAGAACCCGGACCACTTCAACCATTGTCGGTCGATCAAACTCATTATCTTGGATGCACCAACATGCAACTTTGCAAACCCTTTCAGCCTCTTCCAAATTGAAAGCACCATGCAATTGCTGATCCACCAAACTCCGCACATCTCCTTCAAGAAGCTTACAGAAGACTCGCACAGGGAAATAAGCAACATGATGACTGTTGCTAGTGTACACTTCAGGTTTTGAATTCCTCTCTCCTGATATGATTTCCAACAGTACCATACCAAAGCTGTAAACATCAACTTTTGGTGTAATAGCAACTCCGCTAATCCACTCTGGGGCTACATACCCTATAGTTCCTCTGACTGTAGTCATAGCTCGGCTAAAATCCCTTCCTAGAATCTTTGCCATCCCAAAGTCTGCAATTTTAGGAACAAATGATGCATCGAGAAGTATATTTTGTGGCTTAATATCACAGTGTATGATGCATTCACGGCAACTCTCGTGCAAGTAGGACAATCCTCTAGCAACTCCTATAGCTATTTGATACCTGGTGCTCCAATTTAGGACAGTAGCATTGCTCTGAAATAGATGGACATCAAGAGAACGATTTAACATGTGTTCATAAACAAGTAGCCTCTTATCACCTTCGCAGCAGAAACTAATCAATTTGACTAGGTTGATATGTTGGATCAATCCAATTGAACTCACCTCAGCCCTGAACTGCTTCTCTCCCTGACGGGCACCGTCAAGCCTTTTCACTGCTATTGCGGTCGACTCATTTAACACTCCCTTGAATACACAACCAAAACCGCCTCCACCCAGTTTTTCAGAGAAATTTTTAGTGGCATGACGTAAAGCAATGTATCTAAAGGCTATAATTCCACCACAATTTTGCATTCTGTTTAATGGCCGACCACACCACTTGTATTTGTCCCTCCAAATCAATAAGAAGAGTGCCACTAACCCAAAACTAATAATGCTTGCAGTGTTCGAACTTTGCAAATCTTTGGCGGCAAGGCGAAGGTAAAGAATATGTCCATCAGTGTTAGAAATGCCATCATACTGCTTTACATCAAGCAATTCTCCATGCCAGACAGAGCATCTGCTACTGCCATAGGAATAAGCAACGCAAGAGCAGTATTTGACACAAGCTTCTGCACATTCGCTCACATTGTCAACTGCTGTGATTTGGGCGTTATAGGGCAATGTAACACCAGGTATAGTGTAGAACATGTCTGTTGAACCTGCCGTGTTATTGTTACCACCGCAATCTAATGGAGTATTTCTTATGCACCCGCCTGTTCGATCACCAAGCTCCCAATCATCCGGTGACTTCCGAGAGAAGCCCTTCATGCAATCACAGAATGGAGCTGAATTGCCGTTGCAGATCGTGAAAGGTCCACAGGTTGCATACACTGTGCACGGATCATTGGGTTGGACAAGTTTGATTTCCCAATCCTGTCTGGTTTCCGACCAAACGAGCACCTTGATCTGACCAGAGATGTCTAGTAAGGTGAATACAGCAAGTGATTCAGGCAATATAGTATACATGTAATACTCCTCTTCATTGTTATCAACATATACGTTGTTATCCATACTACTGAAGCGTGGATCCATCCCTGGCAGCGAGGTCGTTACGTGTCCAAGCCATTTTCCGGATGACCAATAAAATAAAGAGGAGTTGCAGTGCCTGAGGACGACCCCATTGCCACCGCTGGTGTCTAGTTCCATGCAGTATGAGCCAAGACCCGGATCAATCAGGTTCTTCTTCGAGATGAAACGACGATTCAATCTAGTGACCTTATTCCAACCAACCTTCGCGCCAGGAAGCAAAACATCTGTTGGGTAGTCAAAGCTCTGCCACCACACCTCGGATGGGTCTGAGGCATCCTGTATGACAAGGTTTCCAGTGTTGGAGAGCACAACACTAGTGTTGTTGCTGGTTTTTGTCCTATTGACAATTTGACTGGACCAGATTATGGATTCACTGGCATGGTTTAGGATGATAAGATTGCCATCGATTGAGATTTTCAGCTGTGTTAGTTTGATGTTGGGGTCAATGATCGGCTTCTCTCTATTAGCAATCCATACAGGAGTGAACTTGGGTATCCTGTTAAACCATATGCCAAGGTACCAGTTGGGCAAGGTGGTGTTGTCGGAGGACTTACTGATGCCTGTTTGGAAGAAGCCGAGCGCGAACTTGCCGCTTCTTGAGACGAGCTTATCACCGACGGCGAGCGCTTGGCCTGCCGTGAGAGTATCATTTGCAGTAGAACATGAAGGAGTGTGCAGGGAGAAGAGAAGCAGCCCGAAGAGTAGGAAGAGGGGAGGCATGGAGGAGAGAATGAATCTGTTATCGGAGAACAGAGGAAGTATGACAATGGATGCATGCACATAGTCATTGGCTTCCCATGGTCGGCTAGTGCAGGGACTCTGGCCAATACCGTGCTTGGGTAGCGTGGAAAGGAGACCAGTCCTTTCCACGGTCCAGGAGCGTGGAAGGTGGACGGGGCCACCACCTTCCATGGTCGGTCGATGGACTCCGCACTCGTCGGGTTTTCCATAGTGGCACGCACGTTTCCACACACCGAAGGAGCGGAAGGAGCCTTGTGTCGTCCTCCCGCACTTCCGCGCTCCGGAGGAGGCCATATTTAAAAATAAAATGCCACAGGGCCATTTTTGGATAAAACATGGGGTCTACAATAGTAAACACTTTGTAGCATAGTACAAATATTCCTGGTTGGACGATGGGTCTTGGGTGCTCAGCCTTATTCCATAGTGTAGCATCCTAACTTTCAGGGCTTTTTCAAATTTCCCTAAATTAAAATTTTCATTAAATAATGTTGTTACGAAACTTACAAAGTTACGATGTGGGCAAATACTAGAATTGCCCCTGGTAGGCTTAGACTATAAATAGAGAGTCTACTGTACCATGTAAACACATTAGAATTAATAAAGACTATATTCTAGTATTCTCTCTCAATTGGTGTCTTCTGTGATTGTTCTATTGCGTTCTTGGTGATTGATTGCGTGGATTGCATTGCCATTCATCTATTTTCCATCGATTTCTCAACATGTTACTAGCACGAATCACTCTCTAAGGTGAAAGATATACAAATCACAAATTGATCTATTATGCATTGTAATATATTACACACGGGTGTGGCCACCACCACGAAGTGGAGCTAGATGGCTAGGGTTTACCCCTAGCCATCAGAGTAGTGGGCCGACCGGCTAATATGGGCCGAATGGGCCAGTTTCGGCCCAAAATAAAATAAAAAAGGGTGAGGAGGAAATTTTTTGCCAACAAAAAATTATGTTTTAGACTTTGTAGTTTCAGAAAATTAAAAGATATCTGCTGAAAGTTGAAAAATAATGCACAACTTGACCCCGAAGTTTGTCTGTTTAGCAATTAAGTCTAGTAGACCGAATTTCTTCCCACATGATTTATTTCTTAGATCATTTAGGCTTCATTATAATCTAGTTAGCTTGTGATATTATTGTTTTATATTTCTGGAATTATTTTCTTTAGCATATTATTTCTACTTATTTAGTAATTCTGGAAATTGCTTATTAATTAGCAGAAAATTGTTAAAATTGCTAGAAAATTTCAGACATATCCTAAATAATATCTAGTAAATAGATAAAGCCCACACCTTACTGATTTAGCAATATTCATGCTATTTACCTATAGTAAATTTAGAATTATGCATGAATAATGTAGAAAATGTCTGACATCGAGCTCGCCCTAGATGGTAGCAACTACCTCATATAGGCCATGGATGCTAAGATCAAATTGTTGGCTAGGTCACTCAGAGCCGCCATAACCCATCCTGCATCTGCGTCTTGTGATTAGGTATGTACGTTTTTTTTTTTTTTGCGCGTGCACAAGAACATGAGTGTGCACAGTGTAACGTGCATGCACATGCTAGCCTAGGACATGCTTGATTGATCACGTCTGGGCTGGTTTTTGGTAGGCGTTGTGGTTTTGGCAGTAAGTCGGATCATGGCATGACTTGTGGCCGGATCATGGCATGGCGTGATTAGTTTCTTTCCATTTATTAGTTCCTTTCCATGTACGGCCAAAACTTCTATGTAAGTGCTTCCCACTCTTGTGTATAAATAGCAAAAGAGATAGAGCAGAAAAGGTTGTAGAGAGAGTTCATGTGACGCAAAATTCTTCTCGTGTTCTCGTTGCCAGTTCTTGAGTTCCAGATTGCTCGAGTGTGTAGTTCGTGTTCGCGTTGAGTCTTCGTCGGCTTAGTGCTCACATAGAGTCCCAATTGACCATTTAACCAGATTATAAATTATACCGTCGATCTCTTATAACCCTAGTTATAAAAAAACAACTTCTCATATGGAAGAAGCCACCACGATTCAGCTCCAGCGAAGCTCTTAAACAAATACTTCTCATGTGTGTGAGATCGTAACCCTCGTTGTGTGCTGCGTTGGTTCCAACACTTCTGTTCCACTACTCCTTGATTTACGTTTGTAGAGAGTGGCGCAGCCAGAGTTGGTGTCCCGGGATGGCGTATAAGGTAATGCTGTCCGGGCCGCCGAGGTGGAGCAGGAGGGACGGCGCCAGAAGCAAACGAGCTTGTGCTCACGCGGCGCACTGTTGAGGGTAGGTGGCCGAGGGGCGAGGGCGTATATCGCGGTGGAGTCGACCAGCAGGTACGCCAGCCAAATGCTGACTGAAGCGCAAGGCTCTGGGATGCCCGATGATACCAAAGGTTCAGCGGCCCTCCAGCCATTGGCTCTTGCATGCACTGAAATAAATTTTCACGGCAGGATCGACCTTTGTTTCAGGGATTATTACGTACGTAAACGTGCATGTGTGCGGAATATATGCATACGTTTGACATAAACAAAAGGCGACTGAATTACCCGGGCAGTAATGTTGCAGGCTTGTAGGGCAAAATGTCCGACATGGCAGCGAAACAGGAAAATGAAGAGGAGACTTCGATCAGGCCGGTTGCCGGTAAACATTGAACCGGGCAAAATATTTTGGGCTTCTTTGAATTTTTTTCGGGGATCGGCCCAAATAGCCAAAAGGCCCATTGATCCCAAAAAATATTGCCCTGTCGCGAACTCCCGTTTTGTTCAGTCCCACCGACCGATCCCCAATACACCAATCGTTGCCGCGGCGGCAGGGGTCTCCGCAGGAGCGGTGGTTCTCGTTCATGTACGGCTGCAGATGGAGGTACTTGCTCATTGCTTTTGCATCATCCTTGCAACTGAATATTGGTCATCCTTGCTCACTCAGTCCAACTCTGAATGATTTCCCTCGAGGGTTTGAAATGCATTACATCAAGATTGATTTCCCTGGACGCAATTATTACGTACTGGTAAGTAGTAACATGTAAATTGTAAAAGGAGTACGTATGACGAGCTAGTTTAGATAAGGAGGCAAACTAAAGAAACAGGAAAGTAAAGCCTAAGATGCATGCTTATGAACCACATCAAGTTGGGAGTAGCTTGCCAACAAGCAAAGCAATAAAATCTATAATTATAGATTATGTTATCTGTTGGATGGTAAGGGCCTTCTCACCCCAAAAGCTAGCCAATGAGGTGAGGGACTCCCCACTTTTAAGTTAGGTCCCTTGCCCTTCCACAACCAATGTGGGACTATTCCAACAATCAACTATCGTCAATGTATTCATCACATGATCTAACAATAGAGTTTTTAAAGCTGATTTTGATGTTTCACATGATGCTAAGTTTAGGTGTCTAGTTGCCAATTATTCTAAAGATTTATTTTTTTGGCATCGTAGACTTGGACATGTTGGTTTTGATCATCTCGCGCGTGTTAGCGGTATGGATCTTATACGTGGTTTGCCTAAACTTAAGAATGAAAGCGATATAGTATGTTCTTCTTGTAGACATGGTAAGTTGTGTGCAGGTTCACATCCTCCGCTTACTATGGTCATGACAAATGCACCGGGACAGCTTCTACATCTTGACACAGTTGGACCATCAAGAGTTCAATCGGTTGGTGGTAAGTGGTATGTACTAGTGATTGTTGATGATTTCTCTAGATATTCTTGGGTTTTACTTTATGGCATCTAAAGATGAGGCTTTTAGTCATTTTAGAAGTCTTGTTCTTAGATTATCTATCGATCTTCCAGGATCTCTTAGAGCTATTAGAAGTGATAATGGAACTGAATTTAAAAATTCTTCTTTTGATCATTTTTGTGCTGAAAAGGGAATTGATCATCAATTTTCATCACCATCTGTTCCACAACAAAACGGTGTAGTTGAAAGGAAAAATAGAACTTTGATTGAGATGGCTAGAACAATGCTAGATGAATATAAAACTCCAAGGAAATTTTGGGCTAAAGCTATATCTACTGCATGCTATATTTCAAACCGTGTGTTCTTGAGATCTAAACTTGGTAAAACTTCATATGAGCTTCGGTTTGGACATAGACCTAGTGTATCTCATTTCAGAGTTTTTGGGTGCAAATGCTTCGTGTTAAAATCTGGAATCTTAGATA